>JBBBDQ010000791.1:4020000-4165000 GCA_037127315.1 Ascarosepion bandense | reverse complement strand
GCGATAAAAAGGTCGACGACTGATAAATTGCAATACTTATTTTACCTGACTTTTGAGAAAGGAATGACCAGGTATCAAAATAAAATAAAAATTAGGATCTTGCATTTCTCCTCGACAAGTCAATAAACTCTTCCCCATATTTGTTGCCTTTTTGCAAGCTTCTCGATTGTTTTCAAATCCTTTTGGTTGAATCGTCGGCTTCTTTTAGTCACTCGTATATTGGTAAACTATACTCGAATGTATCATCCGGGCATTGCCTGGTCACCCGCAAGGATCTGGAAATCAAGACGCGGGAAACAACGGGAAGTAGCGAATTTAACCAGTTGATTTTCTTTGTGCTACCAATTCAGATCTTCCTCTTTCAGATCACGTGATCATGCAAGCCATTGGGGAACATGTCTTTTGACCGTGAAGAGTGACTTTACGTCGAATTTGCTCTGTAAGATAAAAAAATATACACTGATCAAATTGCTGAAATCAGATAGTATTTTATATATCAGTGGTCGGGATTCGTATGAGTGTCACAGGGCCGTTTAGAAAAAGAAAAAAAACAAACAAAAAAAAAGAATAAAATGATGAAAATAAAAACTGCTGTTAAAAGCAAAAAAATATAGTGCAAACACAAACAAAGACGCACACACACACGCACACACACACACACATATAAGACAATATAAACATTTATATATATATTCTAAACATATGTATTTAATTATATTTTGGAGAATTTTTGTCTTTATTTTCAACTGAAATTAAAGCCAAAATACAATGCTTAGAACGGCTCATGATTAAACATAATAGACATTCATTGTCTCTTATATTTAACAGTATATGTTTAGAAAATTTTTTGCTGCCTCGATACACTATATATATATATATATAATCATATCGCCCCAAGCAAGGCATGTTACTGCCACTGTTTTGCAGGGGGTTACAAAGAAGGAAATAAATGAGAAAGACTGACCGGTTATAGCGGGTGTCAGGAAGTGGGTAAGAGAAGGATGCAGTTTAGTGAGATAGGAGATGACTATTGACTTTACATTTAAATTCTTGGAGATTGTAGTTGTCGGGGAAGCAAGTAAATGGAAGGGAATTCCACAGGCGGGAAGTGCGAGAAAAGAAGTTGATGGAGTAGAAATATATCAGGAACAATTTCTTTTGGAAAGATGTATTGGCAAAATGGAAAAAGTTTTTGTGCGAACCGTTTCGTCCTTTAGGAGTTCATCACACTCAGTTTGTTTATGTTGATGAGGCTACACATGCGCACGAACGAGAGTTGCTGGGAATTGTATTCATAGCTAAATCCGCTGCTAAGAAGGTCGGTTTTCTGTGCAGGGCCAGGAAGTTTTTCCCGGCTAAAACAAAATATACAAACCTTCCATCCGCCCGTGCATTGAATACTGCTGCCATATCTGGCCGGGTGCTCCTGCTAGCCACCTAGGGGTCCTTGACAAAATCCAACGGAGAATATGTAATGTGATCGATCCCGACTTGGTAGCTCGAATACAGTCACTTTTTCACCGGCGCAGTGTGGCTTCTTCGTGTCTCTTCTACAAATACTTTCACGGCTTCTGCTCTGATTAACTTAGCTCACTGGTACCCCTATATACGAACTTACTCGAGCAGATTAGCAACTAGATCCCACCCTTTTACTGTGAAACCAATAAGATGTGAAAGCAGATTCTACTCCATCAGCTTCTTTTCACGCACTTCCCGCCTGTGGAATTCCCTTCCATTTCCTTGCTTCCCCGATAGCTACAATTTCCAAGAATTTAAATGTAAAGTCAATAGCCATCTCCCACTAACCTGTATCCTCTCTCTCTTGTTCCTTTCTCCGTTCACTCGACTCTCATCAGTACTCTCATCCTTCTCATACTCACTTCCTGACACCCGTTATAACCTGATTTATATGATTATAAAAAAAGATAGATAGATAACCCAACAGCCACAATCTCCAAGAATTTAAATTTAAAGTCAATAGTCATTTCCTATCTCACTAACTTGCATCCTCTCTCTCATGCTCTCATCTCATTTCTGCAGTATTCTCATCCTTCTCTTACCCACTTCCTGACACCCCATATAACCTGTCACTCTTTCTCATAACTTTCCTATGTAACACCCTGCACAACAGTGGCAGTATATGCCTTGCTTGGGGCGATATGATTATATATATATATATATATATATATATATATATGTTTTAGAATTTTCTTTTTGATTCCATTTCTTATAGCACTTTCCAAACATTTTCGTCTTAGTGAAGTGTTTTCTCTTTTAATTAGAGTAGCATATTTATAGCAAAATAGTGGCCAATCTCGTTACCTGTGAGCAACTAATACGTTTAATGTGTAAAATGCCCCATTTTTCTTCACAGCTACTATTAAGCAGAATTTATCTAAACGCAATATAAAATTTATTACATCCAATAAGATCAAACTTGAAGTAGGAATTTACTCTATTAAGTGTAATGATTGGGACAAAGAATGCATCAAAGAAACCCCAAGAAATTTAAATAAAACATTATATGAATACAAAAGAGATATTTTACAAATATTTTTCGCAACAACGTTAAACAAACTTAGTCTAATGAATGATTATCAAAATTTTTGAATGTAAATTATTGTTGAAAAACATTAGAACTGGAAAATAATTGTGAATAACAAGGAATCGCTAAAAGAAATAGTATTTCTGGCATTCTTCAATCTGAAACGTGCATTTATGCAAAATCCTACTCAAATTCTTCAAAAGTGTTCATATCTGCTCAGTTTCGTCTCCAAATATAAAGAAAGTAATTTTCTAGAGTAATGGATTTAAACGTTATTTTTAGTGGATACTCAGGTGTTTAACATTGGATATGAAACTGAGCAGATATGAAAAAGTTATTTTTAATGGATTCTCATGTGTTTGTGTTTGGATATGAAACTGAGCAGATATGGAAAAGTTATTTTTAATGGATTCTCATGTATTTGTGTTTGGATATGAAACTGAGCAGATATGGAAAAGTTATTTTTAATGGATTCTCATGTATTTGTGTTTGGATATGAAACTGAGCAGATATGGAAAAGTTATTTTTAATGGATTCTCATGTGTTTGTGTTCGGATATGAAACTGAGCAGATATGGAAAAGTTATTTTTAAGGGATTCTCATGTATTTGTGTTTGGATATGAAACTGAGCAGATATGGAAAAGTTATTTTTAATGGATTCTCATGTATTTGTGTTTGGATATGAAACTGAGCAGATATGGAAAAGTTATTTTTAATGGATTCTCATGTGTTTGTGTTTGGATATGAAACTGAGCAGATATGAATGTGCCTTGTGCTGCAGTAGATATCGATTCGGAACGACAAATCGAGGTGCAGAGTTCGAATTGGGAAAGGTATTAATTCGTCTCTTCCCTTCAGTTATGGGTTAAATAATAGAACAGATTGGGTTCTGTAGCCTTGGCTGTCAACAAGTCTACTGCGGAAAGCAATGGTAACCTACTGCGGGATAAATCTTCTTTCCAGTCAGTCATGTCACTTTTGTGCCATGATCGCCCAAAGCATGTATCACGTATGGTACTTAACTGACTGAATATTTCAACTCAGTTCTTCCTGATGTTTTGAGCTAATCAATAACTGTTTTTTTTTTTTGCTGGGACTACTTCTTAATATTTCCTTATAATTTTGATCCAATCGTGTAAATTTATGATCAGCTTATTGTTTACTTATCCAGCAATGGCCCATAAACCGCATATCCCTCTCATATAATATGCACTTAAACTTTGATAGCTTTCTATACCGTTCCACATCACGCATGTCGTGTTCCTAACTCACCTTTAGGCTTACGATCGTATCCCATTGAAACAAAGATTCTTCTACGATTAATCTTAAATTAATTGAAAATCAGCTAGCAAAGTTCCAATTGGAAAAGGTATGAATCCACCTCTTCTCTCCCAGGTATGAACTAATTAGTAAGAGTTGTGTCAGTACATATTTATTATTTCCAAATAATTACAATCTAATAATATTTTCTGGCTTTCAATTACTTGCAAAGGTTTGAAAAAAATCAAATCAAAATCATAAACGTTTGTTTATATTTAAAATTTTCTTAAATAGAAAATTTTAAATTTTTAAAATTTTCTTATATAGAAAGTTTTAAAAAAGCTCTCTTCATTGTACTCATACCGTTACGTGATGAGTCCCTTTGACTCATTTGAGCTCATAGTAATGGTTGGTTTAGCAGACTATCGCTTTTTAGGATTGTTTTGAAAACAGGGTAGTCCTTCTCCTAGACTTGTTGCAACCTCTAGGCAAGTGACCCCATTCAGCTTTTTTTTAAATTTACAGATAGGATTGGGAGAAGAGATTGATTATCTACTTTTCCCGAGGCTAATAGTGCGAAAATGAATATAACGAAAATTCACCGAATTCGATCACGGCTCTTCACTTTCTTTTTCCAAGTTACTAAACGACATTTTACATGAAATTTACTTTTGTTATTATTTTATATGTCTCTGTCAAATGTCTACAGGTTGTTCTTAAAGTCTGAACACATAGGAAATCTCGTTAACTATATTTTTTTTTTTACCTCCACAGATTAGACATTGCCGAAAGAAGAATGAAATGACTTCTTTTTCTGGTGTAGCCAATGAAAATGACGGATGCAACATACGTGATTAAACGCATAAAGAATGAATGTGCTAAAATTAACGGCAATGTGCAGTTATTGTATTAAGGTTACGTCAGTCTTGCAAAATTATCGAAATCATATTGAAGATCTTATTTATTAATATTCCAATTCAACAAAATGTGGAAAATTTAATTTCTTGAAATATGCATTTTTGTCCATGTGTCCAAACTTTTAAAACATTCTTTGTAAAAGCGCACGAAACAAAGTATTTCAAATTGAAAATAAAAAACGATTTACAAGATCATTATCTTCTATTCCTAAATCAAAGTTTATCGCTTTATAAATATAACAAACGTTTGTTATATTTTGTTTCCTCACCTCTACAAAGATTTCTTTTATTCACCTCTATTTTTTTGACTAAATAAAATGTTCGGCTCGAAACGTATGTCACCGGAAAAAGGCTGGAACAAAACGCCATAAATGTGACAATAAAGATAAAGACAACAGTCCGAATAATGTGAGTCAGTCAGTTAAGTGCCATACGTGATACACGCTTGGGCGATCATGTCTTGAAAGAGACATGACTAACTGGGCAGAAGATTATCCCGCAGTAGGTTGCCATTGCTTTCTGCGGTAGACTGGTTGCCGACCAAGGCTATAGAACCCAGTCTGTCCTGCTATTTAACCCATAACTGGAAGGAAGAGACGGATTAATACCTTTCCCAAGGGTATTTGCGCGTAAGTGAATGCAATGGATTACAATGTGCAGTTGTTGTATTAAGGTTACGTCAGTCTTGCAAAGCTCGTCAAACTATGTATCAGGAATTATCGAAATCATATTGAAGATCTTATTTATTAATATTCCAATTCAACAAAAGGTGGAAAATTTAATTTTTTGAAATATGCATTTTTGTCCATGCGTCCAAACTTTTAAAACATTCTTTGTAAAAGCGCACGAAAGAAAGTATTTCAAATTGAAAATAAAAAAAAGATTTACAAGATCATTATCTTCTATTCTTAAATCAAAGTTTATCGCTTTATAAATATAACAAACGTTTGTTATATTTTGTTTCCTCACCTCTACAAAGATTTCTTTTATTCACCTCTATTGTAGTTTTTTTTTTTTTAAATACAACTTTTGAGGTCAAATCATTTATTACATTACGTCAATCAACGCTTTTATCCACTGGGTCGTGTCCTTGGAGGCGGGGCATCAGTGGGTGACATTTTAGGAATTATAGACCTAATGTCTCAGTAATCATTTTGCTTTTATACCACATCGTGTATTACAATTTTTGTTATTGTTATTTTTCTCTCGCTCTATGTATTACTGAAGCATGTCGGAGCGTACAACGGCTGAAACGTCTTGAATATGATGACATTAAAAATGAAGACAATAGCCCGAATAATATAAATAGTGTAAATCAAACATTCAGTGAGTTATTTGTCATACTTGATACACGTTTGGGAGATCATGTCTCGAAATAGACATGACTGACTCGGCAAAATATTTTCCGCAGTAGGTTGTCATTACTTTCTGCGGTAGACTGGTTGCCAATAAAGGTTATAGAACACAACCTACCCTGCTATTTTACCCATAGTTGGAGAGAGAAGCGATGGATTCATACCGTTCCGAAGTGTATTTGTGCGAAAGTGAATGCAACGAATTCGAATAGTTTAAAGCATTTTCTTATATTTTCTTTAATGATGCATTTTAAAACTGTAGAAATGTTAATTTGCCCAAACTGTCACGCTGAAAAATGTTTTTATTTTCTTAAAAAATAATCAAACAGTGTTCACATCCTTCCATGTACCATGTTCATTCAGTTAGCGAGCATGGATCTTTACATTCAAGGTATGGCATGCAGAACTAGAACAATCTAATCCGTGACTAAATAAAATGTTCGGCTCGAAACGTATGTCACCGGAAAAAAGGCTGGAACAAAACGCCATAAATTTGACAATAAAGATAAAGACAACAGTCCGAATAATGTCAGTCAGTCAGTTAAGTGCCATACGTAATACACGCTTGGGCGATCATGTCTCGAAAGAGACATGACTGACTGGGCAGAAGATTATCCCGCAGTAGGTTGCCATTGCTTTCTGTAATAGACTGGTTGCGACCAAGGCTATAGAACCCAGTCTGTCCTGCTATTTAACCCATAACTGGAAGGAAGAGACGGATTAATACCTTTCCCAAGGGTATTTGCGCGTAAGTGAATACAATGGATTACAACTGGAATTCGAACTCGGCTCTTGTTTCGAGCCGATATCCACTGTACCACAACGCACATCCTATCGGAATAATGTAAACAGGGTAAATAAAACACTCAGCCAGTAAGTTAAGTGCCATAGACTGATTGCCAAACAAGACTATAAACTTAATTTGTTCTGCTATTTAACCCACAGTTTGAGGGAGATGAGATGGATTCATAACTTTTCCAAGAGTATTTGCGCGTAAGTGAATCCAAAGAATTCAACTGAAATTCGAACTCAGTTCTCCGATTTCTCATTTCGAGTCGATATACATTGCACCACAATGCACATGACAGTACGAACAATGTATATATTTTGGTTCTTACACTTTGTATCGAGTAAACAATATCATAAAAAAAACCTTTCTAGTGGCTATTTCTCTCTACAACCTATGTACTTTCGTTTTTTTCTGAAACTAGAACAGAAATTACTTTTTCATTTTCAGAATGTTCTCGGATTGGGAATAGAAAGTCTTCAGTTTTATTTGTCAGATATTTAAAACCAATTAATGTATAAGAACGTTGCCCTGTATTTGGATTCTATCAATAACAATGTAAAAGAACTCAGGCCGAAGAAAAAAACGGCCGAGATTCCTACCAGCAAGGTTTCGTCGATCGATGGCTACTAAAGCTTCAAAGAGCAACTTCATAATATTTTCATCTTTTCTAATTCCGTGCAACCAGATTATCAGCAATCGATAGCCATGTTCTTTGTAACTGTTGGGACCTGAAAAGACGAAAAGGAAAATCGAAATTTAATTCTTTTAGTTAACTTCTCAGATCAATAATCTTGTTATCGACACTGAGTGTTAATGAAATTAACGGTTTCTGTCGAACGTCTTCAATCAACATTTAAAAAAAGTATTGAGTAAGTAAATATTTTAAATTAGAACTTTTGTGCTATTTAGAGGAACTTATTGCAATAACTTTTGCGATCAGATTTGGAGAAATACAGTTTTTAACGCCATAAAACTGATAAGCATTTGAGATTCGAAAAAGAAATTTCTCGACCGGCGGTCGAGATCGAGGGAAAATTTACTCGCCCCAAAATCATTTTACTCGACCGACACCATTTTATTAATAATCGCCTTACGTAAACATAGCGTGAATCGCTAACGGAAAACAAAAAATGAAATTTTAATTAAAATTTGAACGTGTTAGAAAGGATTTAAAAAATCATAACAAAATTTGATCTTTCCTCTTAATAATAGCATAAACATTTTGATGATAAAACTTTGTTTTTATTAAGTTTGAGCCCTTTTAACATTATGATATGCTGCTTTTTTATGCTGTTTTTTTTTGGCAATTGAGTAGAGGTACCTAAATTCGTATTTTGTTTCTTCTGTTTAACTACAACCTCCATTTCATAGATGATAAAAAATACCAAATCTGATTTTCTCAACGATTTTCTATAAGAAAATATTTGTATAATTTGTTTTTCGGTGCGTGGTTGAAAGAAGTATGCGTATTTTTTTTCTTTCTTTCAAATGTTCGGTTTTACTTTTCGTAAGCGGGGAGGAAATGTAGGATAATATTTTCCAAAAGAGTTTTTAAAAATCTGTGAGCGTCTTTAATCTGGGCGACAGAGTCATTTTGGCTCCACTCTGGAAGCTTTAATTAAACGAATATTTACACTGACCGAGACGATAAAATGACATTATTGAACATTATTGAAATGACATTATTGAAATGACATTATTCAATAATGTCATTGTAAGTTATTCTAAGTAACTTGTGAATCGTCAATGGCATACTTTTGGGTTGTAAAAGAACCAGATTTCCTTTTTCTATATTTGAGGGGACACGTTTCATTGCAAGATTTTTAATCGACCGCGGGCGAGTAAAGCAATAAACTTTAATCGCCCAATTAAATCTTTAATCGACTGAGTTGATCAGGCGAGTGGAATCTCAAAGGATAAACTGATAGGAGTATTCAAATCAACATGCATTGTTGGGTCAACAAATAATAAAATAATTAATAATAAAACATACAGTCCTATAAAATAGCTGCAAAATGTAGTAACCGGTTTGTGCCGGAAGTGAGACACGGAACAAGAAGGTAGGGTCAAAATAGTGCATTAGTATAACAAGAAACAAGATATTCAAAGGAAGTAATATAGAAATAAGTAAGTGCAAAGTACTATTACGCTGCCTGACTAGTAGCTGTCGTTAACTGCTCTCGTTAACTGCTGTACTTGACTGCTCTACTTGACTGCTCGTAACTGCAGTAGTTATTCGCCTTCCCACTTTAGACAAAATGTGGCACAAGGCCTTTTTAATGTGGGTAATCCGGGCAATATATCTCGGCCAAATTCCTGTATGATTTTCCCCACACGACACTCTACCCTTCGGCGGAGCTTCGACTGCCCGAAGGCAGAGAGTTAGACAATACGCAAGGCAGTTACTGGTTGTTACTGCTCTCTAGGTAATGCAGGTAATTTTATATGTAGCAAGAGGAAGAGTCCATTCCTCGTAGGAGGGTACCATAACATTAAAATTCAATAACGTTCTCAAATCTACAAAACTTGATAAACCAATACGTGTATTTTGCTTTTGATTTTGTCGACTGTACAGTATAGACGGTTCAGTTGGGCACCGTCTGTGAATAAACGAGCAATACGACGCAATTCACTCCGCCAGAAATTTGAAAATGCTGTACTGCCTGGCATTTCAAGGGCTTCAAACCATCCAGAATATACATTAAAACATACGGAAGAAGAGTTTGCACATATACTTCTTACGGAAATTAACGAATTTTAACGAAACTTGGTTATAAACAATCGACAATTTGAAATGAATTGTTTGAACAGTATTTTTTATCGATACTCATATTTAAGTAGATATTCTGTTTTTTTTTAATTAAACAGTATTATATATTTATATCTACCGGGTTGATTATTTACGATAAATTGTTATTACGAAAATGTGTGCCATTCGAACCTGCGACCCCTATTTACATAGGGTAAGCTACCATTTGATCTGGCAAAGTCTTAGACCTCTCGATCACGAATAGCCTCCAGTCTAAACGAGACTATATATATACATCTCTATGAAATTGTATTCAAGAGCTCCAAATACCTCAAGAACTAGAACAGGCAACAGAACTGACGGAAGAAGCACTTACATCGCTACACCTGTATTGTGTTCAGTGGCATGAAAGCGTTTATCAACTTAAAAAAGGCAGCCAAAAAAGTGCAAAGAGTAATTGAATCCCAACTCACCTATGTACTGGTGTTCAATGGCTTGAATATGTTCCGGTTTAAACTTCCAATACAGCGCTAATTTTTTCCACTCGTTACTTTTCAGCTGCTTTGTAGAAAGTCGCCAGAGAATTTCTTTCATTTGCTCGGCTGACGGATGGGCAGGTCGCCTCAGGTAGGCGTGAGGCTCCACATATCCTAAATCATTATTGTGATATTCCTGAAAACAAATAGGAAAAGATACAGAATCTGGGAGTTAAAACAATAAATCTTTTACAATTCCAATTTACAATTCCAGACAGTCTAGTAGAAAATATTCGTTAGCAAAAGTTTTAGGTGCAATATAGTCAGCTGAACTGATTATTTTAACTTATAGCAAATTGAATAGTTCAGACAGGTATCAGAGTTGAATTCCTTGCATTCACTTACACGCAAATACCCTTGGGAAAGGTATTATTCCTTCCAGTTATGGGTTAAATAGCAGGACAGACTGGGTTCTATAGCCTTGGTCGGCAAACAGTCTACCGCAGAAAGCAATGGCAACCTACTGCGGGATAATCTTCTGCCCAGTCAGTCATGTCTCTTTCGAGATCGCTCAAGCGTGTATCACGAATGGCAATTAACTGACTGACTGATCAGATGTCGTATTGCCGACTTTAAGATGAATTACGTATCCTCACGATTATAAAAAAAATTAGTGAATAGGACTTAGAAATAATCTGTTTAACGTAAGATTATAGCAGATTGTATTTGAGATAGGTTTCAGATATTGTATTCCCCACGTTAAGATAGATTTGTATGTTCATAATTATAAAGTATTAATATTATAGGACTTAGAAATAATCTTATCTAACGTAGGATTTTCGGAAGTTCTATATTTAAGACAGGTTTCAGATGTATTGACCACTTTTAGATGATCTGTGTTACTTCACGGTTATAACATGTTAATGACTAGGACTTAAAAATAATCTATTTAACGTATGATTATAGCAAATTGTATGTTTAAAACAGGTTTCAGATATCGTATTGATCACGGTAAGATGGAATTTGTATCTTTACGATGATAAAATGTTTATGAACAGGACGTAGATATAATCTGTTTAACGTCGGATTATGGCAAATTGTATATTTGAGACAGGTTTCAGATGTCGTATTGCTCACGTTAAGATGGATTATGTGTGTTCACGACTATAAAATATTAATGAATAGGACCTAGAAATAATCTATTTAAAGCAGGATTATAGTAAATTTCAGACAGGTTTCAAATGTCGTATTGCCCTCGTTTAGGTGGATTTGTACATTCACGATTATAAAAAGTTAATCAATAGGACACAGAATTAATCTATTTAACTTAGGATTATAGCAAATTGTATATTTGAGACAGGTTTCAGTTATCCTCTTGTCTGCATTTAGATGAATTTTGTATCTTCACGATAATGAAAAGTTAATGTATAGGATTTAGAAATAATCTATTTAACCTAGGTGTATAGCAAATTGAATATTTGAGATCGGTTTCAGATATCGTGTTGCCCAGGTTAAGATGGATTTTGTAAGTTCACAATTATAAATATTAATGAAGAGGACTTAGAATTAATTTATCTAATGTAGAAGTTTAAGAAATTGTATATATATATATTTTTTTAATCATTTCACCCCGAGCAAGGCAGAAACGCCACTGATGTGCAGGGGGTTACATAAATGTAGAAAGATTAATTAGAAAAGAGTGAGGAGTACAAGCTAGTTAGAAAGGAACAATAGAAGGCTGAGAAAGCAGGTGCAATGACAGATACATGGGCGGAGAGAAAGTGAGGATTATACAGGGGCGGGGAGAGAGCTAGAGTCCAGTGGTTAGTAGGTGAGTATTAACTTTGCTTTTAAATTTCTGGAGATCGTAGCCGTCAGGAAAGCAAGAATACGGGAGTGAGTTCCACAGGCAGGAAGTGCGAGAGAGGAAGCTGCAGGAGTAGAATTGTCGTCTGCATTTGGCTAACCTGACGGTGAATGGGTGGGACCCAGTTGCCAGTCTGGTTGCACGGGTAAACACCTGTTGAGGAGGCATCAGTGACTTAAGCTCATCCGAGCAGAAGCCATGAAAGTATTTATAGAAGAGACAGAGGGAGGCCACATTTCGACGATGGGAAAGTGGCTGCAGTCGAGTCGCCAGATCAGTACCTATCACATTACAGACTCTCCTTTGGAGCTTGTCAAGAACACTGAGGAGAACGGCAGGGGCACCTGACCATAAATGGCAGCAGTACTCCATGCACGGACGGATGGTTGACTTGTATATATGCAGGATGGATTCAGGTGGAAAAAACATCCTGGATCGAAATAGTGACCCAATCTTCTTAGCAGTAGATTTTGCTATGGATTCAATATAGTGCTTCCATTTGAGGTCTGAGGACAGGGTAAGTCCGAGGAGGCGTAGTGTATTACTCTCCGGGAGAATCATTTGGTCCATGCTTATGGGAGGCAGAAGAGGTTGCCTGTAATGGTTGACAGACAACAGCTTGGTCTTAGATGAATTGAAGTTGACAATACACTTCTTGCCCCAGTTCACCACAGAGTGTAGATCCCGCTCAAGGTCAGCAGCGAGATTATGTCTGTCCGCCACGACAGGTTTCTTACTGGAGCGGGAGTATATTGTAGTGTCATCTGCGTAGATGCCTACTTGGGACTTGATCTCATCTGGGAGGTCGTTGATGAAAATAAGGAAGAGCGTCGGGCCCAGGATAGAGCCTTGTGGGACACCAGCATTCGTGCTGTAGGACGAAGAGGCACGCCAATTCAGAACGACCTTCATTTTGCGGTTATTTAGGAAAGATTGGATTAGGTCAAGCAGGCGACCGGTAATACCATAACCGCGTAGTTTGCATAGGAGGCCAGGGTGCCAAACCCGGTCGAAAGCCTTGGAGATGTCCAGAGCAACCGCGCGAGCCTCGTCAGACTCATCAAGGGCCTGTAGCATGTACTCCGTTACAGTTGTTAGCAGGTCGGCTGTGGACCTGTCAAATCGGAATCCATATTGCCTGTCGGAGAACAGTTTGTGGGCGGTGAGATGATGAACTATTTCAGCATTGATTATAGCCTCGAGTACTTTCCCGAATATCGGTAGAAGACTGATAGGGCGATAGTTGGATGGGTCCGAGGGTTCACCACAGTTCTTAAAGACAGGAACGACTGAGGAGAATTTCCAGCATGCAGGAAAGCAGGAATTTGAGACAGGTTTCAGATGTATTATCCACTTAAATGGATTTCGTATCTTAACGAATTCAAAATGTTAATGAATAATCAAAATATTTTACGTCTATAGTAATTGTATATTTAAAACAGATTTCGGATGTTTTATTGTCCAGATTAAGATGGACTTTGTATCTTCACGATTATAAAAAGTTAATGAATAGGAATTCTATTTACCGTAGTATATTTGTGTCTGGTTTGAGATATTGTATTACCCACGTTAAGAGTGTTTTTTATCTTCACGATTATAAAAAGTTAATGAATATGACTTAGAAATAATCTATTTAAATCAGAATTATATATTTGGGACATATTTTATATGTCGTATTGCCCACTTTTAGATGGATATTTTATCTTCCAGATTAAAAAAAGTTACTGATTAGGACTTAGAAATAATCTATTTAACGTAGGATTTTTGAAAAGTAATATTTCCACTTGGTGACGTGTATATGAGTCTAGTCTGTGATTAACTACGCCTTTGAATGTCTATAAAACAAGCTAAGATGAAGTTTGTAATATATTTACATATAGAAAATCATAGTTAAATTTAAGCAAAGGTATTTACCCACAGCCTCTTGGCATCAAGTTGAAAGGATGCCTACTTTTATTTTTAGATCGAAACTATAATTTTGGTAAGTGAAAATTTCACCGAAAAATGTTGGAAAATTACAAAGTTTTTATTTCGAATCAAGAAATTATAAATTTAAGCAAAATATGAAAAAATTGTATGCGTCAATTTAAACTAACGTCAGGAAGATACGGACTTTAAAATCGAAGACTTTTATTCATCACGATTGCAACTGATGGTGAATTAATTAAAGTTTGTTGCAAAGCCAAGCTTTGTTTGCACATTATTTTAATGGTTAAAATCAATCAAAATTCGGTCCAGGGCATGACGGTAAACTGCATCCGGCAGCAAGGCCTCTGATTGGAAGGTTGTGAGGAGCACGGAACCAGCTCTTAATTACTGTTGTTCCCAGGTTCACCCTGACCTGGAGTGGTAGCACCTGTTAGAGTCCCAGTTATGGGCAAATAGTTAACCCCCAAACTGGAGTCAAAACACTATGAAAGCTTAAATATACACTTTTACAGAAATATATACATAAATGTAGACTTTTATAAAAGAATAAACATTTTTGAAGAAAAAATTATTGCCACAACATATTTTTGAAGGAAAAAATATTCTCAACAAAACATTTTTGAATACAAAACTAGAAGACATTTTCAGTTTTCTAAAATAAAAAAGAATAAAAACAAAAAACTTTCATTAAAATCTGACTAAATCAAACTTCTCACTATAACCAAACATTAAAAAAACAAAAACAAACAAACCTTAAAACCCCGCCCTTTTTGGCATTAAATAACCCACAGAGGTTGATATGCCGTTAAACAAAACTGAAACTCAGTTAAAATTCAAAGAAAAGTATATTTTTAATATGAAGCATGAATTTTAAAAATTACAATATTGAGAAAATAGTTTTAGTTTTTATAGTTTTACAAGTAAAAATAATTATTAAGAATAATAAGATGTAGCGAAGATAAATTTAATGAATTTAAATAACGATTTTTAAGCAAGAAAAATCGTAATTTTGAATTTTCACGGATTAATGGAAGAAGTTAAGATGGCGTTTGTTAATTTAATTCGTTTAATTGATCGATTGTCTTGTTGAAAGAACATTCAAGTCACAAAATGTAATGTAGAAAGAAAATAAACGGAAAAGTGCTTGTAAAGGAAACAATTTGAAGAATGGGTAACTGTTTTTATAGATATTTTTTAAAGAGGCTACTTAGTTGTGGTGCAGTGGATATCGGCTTCGAACGAGAAATCGGGGAGCCGAGTTCGAATTCCAGTTGAATTCCTTGTATTCATTTACCCACAAATACTCTTTGGAAAGGTAATAATCCGTGTCTTCCCTCTAGTTACGGGTTAACTAATAGTACAGATTAGGTTCTATAACCTTGGCTGGCAACCAGTCTACCGCAGAAAGCAATGTCAACCTACTGCGGGATAATCTTCTGTCCAGTCAGTCATTTCTCTTTCGAGACATGATCGCCCAAAGTGATCTGTATGGCACTTAACGGACTGACTGACTGACTGACTGACTAACTGACATATATGATATTCGAAATAGAAACCCCAAGAACGTGAGCAATCAAGCCTCTCCACAATTTCCTGTCTTTTTTTTTTAATCATTTCATATCAAGGAAGGTGGGACCGCTACTAGTGTGAAGGGAGTTACAGTGAGAGAAAAGACCAGATACGAATGCTATTAAAGAAAGAATAAAAGATGAATGCGATTCAGTTATATAGAAGATGGCAATTGACGTTGCATTTAAATTGTTGGAGATTGTGGCTATCAGGAAAGTAAGTAAATGGAAGAGAGTTCCATAGGCAGAAAGTGTGAGATAAGAAACTATTCGAGCAGAAGTGACGGTTACATTTAACAGTTGTAACGATAAAAGGTGGGACCTAGATGCCAATCTAGTAGCACGCGTCGGAAAAAGTAGCCGAGGTGATAAAAAGTGGAAAATACAGATTCCAAGATACAATAAGTGCAAAATTATAATGATAATATACACGCTAAAATTTCTTGCCTCTTTCTACCGAGCGCCCATAGCTCAGAGGTAGAATCGTCGACTGACACCAATTCGGTCGGGTTTCAATTTCGGGTAAAAAGCAATCAGATGTCTAACCGTACTGACGAGCTGTGATACAGAGAAACAGATCTGTCTGCCGATGACTATATATATATATATATATGTTCTCATTACAATTGTGCTTTCTGGAGAGGAAAATTAAAAAAGAAAACAGATACCGCTTCTGTGACTTATGTATAACTCGTCAGCAATTAACTGAGTTCTTTCGGTGAATGGCGTGTGTAGAGACCGCTTATATATAATACGCTAAAATTTTCCTTCTCGGATGCCATGCTCCTATGGCTTAGCCGACCCCGACTGACACCAAATCGGTCGAGTTTCGATCCCGGCCAGAAACTAGTGGATGTCTAGCCACACTGATGAGCTGTGATACAGGATTGTAAGTGGATGACACACAGGCATATCCATAGTGTTTATGTGTCTCTAATCTAACGAACCCTATTCCTCCGAAAACCTTCGTCCAAAAAATTAGGTCCCTTTTCGATCATGACATGAACTTTCGATGTACGCAAAAAATTTTCGATTCGATTTACAGGGTTCGGCAGAATTCACCGAAACGCTTAGAATTTACGAACTCTTCTCCTCCGAGACGCCTTATGCGAATTCAACCAAAATCGATAACTTGTAGATCAAGGCCAGAAGCTTTGATGTACACAAAAGTTCTCGAATCAATGTACAGGGTTCGTAAAAAATCAACGACAAACAATTTCGGGTATTTATTTGTGTACTTTTATGCATTTCTCCAAGACGCTTCCCTCAAACTCAACCAAAATCAAATCACTGGTAAATCAAGGTCTGTTGTCTTGATACGCGAACAAAAATTTCAATTGATACACAGGGTGCGGCAAAAATTAATGGAAAATGTTGCTTTTTGTGATCGTTTATTTGTTCGAAACGTTTACTTGTATTCCAACAAAGATCGGGTCTATGCCATAACACATTTCACGTTTTCTGTAAGGTGCAAACCCGACCGACGTTGAAAGGACAATGCATCCACTTCTTCTGTGTCTTCCAATTGTACATAAATGATTTCCGTTTATTTGCAAAACTGACCAAGCATGAATCCCGTTTTACAAATACAACAAAAACCAATACTTTTTTAAACTTATGTGTCGCGGCAAACTCTTATTGGAGTGCTTGAAGAAACACTTGACCCTACCATTTCAACATAACCACTAAAAAACCCCGAACAACGCCGGACTATATATATATATATATATTACGGAAATTAACGAAGATTAACAAAACTTGGTAATAAACAACCGACAATTTGAAATGATTTGTTTGAATATTATTTTTGATCGATACTCATATTTAAGTAGATTTTCTGTTTTTAATTAAACAGTCTTATATATTTATATCTACTGGCCTTATTATTTACGATGAATTTTTATTACGAAAATGTGTAAATCCTGCCGAATGACACACATTTTCGTAATAAATATGTATCGTAGATAATCAAGCCAGTAGATATAAATATATAATACTGTTTAATTAAAAACAGAAAATCTGCTTAAATATGAGTATCGATCAAAAATAATGTTCAAACAAATCATTTCACACACACACACGCACACACACATACACGCGCGTGCGCGCACACACACACACATATATATATATTGTTAAATATAAGAGACAATGAATGTCTATTATGTTTAATCATGGGCCGTTCTAAACATCGTATTTTGGCTTTAATTTCAGCTGAAAATAAAGACAAAAATTCTCCAACATTTGGATAATTTATTAAGTTGGTTCTAAGCTTTCGGCTCACATGAGCCATCTTCAGAGAGGTTACAAGGACGTTAACGTAAAAACATCCACCATCAGTGACGATTTTATCTTTTGTTGACAAAAACTTTGCTAAGCAACAATGACCAAAAATAGCAAACGCAGTTCGTAAAATTGTAATGCGGTTCTATGACGTCACACCGCGTTAATGTTAACGTCCTTATAACCTCTCTGAAAATGTCTCATGTGAGCCGAAAGCTCAGAACAACTTAATAAAAAATTATCCAAATGTAGGAGAATTTTTGTCTTTATTTTCACCTGAAATTAAAGCCAAAATACGATGTTTAGAACAACTCATGATTAATCATAATAGACATGCATTGTCTCTTATATTTAACAGTATATGTTTAGAAAATTATCTGCTTCCTCGATACACTATATATATATATATATTAATTCAGAAGTCAGCCAATTATGACATTACTTCGGACCTTTCATTTACCAACCATTCCTGTTCTTTTGGGCCAATTTGCAGACATCACCACCGCTGCAAGATCTGGCTTTTTTAATATGCTTGCAGTTAGATAAGGGTCTTTGCTATATATATATATATATATATATATATATACCAGTGGGACCGTGCCAAAAATCACGGCAAAATATTTATATCGATATGACGTCTAAAATGATATTTTGGTGTAACTAATATTGAATATCTTATATTAAGATAGAAGAAAAAATAAATAATCCAAACCAGTGAACGTTATAGGAGGTATATATACACAATTAAATACACGAGTGTCTCTATTAAAATTGAGAGGATATATGCATATTCTTCACTACTCGGTGACATAATTATTGCAACAAAATAACAAAGCGTTGCTAAAGATTAAACACGTGGCAAGTCCTTTTGTATGTCTAATAACTGGTAGTAAAGAGAAAACAATTAGCTGACGCTGCTGCACTATTCTCTCTCTTCTCATCAGCGTGACAGGAGGGATATATATATATATATATATATATATATATATATATAATCTGAGTTTCGGAAGCTCAGTCAGTCAGTTAAGAGCCATGCATAATTCACGCTTTGGGCGATCATGTCTCGAAAGAGATATGAATGACTGGGCAGAAGATTATTCCGAAGTAGGTTGCCATTGCTTTCTGCGGTAGATTGGTTGCCAGCCAAGGCTATAGAATCCAATCTATTCTATTATTTAAGCCATAACTGAAGGGAAGAGACGAATTTGTACCTTTCCCAAGGGTATCTGTGCGTAAGTGAATGCAAAGAATTCAACTGGAATTCGAACACGGCTTCCGATTTGTCGTTCCGAGTCGATATCCACTGCCCTATTGTTCTAAATTGCAGCGATAATATAATATCTATCTATCTATCTATCTATCTATCTATCTATCTATCTATCTATCTATCTATCTATGTCTGTTCCTATATATCTACGTAATTTGCAATACTCAAGAAACTTGCGCATTGTTAATATAATTTCTACGTTTCTTGCTTTATTTGAACAAGCGAATCGTTTCTTGTATTATTTGCAAATTATAATTGCATGATAGGTTCATTGGTTCTCTCAAATTATAAAATGATTGGTAAAAATCTAGTCTCGGCTAAGAAGCCGTTTTAAAAACTTCTAATTTTTCAAAGTTTCAGATTATGGGAATTAGGTCGGAAACTTTTCAGCATTCTCTGGATTCTCATTCAATAAAACTCTGAATCATTGAGGAGCTGGAATTATTGCGCTTAACATATCAAAGGACTCACTCTTGTTGTCGAGTAATACCTCTCGGCTTTTATGATGGTATCCACCAACGCCACATGAGCCCCTCGGGATGCTAACTGCAAACTTGTTTTGCCCGACTGTAAAATAAAAGTAAAAGGAAATCAGTTAATGCACTTGCCTAATTTTTTTACCAGTAAATAACAAAAAACAAAACAAAACAAAACAAAAAAAAAACAAACAAACTGAAAACAAAACTAAAACACACACACAAAAATCAAAACAAAAATATCATGTTAACTTAATTTCTTACATGTATAAACTGGAAGCGTTACGATCAAAACTGTATTTTTAGTTTAGTTAATATACAAAATGTACATAGCAAAGAGGAGTGAAAGAGAAAAACAACGAGAAAGTGCAAAGGAGAAAAAGAGACATGCCGAGACTGTGCGATGAAGAAATGGAGACACCCAGTCAGTACAAAGGAGAGAAGGAGATACCTAGACATTGCAAAAAAAAAAAAAGAAGGCACCCAGGCCGTGCAAAGGAGAGAAGGAGATACCTAGACATTGCAAAAGAAAGAAGGCACCCAGGCCGTGCAAAGGAGAGAAGGAGATACCTAGACATTGCAAAAGAAAGAAGGCACCCAGGCCGTGCAAAGGAGAGAAGGAGATACCTAGACATTGCAAAAGAAAGAAGGCACCCAGGCCGTGCAAAGGAGAGAAGGAGATACCTAGACACTGCAAAAAAAAGAAGGCACCCAGGCCGTGCAAAGGAGAGAAGGAGATACCTAGACATTGCAAAAGAAAGAAGGCACCCAGGCCGTGCAAAGGAGAGAAGGAGATACCTAGACATTGCAAAAGAAAGAAGGCACCCAGGCCGTGCAAAGGAGAGAAGGAGATACCTAGACATTGCAAAAGAAAGAAGGCACCCAGGCCGTGCAAAGGAGAGAAGGAGACATACACAGAATGTGATGAAGGGAAGGAGACACTCAGTACGCTGAAGAGAAGGAGACACCAAAACAGTGCAAAGGAGAGAAAGAGGACACCTAGACAGTGCGATGAAGAGAAGACACCTAGACTGTGCAAAAGAAAGAAGAAGGCACTCAGGCAGTGCAAAGGAGAGAAGGAGACACCAAGGCAGTGCGATGAAGAGAAGGAGACAATCAGAGAGACAGTGCTAAGAGAAGAAGGAAACACACATAAAGTGCAAAGGAGAGAAAGAGGCACACCCAGACAGTGCGATAAAGAGAAGGAGATACCCAAGCAATGAAAAGGAGAGAAAGAGACACCCAGAAAGAGCAATGAAGAGAAGGAAATGCCCAGACAGTACAAAGGAGAGAAGGAGACACCTAGACTGTGCAACGAAGAGATAGAGACACCTAGACCGTGCGACGAAGAGATAGAGACACCTAGACCGTGCGGCGAAGAGATAGAGACACCTAGACCGTGCGACGAAGAGATAGAGACACCTACACCGTGCGACGAAGAGATAGAGACACCTAGACCGTGCGACGAAGAGATAGAGACACCTAGACCGTGCGACGAAGAGATAGAGACACTCAGACAATGCAATGGAGAGAAGGAGACACTTGAATAGTGTTAGGCAAATAGAAAGACACACAAACAATGGAAAAACGAGAAAAGGAAATATAAACAGTGTAATTAAGTGAATGTGACAATTATTGCGATGAAGAGAAAGAGACACCCAGACAAAGGCGAGAAGGAGACTCACAAACTGCAAAAATAAAAAAAACAAAAACAATCAACAGAAAATGACACAATGTGCAAATAATAGAGAGTGCGGTGCTAATGGTCAGAGCAATGAAGCTGTCTGTTGGAAGGAAATCCCCAATAGCACAAATAGGCGTTGGGAAAATTAAACAATGACTCGCGAGAGGAGGGTGACGGATGCAGAGGGAAGAGTGAGGGAGGGAGAGAGAGGGAGTGAGAGAGAGAGAGAAAAAAGAAAGGAATATGGGAGAATGAGTGAGGGAGGGAGAAACGGGGTAGAAAATGAAGGAACAAAAGAGAGACTGAGAAAATAATCAGCTTTTCATTATAACTTTTGCCAGTTTGCAGGGAGGCTATTAATATATCCAATATATGGGGCACATCAGAATGACTGCTTCGTGAGTTTTAGGTAGACAATAAAGTTTGGGTATTCTAGAGTAATATTCTATTAATTTATACCAGGATTTGTTTTCATTATTAATTTTCTAATTGCTCTGTTAATTTTCTGTGTCACTGTATTTATTTTTTGTCTATTTTCTCATATAATAAAATATAATTTTGTGACACTATCTCACGCGGTGATGCTTTCGCTTCTCTCGCGGAGATGCTTTCTTTGGTTGGTTTAAAGCAACGGAGAGAGAAATTGATATTGGTGATATTATTGGTGTTTTATTGCGTCACGCGATGTGAGCTTAAGGAAAAAAATAATTTTAGTACCATCAAGTGCTTCTAAAAGCACGGAAACATAAAATAAAGTTATTTTGGATAAATATACATTTCTCGTCTTTCATGATTTACGGCTCTGTTCATGTTCAATATGGATTTCTCTTAGATTTGAAGTGTATTCCGCTAATCTGAAAAGCGTGGACAAAACAAGTGTCAGAGTGATTTGATAAGGTCACCCAGATGTCAAGGCCGTTGTGTAGCCCAACAGTCTGAAATGACCCGAGCTGGATTCGGTTCGGTGTGAGTTGACATGATCTCAATGGTCGAGCTAAGACATTGGCAAATCGAAGGGGCGGAGACCGATTTTCATTGGCCGAAGACTGTGAGCCGGTCGGATCCCCAGAGAGGATCGAAATTGGTTATAAAAATAGATGCTCGACACGAAAAATAGAGTTGGGAAGCAGTTTTTTCAGAGTCTGTGGAAGTTTTTCGAGTTGGGGCTGCTATCAGTCGAAATGTGGCGGCTGGGGGAAAAATGGCCCAGCCTGGGAGCCATGACCCACGGCTGGTCGCCTACCATAAACCTTATGGTTAAAGAGTTAATTTCGAATGAAGCCTGCCGCAAATTAACTCAAGAAATTAATTTGGAATAATGCGCCATCGACACGAAACCCGAAAGAACGTTATTATTATTTTTTTTTATCGCGGGAAAATCGAAAATTCTGAATCTTCGTTCGTTCAACCTCGGCAAACTCCGTTAAACTCCGATAAGGACCCGAAAGAACTTTGCTGTTTTAGAAGTTACATAGGAAAATTGACAATCCTGATTATAGAGAATTAATGAAAAGACTTTTAATGAAATACAAGAGACTTTGGCGAATATTTAAAGAGATCTGTTTTCTTCAACGCTAACGAAACTTAGACATTTTACTTGAAGATTAGAAGCTTTGATGCTTTTGCTGAACTTTCTCTCTCCGTTGTAAAAATCATTTTCGACGATTGTATATCATTTTCGATAACTACTGTATTCTTGGGAAAAGACAGACATTGTTTTTTCTTTATATAAAGACATTCTACGTAGCTCTCCAGGCGTGTTCGACTTCGTTCATTTATTTTATTAATTTTTATTTTTGGTGCCGTGTTTATTTTTTTCAACTCATAAGTGTACACCAGTGTCCGAACTGGCTAAAAGGGACGACTATTGAAATTGCACGACGAGACTTCTGGGATCTAATCACAACGTGGGACAGTGGTCCGTTGTTGCAAAAGACGTCCTGTAGTCCAGCTTTTGTGGCGACATCATCGGACGGGATCGCCGCGACCGGGTGGCAGTGTCACAACTGGGATCGCCGCGACCGTCGGCGAGGACGAGCGTCACATTAGACAGACGGCCAGCCAGGCTGAGGCGTCACATCTGGTGCCGTTTCGACCAGGATCTGGATTGAGGGCAGTAGTCCAACCGGTGCGGCGGTGTCACAATTTTAAGGTATGTTATATTTATGGGTTAAAATGGTATGTAAATATAAAAGAGGACATAGTCCGGCGGCTATAGTCTTCACGTGATTTTTTGAACGCTCACGTAACGGGGAATTTTTGAACGCGCAATTTTTAAGAAATTATAACGTTTCATCCATGGTTGTATGAACCTAATAGATATTTTTTGGTGGGGTTACATTTAGTCATAATTTTTGTTCTTTCATTCAATAATTCATTTTTGTTTGGGAATAGCATACATTTTTCTTCCTGGCACAGTCTACACATATATAATTGTCCTGAATATTTTTTTTTATGCAAATGTGTACTGGTCTAATTTCATTATGACCAAAAACTAAGTAATTAAACAATATACATACATACATACATACATACATACATACATACATACATACATACATATGTATAAATTGGAATAAAATACAGATCAAATAGCGATCGAAATCCGACAGAATTTTAGGACAAGGAACAAATAGGAAATTTTTATAAATCTAACATGTTTCGCAATGAAATATACCGGTGAAAAAGAAAGAAAGAAAGAAAGAAAGAAAGAAAGCGAAAACATTCTGGTATTTTTAATGTTTGTGTCATCTGTTTTCCATTGGTTGAGCAAACTTCGCGTGCAGTTTTTTACGTGTATATACACATAATATATATGCGCAATAGTTACAGTTTGTCTATTATAAAAGTTGGTGATGTACTAAAGTGTGTTTGAGTACTGTATTATGAGCAACAGCAGATATTAGCCTCATTGACGACCTATGGTACAAGGAAACAGGTTTGTACATGGATAACTAATTATACTCTCGTTATTCGATTGAGCTATCTAGAGGGGAAAATTTTAAAAACAAATGCCACTTCTGCGATTTACGCATTACTATTCAATCATGAATTGAGTTCTTTCGGTCCCTAGCGTGCGTATACACCGCGTATATATAACAGGTTAAAATCTTCTCTCTCTCTGTCTCTCTCCGCCGTGCGCCGAGAGTTTAGGGGTAGGCTCTCTGACTGATGCCAAATCGTTCGAGTTTTGATCCCGGCAGGAAGCAATCGGATATTTAGCCACACTGATGGCCTGCAAAACAGGATTGTATGTGGATGACTATATATATATATCGTTCATTCAGCAATGAATTGGAACACTCTCAGCTACTGGGCGTGTATAATGATAATATACACGCTAAAAAGCCTGCCTTCTTCTACCGAGCGCCCATAGCTCAGAGGTAGAATTGCCGACTGACGCCAATTTGGTCGGGTTTCAATCCTTAGTTAAAAGCAATTGGAGTCTAACCGTGATACAGCGAAACAGATCTATCTGCGAATGACTATATATATATATATATATATATATATATATATATATATATATATATATATATATATACTAACAAAATAGCAAGATCGCCAAGACCGACCGCGGTTTCGCACAACGGCTCGTGGACGGGGGATCACTCGGCTCGTCCGTCGATGAAGAGCGCGGCCAGCCGCGAGAACTGATGCGAATTGCAGGACTCAGTGAACATCGACACCTCGAACGCACATTGCGGCCTCGAGGGCCCTGACGAGCCGTTGTGCGAAACCGCGGTCGGTCTTGGCGATCTTGCTATTTTGTTAGTGTGTTTGCTCTGCGTTACTGCCTTCTAGTTAAATACTTTTCGGTTGTGTGTATCGAGCACTTTTCTTTTCTGGTTGTTTGTTCCGTTAGAGGGTTTTTTTTTCTTTTTACTGGGAGGAACCGTATGTATTGTCGGTCCCACGCAGTTTTCTTTTTTTCCCCCTCTTTGCCCAAAGCTTTATAGCCGAGGGCAATAACGGATTTAGATTCTGCTGGTCATTCATAGTCTTAGAAAGTCCCTTCTATAAAATTTTGAGATTAGAATACACGCAGAGTCGGTTTAATAATAATTATTATTATTATTATTATTATTATTATATATATATATATATATATTAATTTGTAAACAAGTTATATTACGCAACCCAAATTTTTACCATCTGGTATAATTCTGAATTTATCTGGTTTAACCCACCATTTAACTTAAAAGTAAAAAACAAAATAGGACAAATATTTTTTAAACTGATCAATAAACACTTTCCAAAAAGCTCAAAACTAAACAAAACTTTCAATAGGAATGCAATAAAAATGAGTTATAGCTGGACTAGTAATTTAGAAAATTTTATAAAGAAACAAAACACCAGAAACTTTAATAGCAGCGTACAAAGCAAAATCATTAATAAGGAATGTAACTGCAGGGACAAAAATAAATGCACACTTTATGGGCTTTGTATAAAAAGAAGTCATTTACAAATCAAAATTACATGACTTAAATGATCAAAACCAAAAAAAGACAATTTTAAGACCAGATAGTTTAATCACAGATCTACATTTAAAATAGAGATTTGTTAAAATTATAAAAACAAATGACTAGCTACGTGTGGAAATTGAAATTAAAATATGGAAAAGACCCAGACATAACGTGGAGTATAGTGAAAACAGCCAAGCCTCACAACGGTGGCAAAATATGTAGACTCTGCTAGTTATTATGTTATTCCCAAACAAAAATGAATCACTGAATGAAAGAACAGGAATTATGACTAAGTGTAACCATACCAAAAATACCTATTAGGTTCTATAACCATGGATGAAAACGTTATAATTTCTTCTAATTTTGAAAATTGCGCATTCTTGAAAAAACGGCAAAATCAGTTATTGTAAATCGCCCTAAGACACCAGATGGTAGAAACGCGGGTTGCGTAATATAACTTGTTTACAAATGAAAACTATTGAAAAGTTCTACAATATAACTGTATTAATCACTTTTAAATACAACTGTGTACTGGTCTAATTTAATTATAGCCAAAATCTGAGTAATTAAATAATTATATATATATATATATAATGTGGAAATGAGTAGTTTAAAAGCTCTACAATATAAATGCATTGAGCATTTTTAATACAACTGAGTACTGGCCTAATTTAATTATGACTAAAAACTAATTACACACACACACACACACATATATATATATACACACATACATATATATATATATACATACATACATATATATATGTATATTAATTATTACTTTAGAACATCTGCAAACTACACACTATTACAAAATTGTACATTTTGTTTCAACATTGAAAGAACAATGTTTCATCAGGTAGTTAATAATGATGGTAATAGACGTTTTATTGAAAAAAAATAAAAAAAACCAGTTCCTTTTATTTTTGGATTTTTTTTTACAAGGTAAAAAAATATTAAAAAACGGGAAAAGAAAAGAAGAAAGAAAAAATCAGAAAATAAGATGAGAAATCAAGAAAAGGAAAAGAAAGAGGAAAAGAAAAGATATATAAGAAATAGAAAGTGAAGAGGAAAATAAGGGAGAAAATATAGAGAGTGTAAAAGTGTAACCGATGTCAATTTACTTCCGGCCAAAATTTAAAATTTCTCTCTTTTAGCCATTTCCATTGGCTCTTTCTTCTCAATACTTTCTCACTTATTTTCCTCTTCACTTTCTACTTCTTCTGTATCTTTCCTTTTCCTCTTTCTTTTCCTTTTCTTGATTTTTCATCTTATTTTCTTATCTTTTCCTCCCTCGTTCTTTTCACCCCTTTTTTAATATCTTTTAAATTCGTACGAAAAAAATAATAATAAAAGGAAGTGGAGTACAGAAATGTTTTTTTTCCCCAATAAAACGTTTCTTACCATTATTATTAACGACCTGATGAGACATTGTTCTTTCAATGTCGAAACATAATGTACGATTTTGTAATAGCTTGTAGTTTGCACATGTTCTAAAATAATATTTAATAATAAATATTCATTGCTCTATCTTTTTATTGAGCGTTGTTTTAATTAATGTTATATATATATATATATATATATATATATATATATATATATATATATTATGATGCATAATGAGTGCTACGTGTAATAATAAAATAGTTCTCGATGTAAAATAAGAGAGCTAACTTTTATAATTAGAATAATTATATTCTTGTTCGTCACCGCTCGATGCTACTAGAGTTTCATGTTTATATAGCAATTCAGTCAGTCAGTTAAGAGCCATACGTTATACATGCTTTGGGCGATCATGTCTCTTTAAAGACATGACTGACTGGGAAGAAGATTATTCCGAAGTAGGTTGCCGTTGCTTTCTGAGGTAGACTGGTTGCCAGACAAGGCTATAGAACCCAATCTGTCCTTCTATTTAACCCATAACTGGAGGGAAAGGACGGGTTAATACCTTTTAAAACGTATTTGTGCGTATTGTGAATGCAAGATATTCAAGTGGAATTCGAACTCGGCACCCTGAATTCCGATTGAATTCCTTGCTTTAACTGAGACAAATTAGGTGGGACAATTTTAATGTGTGACTGGTGATTGCTATAAGCATGAAACTGAGTAGCATCGAGGGGTAAAAAACAAATGTTTAATCTTTTCTCTCAATATATATATATATATATATATATTACACAAAATGTTTGGTATTATTATTTACTTACTTTCTCTCTCGCATCCAGACTGGCTCCGCCCGCCAGCAGCACCTCTACCACCTCCGTCAGTCCGCTTTCGACTGCTGCATGGAGTGGAGTCTGTAATCTCTTTTCAAACGAAAAAACGTGTTAAATTTAAAAAAATAATATAAGTACTAAGACATTCACAAAAACGAAATAAAAAATGGTCATAATGCAAATTAGTATTGTTATAATTTAAATAATAAATTCATATTTTAAAATCGGTTCAAGCACAAATACTGCTCATTTTGGAGTCTGTAAAGAATGGGTTTAATTTTAAATGGCTACACATTCCTCCTATACATCCTCAAGGTGTAGGAGATAACGGGCCTCCGCAATTTTCTTTTCTTTAATATCTATAAACAGTGCATTGTCTGTATAGAAGAGCATTATGTTAAATTTAGGGGAGTGGTTTCTCATTGCCCTGTTCAGAGTCTTGAATTCGGAATTATACTTCTCTTAGACTGGCAATCAACCATGGCTAGCAACTTCTTTCTAATTTGTTATTTGATCCATAGCTATTTGTGAGTGAAGAGATGTAAACATACCTTTCCTAAAGATATAAGTCTGATGTGGAAGTCAAGAAAAAAACCTCTTGCTGATTCCGTATTGATAACCTCTTCACCTGTCTAACTGACACTTCACCAATCTAACTAACAATCCACTTGTCTAACTGACACTTTACCTATCTGACGCTTTACCTATCTAACTCACACTCCACTCCTTCGACACTTTACCTGTCTAACCGACACTTGTTTTGGAAACGGTGCTTATTTGTAGATACAAGCATATTTTCATAAATTAAAGAAAAATGTATTAATTTTTGTGTTATTTCATTTGGTTTTAATCTTATATTTTTTCAAATTAAAACTGATTTATTAATAATAACTAGAAAGATCCATGAAAATTTCACGGTTTTCCTATTTGAATTTTCTGATGAATCTTAATTCTTAACTTAAATGACTGAATATGCTCTATGACAATAAAAAATTCGTAGAAATTTCCCAATTGCATCGTTAAATATTTGAGCTTAACAACTTTAACAAAATATTGCAATAACAATCATAAATATGAATGCTGCTCGTTATTTTAAGAAGTGGGTACAAATGAAAAGATTTGAAATTAACAACTTTCCATTTTCCTGAAGCAGCCATTAAACACTTCTGTCTCTCATTTCTTTCTTTCTTTCTTTCTTTCTTTCTTTAACTGAAAACAAATAGCGTCTCAGATATGTCTTTTATTTTTCCATGCAATCAAAACGGAATAGGTCATTATTTATGAGGAATTGGCAGTGACATTAAACGCTTATATACTCGTAGGGTGTAACGGAACTAATCAAGGAGTGGATCAAGCATAATAATAATAATAATAATAATACAACTGAAAAACACTTATTATTTGGAATTAAGGTATTTTTAGGCTAGCAGAATTTTGGCAAAAAATATGTTCAATCCATAACTAGTGTGACAATATTCGATAAATCAATAAAAGTTCACTTCGGCTTCTCGACAAGGTACAGCGGAGGGTCTGTAATGTGATCGATACTGACTTGGCAGACCGCCTGCAGTCTCTCTCTCACCGGCGCGACGTGGCTTCCCTGTGTCTCTTCTATAAATACTTCCACGGCTTCTGCTCCGATGAACTTAGAACACTGGTGCCCCCTAGGTTCGAATTTGCACGAGATACTAGATTAGCAACTAGATCCCACCCTTTTACTGTGAAACCGCAACTTCTACTCCAACAGTTTCTTTTCTCGTACTTCCCGACTGTGGAATTCCCTTCCATATGACTGCTTCCTCGATGGCTACAATCTCCAGGAGTTTAAATGTAAGGTCAATAGACACCTCCTAACACAATAACTCGCTTTCATTCTTTCAAACACTCTTCCCATCTTCCAAACTATCTATCACCCCACTTCTGACATTTCCTATATCTAACCACTCTTTCTATTTACCTTCCCTTATGTAGCCCCAAGCGCAATAGTGGCAGTGGAATGCCTTGCTTGGGGTGAAACGATTAAAAAAAAATTATCTCATTTGACCGGCACCAAAGTTTCGTGTAAAACAGCTCGTCACGAGCAATGTCTAGAGTCGGTCAATGAGGAAAGTACGTTGCACATTTATTAACTGATTGATTAGAGAATTAATTAAATAGGACTCGAATGTAAGTTCAAACATGTAAAAGAAGCAGGCGAGAGGAATGAATATATTCGTTGTATAGAGTCTCGTATTCCTTATCCAGTCATCGTAGTACAGCCTTATTAGACTGACAAACGGAACCGGATAGGTCTTGTTATATTAAACAAATCCTATAGTGCAGGTGGTTCAATGATCAGAGGATATGAACAAGAAACCAGTGAACAGAGTTCGAATGCTGGTCGAGTTCGTTACATTCACTTTCGCACAAATCCCAATGGGAAAGGCATGAATCGATCTCTTCTTAAATAGCTGGGCAGACGGGACACTCTATCCGTCTATGGCAACCAGTATAGATGAAGAAATTTAATACGGTATGTAGCTCTTGTTGGAAACATACTGGAACTGTGCCGAAGCTTCCTTCAGCATAGACGTAGTTTAAGGCACAGTTTTACTCTGTGTGTATTGAAGAGACTCAAATGGGCCTTTTGCAGACGAGCATGCTCGGAAACAAGCAACCATTCTGAAGATGCGATATCACGCTGATTTGCGAAACAAATTTATTGATAAAATAAACCGTATTTTTTTCGAGAGACAATCCCAGATCAATTTTAGTACAAAATTCTTTTCTTATTTATCAACAGTTTGAGACAAGAGCAGTAGCCCCCAAACCATCGGTCACGATGATTTCTGGTTTCGTGCTAACAGAAATTAGGTCTCGTCATTTTACTATTGAAATGGTTAAATATATTGTATTTAAATATATTGTATTTATTTTCACTTCTCATTTTACTATTGAAATGGTTAAATATAACCGTCAGTTGTATTCTAATAGTTTCTTTACTTTCACTTCTCATTTTACTATTGAAATGGTTAAATATAACCGTCAGTTGTATTCTAATAGTTTCTTTACTTTCACTTCTCATTTTACTATTGAAATGGTTAAATATAACCGTCAGTTGTATTCTTTAATTTAGTTTCTTTACTTTCAAACTTCTCCATTTTACTATTGAAATTTGGTTAAATATAACCGTCAGTTGTATTCTAATAGTTTCTTTACTTTCACTTCTCATTTTACTATTGAAATGGTTAAATATAACCGTCAGTTGTATTCTAATAGTTTCTTTACTTTCACTTCTCATTTTACTATTGAAATGGTTAAATATAACCGTCAGTTGTTAATTCTAATTTAGTTTTCTTTAAACTTTCACTTCTTTCATTTTACTTTTATTGAAATAAAGGTTAAATATAACCGTCAGTTGTATTCTAATAGTTTCTTTACTTTCACTTCTCATTTTACTATTGAAATGGTTAAATATAACCGTCAGTTGTATTCTAATAGTTTCTTTACTTTCACTTCTCATTTTACTATTGAAATGGTTAAATATAACCGTCAGTTGTATTCTAATAGTTTCTTTACTTTCACTTCTCATTTTACTATTGAAATGGTTAAATATAACCGTCAGTTGTATTCTAATAGTTTCTTTACTTTCACTTCTCATTCTTGGATCTCTATTCAGGCTTCTAGTTTTCTTATCCACTTTGATCTTTCAAAATTTAAATCCGTTGTCTTCTGTTTTCTTAAAAATTCTTCTTTTATTGTCCTCTCTCTTTAATAGTATATTTTTCTCATATTTTCTAACAATCAGTAATCCCCTTATGTCCTAGCGGCTTTATTGCCTTGCTTTGGTGAAATGAATAAAAAAAAATCGTCCTTTTGAAATTTGTTTTTTACTGTCCATTCTCCGTACGCTTTCTCAAACTCATTCGTTCACGTAACTCCTTGCATTTTAGTGGCTGTATCGCCTTACCTGAGGTAAAAATAAAAGAAAAAAAAATACCCCACCACCCACCAAATAACCAAGAAATAGACAACAAATACTTACATAATTTGGTAAATCCAATTCACACCCGGCTTGGACAAGACTTTTTGCTGTACCTGCATGGTTTCCCATCGCTGCTAAATGAAGTGCCGTATTACCTTGCTGAAAATATTAAAAGAATCTCTACAATATGAGTAAGTTTTATTATTCCTAAGCTACAAAGATAAATGAAAATTAACTTACGATAATAAAATGTCTTTTTAGACGCTTTTCAGAATTACATATTTGAGTGAGTAAAAGATTTTTATAAATATTTCTTAAACATCGTTCAGTCTCACACGAGACGGTACATAATAGCCATTTAGTGTATCTAAACTTATTTATAAATGGAACTTTGTCTGTGTGTGAAAAAGAAAGACAGAAACGAATAATGTGTGTGGGTGTAGGTGAGAGAGACATTAGAATGTAAGAAAGAAATAATATGTGTTATTGAGAAAGAGAGAGAAAGAGAGAGAGAGAGAGAGAGATAAAGAAGAGCATTGGCATTTAAGAGAGAAATATTAAAGCAAGAAAATATTGAAAACTATACATTAATCTAATTTAAAATGAAAAGAAGACACGACTGTGCGACTTCAGTTAGTCATCATCCTTCTTCTCATCTTAGGAAATTAGACATGATGGGACCTAACCCTCTCAATTCTACAATTCTACAATATAGCCAATGCCTTCCAAACTTGAAGGCTCGTCTTGGCCATGGACGTGTGGCCGTTGAACGCTCTGTTTTGGCTGTTGATTTCACTCGAGGAAGACTTCCGCCCAGCGAAGCCGTGTTCTCACCACAGTGGCTCCATACATACCCCGGAGCCCTACGTAACCCATTAGGTTAGATCTTTTTTGACCTTATAATAATAGTAATTACCTCTTTTGACAGGTCTCCTTTTTAATTCTGCTGAGTGTCTATCTCCCTCACCAGAAACGCGTTGTGGAGGAACCGATTTAGTTGTCAATGACCTGACCATACGGCGGATAGTACAGGGTCGCACGTTGTTTGTATCACGGCTAGAGTGACCTGGCATAAAAGACTATTACTGGCTGGCATACGACATGCAGTAATAGCTCTACTAACATAGGATCTATGATTACACACATATACACGAAATTAAGTACACTTCTATGTGGGTGTAATGATTGGCAAGCTTGATCTCACTATGTCAGTTCCAACTGAGTTGTGAGTTTCATCTTCACTGTAGGGATCTTATAGAACAACCAGCCAGTAATCAACTAGAATAGAGGTTGAGTCTAACTGACAAAAAATCACCAGGGCAAATTGGTAGGTGGTTTAAATAATAACCTGGGAGATTCCATTCTGTTACAGGCAAGTCTATTCTGTAAGCAGTGATTGTCTGATAATTTCAGTGTGTACGTTGAGCTTCATAAATATTGAGCACAATATCCACCATTTGTCTTTGGGCCACATAGGGACATGTATTCAGTTACAACCCTGTTTATTTTTGTCTACCAACTGGACGCTAGTTGGACACATCAGGAAGGTGAGTCTCACACTCTTGAATGTTCACCTTCCTACAGGGAGACAAAAGAAGACCACCATGTTGAAAGGTAAGTTATTTGACTTCTACATTCACTGAGTGCTCTATACTTTCGGTCTTGTTCCACAGCTAAGCTACGCTTAGTAAATCAACAGATACACGAAATTAATTATGGAAGAAAGATAAAAAATGAAAAAAGAAACTTAGGAGGCAAGGTTCCAGTTTACCCTCCCAAGATCGTGAATCTGCAATGAAGCTGTCAGTTTCTGAGAGGAATATATGTAAAATTATCTGTGAAATAGAGAACTTGCTAAGGTTGAGGATTAGAGAAAAACAGATCCTCGAATTAATAAACAGCCACACGCGTTGTTGGAAATAGATCACATACGATATATTTGATAGTTTTAATTGACGGTCACAGATGCTGAAGACCTGACTCCTGCCTTTGCAAAAAAAAAAAAAAAATGTGGGGGCGGTATGAGTTCTTTTTCATTTACCCGTGAATTAATCGTTGACATTTAAATAAAAAGGAGCTTATCCTACGTCCTCAGTTTTCGTCTCTTAGCGAACTCAATGACTCGAAACTGCCATATTATAATAAGCCAAACGGTAGAAAGTAAGTTATTCTTTCTCTCCTTCATTGACAAGTAGTCGGTAAAAAGGCCAATAAAGTTAATTAATTCAAGCCATACGCGTTTTTTTTTATTTAACACTACGATAAAAATTATCTCCTGGTAGAAAGAGAGCTAATGCCATTTTCAGTAAGTAGCAGAGACTGTTCAACTTTGGTATATTGATATTAAAATGGCTGTAAAAACTAACATTTTGAGCCAGCTACACAATAAATACAGTGGGTGCTAAACATTCTTTTGGTGCACATCTCAACCACATATGATGACGTGAAAATACTGCATATATATATTTAATTTTCAGTTCAGCCCATTTTATTTATGGCTGGTCTTTTAAAAATTGTCAGGCGGCCCTGCTGTTCGTCTTAGTGTTCTTGACAGGTTCCAAAGAAGAATCTGTAATGTGATTGGTTCCGACCTGGCAGCACGACACCAGCCACTTTCTCACCAGCGTCTCTTTTACAAATATTCTCATGGATTCTTTTCTGACGAACTTAGGTCACTGGCGCCCCTCCTCAAGAATTTACTCGTACAACCAGACTAGTTACATGGTTTCACCTATTTACAGTTAAATCAACCAAATGCAGGCGAAAATTCTACTCCATCAGCTTATTTTCTTTCACTTTCCGCTTGAGGAACACCCTTCTATATAGTTGCTTTCCTGACGGCCGAAACTGTTTTCGCTCCTGTCTTCACATCATTCTCTTGCCCTTTCTCTGTCACCCCCTGTAGCTGGTTTGTCTTCCTTTTCACTCTCCGCCTGCCTAAAATCTTAACTCTCTTATGTAACCCTCTGCACATATGATGACGTGAAAATACTGCATGTATATATTTAATTTTCAGTTCAGCCCATTTTATTTAGCGTTTACTTTTTCACTTACATGAGATTCCCATTTATTATTCTGACCAAATAAGGGAGACGAGGTTTTCCCATGAATTATGGGGTTTTGAAGTTCAGCCACTGTTTGATAGCAACGATGCAACGATATAAATTTTTTAAAACGGGAAATTGAGTAATAAAACGGCTTTGAGCAACGAATGAATTTATTGGCAATTTTTGAACAATATTTGAACTATTTCAGCTATCTTAGCATCAATGGAAAAGATGGTTATTTAAGGCAATTAACTTCAAGCTGAATTCCTTTTCTCCCCATTCGTCAATAATAATGTATTCTTCACTTTTTCATGATTAGAATAATAAAGAATTTATTAGTAGCCTTCTGAAGCATTCCATTGGACGGACACCCCGCCACACACACACACACACACACACACACACACACACACACACACACACACACACACACCATATATATATATATATATATATATATGTAAGGAAGTGAGAGAACAGATATATTAAAAACTGTGCATTTGATTTTACAAAGAGTGCTCAATACAGAGTGGAACTTAATATTGTAATTTTTGTTATTACAATCGTTTATAAAAGCATTATATCACTACGCAAAAAATTTCATGTTTAAAAACAATATTGTTCTTCTTCAGGTGATATTTTAAAAATAATTCGTGAAAATGATTTATTTTAGAAAATATAAGATATATTCATGGTTATTTAAAAAATTAAGGAGGGGTGGTTGGAAGAAGTTAAACAATGTTATTATGGGTGTGTCAGTATTACTCAATTAAAAGTGAACATTAGGTTGAACTATGGAGTTGAAACATATGGGTCGCATAGTTGTAGTTATGAAAACCAAATAAGTATTGTGTTGGTCATTAATTTTAATAAAATAATTTTTAAGTTATATATATATATATATATATATATATATATATATATATATATATATATGCATATATTTTTTTAATCATATCACCCTGGGAAAGGCTGTAAGGCCACTGGTGTGCAGGGAGCTACGTAAGAGTGAAAAGATTGGAAAAGAGAAAGCCGGAAACCACATCCTAAACAGGGAACAAGGGATGAGCCTCTACACCTGTTCAATAGACGTGGGTGGAGTGTGAACCAGGCGATAGTTCAGTCTATCTACTCCAATTGAAAAAAAAATAAGGAAAAGTGAAAAGATTGGAAAAGAGAAAGCCGGAAACCACATCCTAAACAGGGAACAAGGGATGAGCCTCTACACCTGTTCAATAGACGTGGGTGGAGTGTGAACCGGGCGATAGTTCAGTCTATCTACTCCAATTGAAAAAAAAAATAAGGAAAAGTGAAAAGATTGGAAAAGAGAAAGCCGGAAACCACATCCTAAACAGGGAACAAGGGATGAGCCTCTACACCTGTTCAATAGACGTGGGTGGAGTGTGAACCGGGCGATAGTTCAGTCTATCTACTCCAATTGAAAAAAAAAATAAGGAAAAGTGAAAAAATTGGTAAAAAGAAAGCCGGAAACCACGACCGAAGTATAAGAGCATATATTATAAATTAACATTATAGTTAAGTAAATTTTAAAGGGAAATATTTGTGGTGTTTACATAATATAAATGAATATGAAGTCAACGCCTAGCAGAGACAGTTTATTTCATACTTAACCGCAATCTTCAGGCCATGTGTGATGTGTTTTAGACCAACAGTTTATATATGTTGGCCAATTTATATATACTGCATTGGGGTAGAAGGCCTATTAACATATCTCTCAATAAGTTCATATATGTATAAGTGCATGTATGTTTATATATATATATATATATATATATACTACCGGCCATAATTATGAGGCCACACCAGTGTTTTGAAAAATGTATTTTTATACTATTTTTTAGTATTTATTGCCAGTAAATAATTGTAAATGAAAATAGAATGGTTCTTTTGTTCATACTGCACAATAATACGTGCATCAAATGAATTTATAAATATTTAATAATTACCTATATTGCAGTTTCATCAATTAAAGCATAAAGAAAATTTAGAGTGATTCGGACAAGTTCATCTTTGTTTCTTTACCTTGTAAAATTTTGCAAAGAAGAACAAAAGAACCATTCTATTTTCATAGTATTTTGGCTTTAATTTCATTTGAAAATAAAGACAAAAATTCTCCAACATTTGGATAATTTTTTTATTAAGTTGGTTCTAAGCTTTCGGCTCACATGAGTAATCTTCAGAGAAGTTACAAGGATGTTAACACAAAAACATCCACCATCAGCGACGATTTTATCTTGTGTTGACATAAAACTCCGTTAAGCAACGGTAAGAGTTACCAAAAATAGCAAACGCAGTTCAAAAAGTTATAATGCGGTTCTATGACGTCACACCGCGTGATAGCTCGAAATGATAACAGAACCATATATTTAAATGCAATGTAATGTGTTATGACCAGATTTAAACGTGACTTTATCAAGTGTGAGTTGTTTGGATTTAATGGAGATGGCTTCCAATATCTGAAGGTTTTTTTTACTGTGTGTATGAGTGAGGATTATTGTATTGTTGACTAAAATCTGTCTGATATTACCTACATAGTGATGTTTTTCTGAGAAATGTTGTTTAATTTGACTTTGCTCAGAAAGGTGAGAGTTAAGTCTACGAGAGAGCGTTGTTGTAGTAAAACCAATATATGTAGTGGTTTTATTATTAGTACCAGATACAATCTCTGAACGGGCATGAAAAATTGATACACTACATTGGTTTTTTGTAGAGGATTTAGTTGTGTGCTTGATAAAATCGTCGCTGATGGTGGATGTTTTTGTGTTAACGTCCTTGTAACCTCTCTGAAGATGGCTTATGTGAGCCGAAAGCTTAGAACCAACTTAATAAAAAATTATCCAAATGTTGGAGAATTTTTGTCTTTATTTTCAACTGAAATTAAAGTCAAAATACAATGTTTAGAACGGCTCATGATTAAACATAATAGACATTCATTGTCTCTTATATTTAACAGTATATGTTTAGAGAATTGTTACCTCGATACACTATATATATATATATCGCCCGGTTCACACTCCACCCACGTCTATTGAACAGGTAAAGAGGCTCATCCCTTGTTCCCTGTTTAGGATGTGGTTTCCGGATTTCTCTTTCCCAGTCCCTTATGTAGCCCCCTGCACATCAGTGGCGTTACCGCTTTGCTCGGGGTGACATGATTAAAATATATATATATATATATATATATATATATAGCTGTAAATTCAAATAAAATTTAGAAGGGAAATAGCCATTTTCAGCATGTCAGATTAAGACATGCATTGTCAACCTCGTTTAAACAAAGAATCAGGAAAAATTCTAATGCCGGAAGCTTGGTCTAGTAAAGGAAGGGGTTGGGGAATATTGGCTTTTATAGGGTTAAGCTAGCGGAATCTTAGTAGTAATTTCTTCTATGGTAGTTGGAAGTATGAGGTATGATGGTCGGCAAGTTCCGATTCTCTTAGGAAGCAGAAAGAAAACAACAAAATTTTATGGAGCAATACCAACATTTTTTCTTCAAAATAAAGTCTACCATTCTCGACGATCTTCTGCCAACAACCAGCCAGCATCTAAATACCAGTCCGCTGGATTTAAATAAAAAACTGTAAACAAGCTTCCTTCATTTCATCAAAAGCGTTTCGGAGGAAGTGTTCCATTGAGTGGAATAGGCCATAGTCACTCGGAGCAGCATCGAGACTGAATGGTGGATGTGGAAGAATCTCAACACCGTTCATCTGTTTGAACTTCTCATTAGTCAACCTGACAGCGTGTGGCCACGCATTGTTTTCCTGAAATAAAGCCCGACCTGAACTGACTAACGCAGGATACCTCTTCTTTACACGCGATCTAGCTACTGGCAATACAGTTTGCCGCTGATGGCGCGACAGTATGGAACATGTTCGACATTCAGTACTCCTTGGAAAGATTTGTTGTTTTCTTTCCGTTTTCTAAGTGTCAGGACTTTCTGGCCAACCTAATTTCATCCAGTTTTAGGGTCTGAACTTTTGAGTTCGCCCTAAAGGGACAATTGATTTAGCTCGACTGACCAAAGCAGGATACTCGTTCTTTAGTTTGTCGTACTCACTTTTTGCTGCTGGTTAGAGTTCAACATTGATGTTGCGACCGTGTGGAACAAGCTGGAAATGCAGTACTCCTTGGAAATTCTACCAGACTGAGATCAAGATTTGTTGTTTACTTTCCGTTTCCTAACTGAGTCAAGACTTTCTGGCTGACCTTGTATCTTCTAGAATTGCCAAATACGGTCAGTACATTGTTAGTTGTTGATGTTCGTGAAGAACATTTGTTTTTCTTACGAGGACTTCTATTATTTTAGAAGTTTTTAACAGTCAGAGGCGCCCGTGTATAATGTTTGTGTTGTCCTATAAATAGGTTGCGTTATGTTTATATTGAAGCATATATCAAAGTACGATTGCTTCTTAAATGCACACACACACACACACACACACACACACACACACACACACACACACACACACACAGACACACACACACACAAACACACACACACACATATATATACATATATATATGCAGGGTGCGATTGATGAATTGTCGTCTAAATGACGCAAAAACGTTAACCTCAACTACACCATCCAGGCGACTTCGGCATAGGTGGTCAGATGCAAGGAGTGAAGTAGTCGCAGAAATTGTATGACAGCCATGACTCGGTTCTCCTGCTTGTGTGGCATGATGCAGAGTCCTGTTCGCTGAGATAGGGTTTTCCAGCACCAACCCTCTTGACCCAGGGTAACAATATCTCCTAAAGACAATTGATGTAGGCATCAATGTTGGGACTGAGGCCATGTAGACAAATTAATAACTTCACCATCACTAGTGATCACTCCAAACATCTTCGTAATCACCATTAGACTCATAACTTTTTTCCAAATCTTCTGCACTGGGATTGACACACAAACATTCTGAAATGTTCGTATAGGGGCTTCCGGTGCGAATGCCAAGCAGTACAGTATGCCGTTTCCAAATTTATTGCGGAATGAATTGTGTCATGGAGATCTTTTCTCTCTGGCGGTGGTCAAATGACCCTACTATTCTGTGCAGGTGTCAAAATGAACAACAGATATGCGCATGCGTGAAAGTTAAAAAATAAAATAGCGACAATTTACCCATCGCAACCTGTACACATTTCTTATTACGACAAATGTTATTTTTAGTGGCGATACGTATTTGAGTTGACAAAGAGAAACGGATAAAGTAAAGAAAGAAGAAGAAGACGAGAGGGAAAGCGAAAGAAATAGGAATGGCAGAAATGAAGACATGGAAACAAAACCGCGCACAACGGAGCAAAAACAAAACAAAAAAACAAAAAGAAGAGAAAGATAAAAAGAATAAGATACAGTAAGTGAAAGAGATAAAGAAAGCACACGAGAGGAACAGAGTGAAAAAGAAGAGATAGGGGAGAGAGTGAAAAAGAAAGCGGGTGAAAAAGAGATATAGAACGAGAGTGAAATGGAAAGAAACCAAGATATCATTCGCGAGAATGAAAGAGATTAAGATAGGGATGGATGGATAGATAGATAGATAGATAGATAGATGGATGGATGGATGGATGGATAGATAGATAGATAGATAGATAGATAGATAGATAGAAAGAAAGGCGTTCTTTTGACTGAGTAAAAATTAATGTGACTGAATTGAGAAAAATGGTTTTCTAAGCGCCGCTTAGATGTGGCACAAGGCCGAAAGTATGGGGTTCCAAATGAGGATCGAACTCACTACTCAGTCGTAATAAATTCTAGCGAGACAAGCTTGCTAACCATTAGACCGCATCGAAGTGTCCCGTCAAAATGATGGTCGAATATAGACAGTAAATTGAATTTATCTGACTTACGAAGTTCTGAGCGTTGACACTACAGCCATAATTAAGAAGTTTTCTGACAACATCTGCGTGTCCATGATTTGCTGACAAATGGAGCGGTGTCATTTCTTTCTAGAAAAACAAAAATGAAAAATAGAAGCAATTATTAAAATCAGATCTATAATCTTCTATGTGCCTTGTTCTTTCAGGACGTAGGCGATCTTGGCTTTCCACGTCTCCCTATCCCTGGTGGCTCTTAGCACGCTTTCTCTTGTTACACCATGCAACCCAATTCTGTCATCCGCCTGCTCACGCCCTTTAAATATGTTATCCGCTGTTTTCCCCTGTCTTATTTTTCCCTCTATCTGGCCTGTTAGTGTCAGGTTCTCGAAGCTCTCCTTCCTCATTGCATGTCCCAGGAACTTTAGCTGTCTCTTCCTGGTGCTCAGTATTAATTTCCTTTTCGTTTCCATTCTTTCCAAAACCTCATCATCGATCCATGATATTGCAGCATTTTATTGTAGAACCACATTTCAGTTGCTTCAAGTTTTCTTCGATGGTATTGTCCAGCATCCACTGCCATATTGAACAAATGACATCACATAGCAATCCAATACTCTTTTTCTGTTTCTAGCAAAATTTTCCTGTCTCTTAATACTCAAGTTATATCCCAGGATCTTCAGTTGTCTCTTCCTGATGTTCAATATTAATTTCCTTTTCATTTCCATCCTTTTCAAAACCTCATCTTTGCTCACATACTCGATCTAAAAAGTCCGCAGCATCCTTTTGTAGAATGATATTTCAGTTGCTTCAAGCCTTTCCCTCATCCTTGATGAGATTGTCCAGCATTTACGGCCATACTGAAGAACAGATATCGCATAACAATCCAGTACTCCCCTTTTTGTTTTTTTGTTTGTTTTTGTTTGTTTTTTCCTGTCTCTTAATACTCTACTCACCTTTCGGAACGAGTCCTTCGCCATGCCAATTTGCCTTCGGATCTCTGTGTCGCACTTTCCATCTTTTGTTAGAACACTTCCCAGGTATTTAAATTTTTGTACCTGCTTGATTTTAGTATCCCCCACCTGTATTTGACATTTTGGGCTGTGAGCGATACTAAAATCAAGCAGTTACAGAAATTTAAATACTGGGAAGTGTTCTAACAGAAAACGGAAAGTGTGACACTGAGAACCTAAGGTTAATTGGCATGGCTAAGAATGCATTTCAGAAGCTGAGTAGAGTATTAAGAGACAGGAAAAACAAACAAAAACAAACAAAAAAACAAAAAGGAGAGTACTGGATTGTTATGCGATATCTGTTCTTCAGTATGGCCGTAAATGCTTGGACAATCTCATCAAGGATGAGGGAAAGGCTTGAAGCAACTGAAATAGCATTCTACAAAAGGATGCTGCGGACTTTTTAGATCGAGTATGTGAGCAAAGATGAGGTTTTGAAAAGGATGGAAATGAAAAGGAAATTAATATTGAACATCAGGAAGAGACAGCTGAAGATCCTGGGATATAACTTGAGGAAGAAAGGCTTGGAGAATCTGATACTCACAGGTCAGATAAAGGGAGGGAGGGGAAAGCAGTGTGTAACATATTTGACGCGGCTGATCAAGTAGATGGCGGTTCGGCGTTTGTGTGAGGTATCAGGAGAAAGCGTGCTAAGGGCCACTAGGGTAGAGAAACTTGGAGTGATCGCCTACATTCTGAAGAGACACGACACAAAGAAGAAGTAGAAGTCTTCTGGTTGGGATCAGAATTTTTAGCACATCTTATAACACACTACAAACTGACCAAAGTTACTTGGAAAAGAATAACATCGACAAATAAGTCTTCCTTTCCATAGTGATACCAATCAAACAACTTACTATCAAGCAAGAAAGCCGGGTAACTAAAGAAAAAACTTAGCTCATCAACCAGATTGTCAGTTGGTCAGTCAATAAGCCAATTAACTAGCCAGGCAGGTATTCAACTAAACAACCATATAGCCAACCAGCTATGAACTCACTCTATCAGTTACTCAGCAAGAAAGGCAGCTAACAGACCAGCAATGCATGTTGTAAGGTACCCAGGCAACCAATCAAACAATCCTAAATTCAGTCAGACAGTCTGGAAGGTAAACAAATAACCAATCAGCTACTACGACAGCAAGGCTGCCGTTTAGCCAACCAACCAACCATCCAACCAACAAAACAGTTGTAAATCAAACAGCAGACTAATCAACCAACCAATCAACAGTTCTGCCATCTACCAAGCCAGCTACGATCTCAAACAATCAACCAATTAACCAGTAAGTGCGACAACCTTTCAACTAATAAGGTCATTTGCAAGGCACCCAGCCAATCAGCCAATCAATCAACAATTCAGCCAGCCAGCTGGCCATCCAGTCACCTTGACAGATAAACAGGATGTCAATCAACCAATCAATCAGATATCAGCAAAACAAAAAAGCCAATCAAACGGCAAGGTTGGCTGCAAGACAACCAACCTAGTAACCAATCAACAAGCAATTTAGCCAAGAAGATAATCACCCAACCAAGGAAACAATTAACAAGCCAGACAGTCAGCCAACCAACCATGTCAATTAACAAATAAGCCAGTCAACAAGTAAGCCAAACAATTAACTATTGTACTTCTTGCAGCAGCAGCGGAAATAATCAGCAGGCCTCAACCACAGATCTAAGAGGTTTCTAAAAGCCTTGGTCGAGCCCTATTCGACCGCTTTTCCCACTTTCTGTGCAGTGATCTCTAACGACCAACTCATTTTTCGGCGGTTTTCTACATCCAAGACCTGCCCTTTACCACGTTTAATTTTTCAGTGGTCGCTACCTTTAATCCCAGCTCGAAGGGATATGCACAACACTTGCCTGTGATTATCATCAAGGAGCGATAATCCAACGATCACATATTCCTCAGTGTTTAATATCTAAATAACACTTCGAATCACCACATTTATTTCAATTAAAAATAAATATTCACTTACCAAAGTTTCAGCATTAGAACTAGCTCCATATTCCAAAAGCAGATCACAGACCTCTGTAAAACCATTTTCACTTGCGATATGCAAAGCAGTTCTTCCGTCCTGAAAGGAAATCAATTAAAAGTATTTACAACAAAACAGAAATGAAGAAAAATAAATTTTTTTTTTTAATCATTTCACCCCGAGCAAGGTGGAAACGCCACTGATGTGCAGGGGGTTACATAAATGTAATAAGATTCATTAGAAAAGAGTGAGGAGTATAAACTAGTTAGAAAGGAACAACAGAAAGCTGAGAAAGCAGGTGCGATGACAGATACATAGGAGGAGAGAAAGGGAAGGTTATACAGGGGAGAGGAGAGAGCTAGAGTCCAGTGGTTAGTAGATGAGTATTGACTTTGCATTTAAATTTCTGGAGGTTGTAGTCGTCAGGAAAGCAAGAATACGGGAGCGAGTTCCACAGGCGGGAAGTGCGAGAGAAGAAGCTGCAGGAGTAGAATTGTTGTCTGCATTTGGCTAACCTGACTGTGAATGGGTGGGACCCAGTTGCCAGTCTGGTTGCACGAGTAAACACCTGTTGAGGAGGCATCAGTGACTTAAGCTTGTCCGAGCTTTTTACCTTAACAATTTTATTCATGGAATTGGATGTCAATATTCAATTTCAAATTTCAAATTACTGTTACTTTTCGCTAAGTTATTAGATTAAAATATAATTACCAACCGGACTTCTCCGTGAAATTAACGCAAAATAAACCTCTTGAAAAAGGCATAGCTTCGACTCTAATATTTTAAAATCATTTCACTCCAACCAAAGTAATAAAGCCAATAAATCGAAAGGAGTTAATGACGATAAAAAAAGAAAAAAGTTATTGAAGAGAAATCTTATCTAAATTTATTTATAAATGAAAATTTGTCTGTGTGTGTGTCTGTCTGTCGGTGTGTGTGTATCCGTTACCTATAGACTCTGAAACGGCTGAACCAATTTTTTGAAAATGTACACAGTTGTACTATAAGCGTCTGCGAGTGTTCTTAGCTAGATTTTGTGTCGAGGCACCCCTGATAAATATCGAAAATCGCTAATCGAAAAAATCGGGTTATAGAAGGAGTGGTCCAATTTTAATCAAATTTGATACACTCATAGACAAAGACATAAGAAACGATATTCAGAAGTTTCAAGGTTGCAGTTCTTACAATAGTGCAGAAAATTTGATATCGATACCAGGAAACGAAAATTTGATTTACATCCATTCATTTTTCTTTCAGTCTACGGTTTCGCTTTAACTGGAAACAACTATTGCTTTTTAGTCTTTCGTGCCAACGTCCAAAGAGTCTGAGCTCCAGGACGATGGATTAGTTTTAAAGCTTTCCTTACACCCGAGCAACACCGGGCTATACTGCTAGTAACAAATAGAGAAATATTCAAGAAGACAGACGATGACTATTGAAGTTTCATTAACTCTTTGCAGATTGTAGCTAACAGTAAAGTACGAAGCTGGAAAGGAGTTCGACGATGGACAAATGTGAGAGAACAAACTATAAGAACTGAAATTACGATTATATCAAGGAATTTCAACAATAAAAGGATGAGACCTAACTGCCAATCTAGAGTGTGCCTCACAAAAAAAAAAAAATCAAAATAAAACAGGGGAACAGTTTATTTAATTGTTGGAAATTTAGTTACAGTTATTTGAAATTAAAGGAAAGGATAGAAAATTAGTAGCTTAAAACAATACAAAAACACAAATAATGTGGTGTTCAAACTAAAAAAGTTATTTTTTTATGTCAGTTAATTTATTTTATCATATATTAAATCAAAATAACAGTGGAACTTGGTGTGTGAGACCCCGTCGTCAGCGACCACCTGTTATTAACGACCGTTTCTCTATGTACGGACGATTTGCTAATGTTAATTGACCACCAGTGAGCGAGCTCTTCCAAAACTCGACCACCGACAAGCATGAAAGAATAATCACTGGTCAAGTGACCACTTTAACAAAAATTCATTTTGGCAGTACAGTCTTAACTTCTAAATTAGGAGAATTTATGTTAGTAATCTGTTTCATTTTCCTTTCAGTAACCCTTTCTCGTTGTTTTGTTCTTGTAGTGAAGTGTTAAATCTAAACTTATTTATAAATGGAACTTTGTCTGTGTGTGTGTGTGTGTGTGTGTGTGTGTGTGTCCGTTACCTATAGACTCCGAAATGGCTGAACCGATTTTCTTGAAAATTTACATAGTTGTACTATAAGCGTCTACGAGTGTTCTTAGCTAGGTTTTGTGTCGAGGTACCCCCGATAAATATCGAAAATCGCTAATCGAAAAAATCGGGTCATAGTAGGAGTGGTCCGATTTTAATCAAATTTGATACACTCATAGACAAAGACATAAGAAACGATATTCAGAAGTTTCAAGGTTGAAGTTCTTACAATAGTGCAGAAAATCGATAATATATATATAAAAGTTTTCATTACACCCGAGCAACGCCGGGCTATACTGCTAGTTTTTATTATTTGTGGTCAAACGGTGGTTGTCTTGTATTATATAATGTATTACATTTAACAAGTTCAAGAGATTTGTCAGTTTCTGTAACAACTTGGATAAATTTGGGCGTAGGAGAAAAAATCACCTCGAAATTTTCAATGTTTATCTCTCAGTATTTTTATTTTTTTTCAATCGTTTTTTACTCTCTCTCTCTCTCTTCCCTGATCGTTGTCATTTTATTTTTTGTTGTAGGCTTGTTTATTTTTCCATATATTTTCGCAGATTCTCTTTTACTATCACTCACGTCTAAGAAAAAATTGAAAACATATACATCGCGAACTTTTCCAACCTACATATTTCATAAGGAATAAGTGCCAGCATCAATTAGAATCGAAGAAAAAAATGGAAAAAAAAAACAAAAAAAAAACAAAACAAAAAAAACACCACACAGACTGCATAACTGATTTTTAAGGCTACACCAGTGTGAATAAATGATTTTTATTTCTTTTCTTAACCGTTGTAAAAACGTTTTTAATGTTAAAAAAATAATTATGCTGAATAATTTTTTTCAAAGATAGACCAAATTATGTTTTTATTTATTTATTACCAGATTACATTGCAGATGTCTCTTTAGATCCAACATAGGACTCATTTTACATCGAAGAATATTACAGCAACGAGTTACGCTAACGATGATACCATTTGAAATTTTGTAATATTATTTAAATTACTTTTTCTTTGTTCTCCGTACTTTTTCCTTATTGTGTTTAATTTTTGTCGGCGCATTGTTTTGAAAGCTTTGCTGTCCAATTTTATATCCTGATTTTACTCAGAACGTTAGGTTATCATTGCGGGTAAATCTATTATATTCGCTGATTATATGGTTGTCTTTTTCTCTTTTGTTTTTATTTCTTGCTTAAACTATTCTCCATTATATTCATTTTATGAGGTTGTTAAAATTTTACTGTTAATCATAGCTTGTGTAGTGGTCGTTAAACGTTTCTAGTATGTTTTTTGTTTTATGGGCTTGTTTTGATTTCTTCGATAAAGAAGAGGCGCGCATTTCTCTCTCTCTCTCTCTCTCTCTCTCTCTCTCTCTCACACACACACTTGTGCAAATTAATTGAAGCAACTGACTTAATTTACTTTCTTTCAGCATACGGTCAGTTTTAGATCCATTGGCGTCACAGGGTGTAATCGATTTTCAGTTATTCTTCAAATGAGGTCATTTGAAGTGATGTTCAGTAATATTAATCCATTTTGGGGGTGTATGATGAAATTTGTTTGGCCTTAAAAATATTTCGTTATCCGTGATTGCATCAGATTTTTATCCCACCCAGACATGATTGACTTTGTTAGTCGACCTGCGGTCATTGACATTGACGGACGTTACTCCAAGAAAGCGTACAAAAATTGCAACGCTGCACAAACACACTGGTAAACATTACAGAGAGATCACGGATATTTTTGATGTAAGTCTTTCAAGTCTCATTCGTGTCATCAAGGCAAAGAAAGAAACTGGATCCATCAGTCGAAAACGTAAAGGAAAATGCGGTCAGAAGAGAAAAACAACGTTAAGAGACGACGTATAGGTGATCAGGGAAAGTGTGAAAGATCCTAGCAAGATTTTATTCGTTTTGTTAATTTGCATAATGGGGTATATATATATATATATATATATATATATATATTGACGGATGTGCGTTGTGGTGCAGTGGATATCGGCTCGGAAAGAGGAATCGGTGAGCCGAGTTCGGTTTCCAGTCAAACACCATGCATCCACTTACGCACTGGTACCCTTGGGAAAGGTATTAATCCGTCCCTTCCCTCCAGTTATGGGTTAAATATCTGAGGTCTGCTGTTCATGCGATCCGTGGCAAACTTCTGCACCGATTGTTTGTTATCAGCAGTTCCAAAAAGTGTGGATGGTGCTACACAAGCCTTCACCACTCTAAACAATTCTTTGTGTGGTAGTCTAACTGAGGTTAGACGGAAGAGTCCATAATATATATATATATATATATATATATATATATAGGGTAAGTATGGATGGAATAAAATTCCGTATCCAAAGAAACACTATTCTTAAAAAGTGCTGAATACAAAGTAGAGCGATTAATATTTATTTAGAATTTATAACATAAATATGTTATAATATATATAAAAGTAGCTATTATAATATACAATATAATATACAAAAGTAGCTATTTTGTTTCGACACTACCCTATCAAGTGATGATGTTTATTTCAAGCTGAAGAGTTTTAAAAGGTTCAAAACTAGCCAAACGCCTTTAATCAAGGAGACATTGTTACACAGACAGTGTGGACCAATGAAAATAAAGTAATTTCCAATTTGAAGAATATGAGAACAGACTCTAAAATCAATCTATTGGGGCATGAATATTAATATTTGATTAAAATAGAGATCAGCTATTAGTCGACTATTAGCTTCAGACTACTTTACCTTATTTTTATTGCAAATTTTAAATTCTAAGGTTAACAAAGTATTAGATTTACATTATTATAAAGTTATTCAGATATTAAAAGAAGAAAAGACATTTTAAAACTATTCAACTTGAAATAAACATCATCACTTGATAAGACACAGGTAGTATCGAAGCAAAATAGCTATTTTTGTTGTGATATTATAACATATTTATGTTATATTCTCAACATATTTATATATATACACTACCGGCCACAATAATTAGGCAAAAACTATATATATATACACTACCGGCCACAATAATTAGGCAAAAACTATTTTTTTAAAATAAATTATGTATTCCATGCTATTTTTTATTATTTATTGCCAAGTGGATAATTCTAAATAAAAATAGAATGGTTAAGTGCCATACGTGATACACACTTTGGGCGATCATGTCTCTTTCGGGACATGATTGCTCAAAGTCATTTGACTGACTGGGCAGAAAATTATCCCGCAGTAGATTGCCATTGCTTTCTGCGGTACACTGGTTGCCAGCCAAGGCTGTCCTATTATTTAACCCATAACTGGAGTGAAGAGACGGATTAATACCTTTCCCAAGGGTATTTGCGCGTAAGTGAATGCGTGGAATTCAACAGGAATTCGAACTCGGCTCCCCGATTTGTCGTTCCGAGTCGATATCCACTGCACCACAATGCACATCCGCTTGCTATTATTACTTTGCAAAATTTTACAAGGCAAGGAAGCAAAGATGAACGCATCCGAATCACCCTAAATTTTCTTCATTCTTTCACTGATGAAACTGCAATATAGGTAATTATTAAATATTTATAAATTCATTTGTTATTGTGCACTATTAACAAAAGAACCATTCTATTTTCATTTATAATTATGAACAATTATGAAATACATAAGTTTTTTAAAATACCGGGGTGGCTTAATAATTATGGCTGGTAATATATATATATATATATAGTCATCCGCAGACAGATTTGTTTCGCTGTATTACAGCTCATCAGTACGGCTTAGTTATATATATATTCGCTGTATTACAGCTCCTCAGTACGGCTTAGTTATATATATTCATTTTAGAATTGATCCGACCCGACTCGACATTCCAGATCTTTAAGAAATAACTAAACATCAGGAAAATTTACGTGATTAAAGCTTAACATTTGGGAAACTGCCCAGAGTTGCACGAAGACTAAATTATTGTATTCCAATAAAACTGCCATATAGACGTTTCACTCTTAAAGTTTGTCGTCTATTCTGACGATCTATCTCGTTCGAGGAAAATGCTGGTGCTATAGATGTAATATTCCTGTCCTTAACACATAATTTATTTTGCCTTGATACAGATAACAGTTTGGTAAAATTGCTCCTGACATACATCAAAGCTAATAGAACGGAAACCAAGCTGTTTACGGAGACCAAACATTGAATGTTAGCATAGATGAGCATTGGGTCATGCGTTTTAACGTAAACGACAGCAACGTTTATATTAATAGATGTCCCAAGCGCAGCATGCAAGCGCTTGTTTGTCGTTATCGAAAAGGCATTTCGAATAGTCGGATATGAAAACTTGTTTAATCCAACAGTATTATCACATTTTCTTTAGGTATTCCATGGAGATAAAATACATTAATTTTACAGCATCCTTCCATACACTTCTGGCATCTATTCCCCAGGACCGGGCATCTCTTAGTATTTTATTTTTCTCAGCTGCGTCTCTGTCCTCGGACAGAGACACAACCGAGCAGCACTCTGCCCAAAGACAGACGCAACTGAGGCGATGAGTAACCCTACGCGGCAGGTGCCAGATAAATACTTCGCTACAGGATAACAAATTACGGACTGTGACACAGGTGATGTAAAGGAAGTTTGTGATCACAGGGAATAAATTTTAAAGAAAATCTTAAGAGAGATATGACTATAAGAAGGGAGATTCCAAAGATTCGGCTGAGAACCTTTTGGCACACTCTCGTATAAATACACACACACACACACACACACACACACACACACACACACACACACACACACACACACACACAGTGACCCCCCCCCCAAAAAAAAAACAAAAAAAAAACGGAATTTTTTATTTGTCCGTTTATGATTTTTTCTTGTGGGGATATCTCAAGAGTAAAGTGTACACGAATCGACCAACAACTCTGGACAAGTTACAACAGAGAATTCATGAATAAATTCACAGTATCCCAGCTGAGATGTTGCGGAGGTCAATGAGAAATCTCAACAGCAGATTTTAAGAATGCATTCGTACAGGCGGACACCATATACAGGACGTAATTTAAAAAAAAAAAATGAAAATTCCATCATTGTTTCTTAAATGGCATGTTTTAAGGTTTCAATTACTTTGAATAAAATATTTTTCTTCCATCACTCTTATTGTATTGCATTGTTAAAAAATTCCCGTTTTGTTTTGGTCATACTGTATATATTTGTGCATTTAGGCAGCAAATTCCCTTTTAGGAATATTAGATTAAATAAATTGCAAACATTATGTCGGCTTATTTTTTAATAAAATGCGTTCGTACTCAATGATATTTTTTTCTCGTATTATAATAGAAAAAGATATAAAAAATGCGCGTTTACAGTTGATTTTATTTTCCATTTATTTTTTTTATTTGCAATTTATTGTATCTGACATGGAATAAATATGACCAAATAACCAAACACCAGAAATGTTTCAGGAGAGTTTTTTCTCAACTTTTATTCTGTCCAATTTGAAAAAGTGGCTACGATCATTACCTGATGCCCAAGGCGTTCGGTTACCTGTCCTATTTGAAAAGGTGGCTACGATTATTACTTTATGCCAAAGGCATTCTGCTTATAGCCATATTACATTGAAACATTGATTCCCGTTAAGCAACGTCGAGCCTGATCTGTACCGAGATGGGTGAGAGCTTAGGGAATATCATGTTCTGTAGGTCTAGATGTAAAGATGGTGTTATGCATAAGTACTCGTAACTGGAGATCGGGGAGTAGAGTTCCAATTCCAGTCGGGTTCTTTATATACGCTTTCTCGTAAAAGCCCTTGGGAAAAGTATGATTAAAACCGGTCTCCCTCAGCTATGTGTTAATTAGTAGGACTTGCATCAGTAAATCTTTATTATCCTCAAAATATTCTTATAATATGGAGAATACTTTCTGACTTTAAATAACCTGTAAGAAGTTGATAATCCATAAAAAAGAAAATCAATCAATCGAATTTAAGGCGATTCACATAAGAGAGAAAGTGCTGATAGGAATGAACTATTCTGGATTCTGGTGTCGGTCCCCATCTTAACCCGAGAACACTAACCATAGGCATATAGTTAGTCAGTTAAGTGCCATACGTGATACACGCTGGGGCGATCATGTCTCGAAAGAGACTTGACTGACTGGGCAGAAGATTATCCCGCAGTAGGTTGCCATTGCTTTCTGCGGTAGACTGGTTGCTAACCAAGGCTATAGAACCCAATCTGTCCTGTTATTTGACCCATAACTGGAAGGAAGAGACGGATTAATACCTTTCCCAAGGGAATTTGCGCGTATATGATTGCAACGAATTCAACTGGAATTCGAACTCGGCTCCCCGATTTGTCGTTCTGAGTCGATATCCACTGGACCACAACGCACCCTGCACAAATGACGCCATTTTAATTACAATTTAATTAAATATTTAGTACATGATTTTATTACCTAAATAATGTTTTTCAGTTCCTATTAATGTTAACTCAAAGTACAAATTTTGAAGTGCCTGCATGTAAAATATTTTAAATAAAGATTATATTTCATATTTTTTTGATATTTTCGAAATCGGGTATATCATTAGTAGTCGTGGTGTAACTTTAAATGAAGGTTTCAGGTTTAAGAATACTTGTTGTACTCGGGACCAGCAAAAAGCATCAATTGTGTCATGAATGCGTCTCAGCGACTGTTATTAGACATCCGACTCAACCATGATTTATAGCGATATTGTTAGTGATATAAAATATTGATAAATCTGATGAAAATGTAAAAATATTCTTGTACAAAATTTCTTTTTAACAAAAATACGTGATAGCAATAATATGAGCACTCGAACTGACATTGCCATTGCCTCCTGTTTAATCAGTTGTTAGATCGAAGTTGGCATAACCGCTCTTTCTTTAGAAACCTTCATTCAATTTCTTTGAGTGTCTTTTTGTGTACATACATAGGATTTGCGTTACCATTACCATAAATTGCTAACCATTACCACGTCGAGATACCCTACAGGTATCTCGACTTTGTAATGGTTAGCAATTTTGCCTTGATAGAACCTGTTGCAAGTGTTCGATCATCACTAGGTACCCCATACTTTCGGCCTTGTGGCACATCTAAGCGGCGCTTTGACAATCAGTACGATATGCGTTGTAATGTCTTTCTATTTACATACACAAGATATTCGTCATGGTGCAGTGAATATCGGCTCGGAATGAGAAATCGGAGAGCCGAGTTCGAAGTCCAGTTGAATCCATTGTATTCACTTACGGGCAAATACCCCTGGAAAAGGTATTAATGCGTTACTCTCCCTCCAGCTACGGGTTAAATAGCAGAACAGATTGGGTTCTGTAGCTTTGATTGGCAACCAGTCAACCACAGAAAATAATGGCAACCTACTGCGGTAAAATATTCTGCCCAGTTAGTCATGTCTCTTTCGAGACATGATCTCCTAATTGTGTTTCACGCCTGGCCCTTAACTGATTGACATCGGAGGTTGGTTTACTTTGACTGAATATCTGATAACATAACATTTTCATGATTTTTACTTGATATCGTTGATCAAGAGATGGCCTTCAACTCTCCTGTGATTAGAACAATCACACCTAATTCGAATACACAGACTATGACGTACCCATGAAGACATCCTTAAACGAACTTAAGTGCAACTTCCTGTAATTAAAAAATAATGTCAGATTTACACTCAAAAACCATAAAATCACATATAATAAACTATTTATGTAATTCCAGGGTAAAAGTCACAAAACTATTAAACACATTTTTATATGTTTCCTTGGTGTAGCAAAATATTAGTTTTGCCATAAAAAACGAACATATTAAAAATATAATATGAAAATAAACAAGGAGAAAGATAAACCAAATGAAATTTTTGCATTATAAGCACTCATTATGTGCTAACCGTAGAGGAGCCTGCCGCAGACTGACCTAACCAGAATTAAAGACAGACAAGAAGTGATTTTGCAGACGAAGTCTCGAAACGGTCAACCAGAATGAAAGACAGACAAGATGTGATTTTGCAGACAAAGCTTTGAAACGGCCAGCCATAATTAAAGACAGACAAGAAGTAATTTTGCAGACGAAGTTTGAAACGGCCAACCAGAGTAAAAAGCCTGACGGGAAGTGGTTTCGCAGATAAAGGGCCAATTGAGACCCAGCTCAGATCAAAGAGCCAGTCCGAAGTACGGAACTGAAGACGTTTTACCGCCGTTGCCAGCCTTACCCACCATCTTTCGGCAGTTTCTTTAAAGCTTCGGTGTGAAACGAACAAAGACATTCTGAATCACCACAAACTTGAAACTTCGATTGGAGTGACGTGATATTGCCAACAAGAGACTTGAATTCATGATAAAAAGAAAAATGCTTCGCAAATTACTACTTAAAGAAATTGATCGAAACTTCTGTTCAGTTTCCAGCTTGATAGAAACAGGGTTTGGGAAGAAAACGATTCGTGATTGTTTTACTTTATTTTTTTCTTCTATACAAAGACGTTTTTACAACTGATTCAGGCGTCATTCTAATTATTTTTGGTGCCATTTCGTTTGCTCATTTCAACTTGGTTTGACTTGGCGGAGAGACATCTTGCGAGAATTTCACGGGACTTCCTTGAGATCAAAGTTCACAACGTAGGAAAAGGGGAGCTCACCGTTGAAATAGTCAACTTGAAGACCAGATACTGAATCGACGCAATCAACAACCAACCGCGGTGAGGCGTCACACGTTATTAGTAGTTTACTGCTTTAACTAATGACTTGATATACGCATGATCGTATGAGGGAAATTTTCACTAGTATTTTATAGTCGTAGAACTGGACATGAAGTTCAATAATGAACATAAGAATTTTACAATTAATTTGGAAATTGAAATAAAAAAAAATAAAGATTTTCACGCGTACTGACACTATGTATAATTATCATGAAGTGATAAATCAAAAAAAAAAAGAAAGAAAGAATAGACACTGTTTACATTGTTCGGACTATTGTCCTGATCTTTATTGCCATGTTTACGACGAGTTTGTGAGTTCAATACCAGGCTACAACAGTGGTGAACAAATAACTCAGATCAATCAATCAATATACTGTCTTTAAAGGTTTTTTTAAAAATCATTCGTCTTTAAAAAATCTCTGAAGAAGCTTGTTAAAGTGAAATATATTAGATTAAAGACACTATTTATTTACCTGTCTTTATTTATTCTATTAATCTTGTCGGATTCCGAGTCATATATTCAACTCACTTAGAGAGTTAAGTTAAAGGGAGATAATTACATGGCAAACAGAAGTGGTATCGCACATGAAATGAGAATGACACATCCCAGTGATCGAAATAAAGGGTTCGGTTTGAAATTCCTAGAACCTGAAGAAGGCAGGAGGGTACAACGGTCGAAACGTCTTAAAAATGGCAATAAAAATGAGGACAATAGTCCGAACAATGTAAATACTGTAAATACAACCTAATCTCGGAAGTAAATACACAAAATAGAATAAAAAATGCTAATTCCTTTTTATGTGCCATGAAGATGCAGGCGTTCATAACTCTCTCCAAGTGCCATTGTAGCATTTAATAAACTGTCTTTCTGTGATTTCTTCTAAACTCTGTTCCGTCATCCATTTACTCAAGCTAATTAAGTATGTCATGCGCCGTTTTCCTCTGTCTTTCTTGCTTTCAATCTGTCCAGTGAGTATCAGATTTTTTCAGCCCTCTTTCCTCATTATATGTTTTAGAAACCTCAACTATCTCTTCCTGATGTTATGTATAAGTTTCCTTTTCGTTTTCAATTTTCTCCAAAACTTCGTAGTTTCTCACATATGTACGGTATCCTAAGCATCCTTCAGTAGAACCAAATTTCTGTTACTTCAAGTATCTTCTTCATCTTTGAGGAAATAGTCAAGAAATAACTGCCATAGAGGAGGACAGATATCATGTAATACATTAATTCTCTTTTTCGTGTTTCTAGCTATCGTGAACCGGTTAAAGGTCCAACAAGAATAACGCAAAAAAAAAAAAAAAAAAAAACAAATAGGAAAATACGAATATATATTAAATACGGAAAGAATGCAATACTTGGAACTTGGTTAGTAGGAACGATAATACGAGTTAGTGTGGAATACTGTGATCCGAGCCTCGGCCTTAGAACTGGGACTCGTAATGGTCGTTAAGGTAGCAGTTTTCGTAGACCGACTCTCGGTTGATTTCGGATCGTTCTGAAGTCGCTCTCCTCAGGTTACTCCTTGTCACGTGATGTGAGGGGAGGTACAGGGTGGCCCATAAGTCACTTTACAATTTGAAAATGAAACAACTCTTTCTTAAATGAGTCTATTTAATTAATTCTTTTTTTATTACACAGTTTAGAATGTGGAAATTTGTTCTGACTTAATTACGAAAGATAATGTCTCTTAAGTAGCCTCCATTCTCGGCTTCGCAATGTCGAGCTCTTTCTAAGCTATTCTTCATGACAGTTCTTAACATCGGAGGTTGTAGGGAAAGAATTTCCTGTCGTATGTTTGCCTTAAGTTCTTGGATGGTTCGAGGCTTATTTGCGTACACGTTGTCTGTAAGATAACCCCAAACCAAAAGTCTGGTGCTGTCAAATCAGGTGAAAGTGGAGGCCATTCAAAATCGGAATTTCGAGAGATGTTTTGATCCTGAAACATTGCAGTTAACAACTGCATTGTGGCTCTAGTTGTATGTGCAGTTGCTCCATCTTGTTGCCACCAATACCCTGGCATGTTTGCTAACTGAGGTTGAACAAAATTCACTAGCATATCTCTATATCTCTCAGCAGTTACAGTTACAGCATTTTCATTCGCATCTTCAAAGAAGAAGGGCCCAATAAACCTTTCTGAGGTTACTCCACACCATATTGTGACTTTTACTGGGTGCATTGGACTCGCATGGACTTGGTGTGGATTTTTGGTGCCCCAGAATCTGGTGTTCTGCTTATTGACATACCCATTCAAATGGAAATGAGCCTCATCTCCCATGATCAACTTGTGAATAAACTCATTGTCATTTCTTGCAGTTTCCTGAAACCTGACAGCGTAATGTAGTCGTTTCTGAAAGTCTGTTGGTTGTAAAGATTGCACTAATTGAACCTTGTAGGGATACATGTGCCAGTCTCTTTGAATGCGCTACAGAGAACTCCGTGAAATGCCAAGTTCTTGAGAACGCCTTCTAGTGGATGTGGTTGGTTCTCTTCAATGCTACGCCTCACATCTTCAGTATTTTCAGGTGTACGTACTGAGTGACCTCGTCTACGTCTAGACCTATAATTTACAGAGCCCTGCTCTTGAAAACGCGTCACAAAGTTCATTTTGCAGGCCTACTAGGAGAATGTCGAACATTAAAATGGCGCATATAAGATCTTTGCGTTGCAACATTTGACCGCCTATTTTCAAAGTAAAATTCAATTACTCGTTGTTTTCTTGTAAACTTATCCATACCAAAAATGTCAAAAAGATTCTATTTAATAATTCTGAAAAAAGAAATAAAAATATGTTAATAGAAAAAAAAGTTATTTAATTTTTAAAATGTAAAGTGACTTATGGGCTACCCTGTATAAGTAATGGTTGGAAGAGTTCATTCAGTCTGTCGGTGATGCCGCCATGACACTAGCGAAGTGTTTTTTTTTTAGTACTCTTCTGAGCCTTTGCAATGTTTCCTTGGCTGTCCCAATACATCTTCGGATTTCAGTGCCACACTTTCCGTCCTCTGTTAAAACACGTCAGAGATTCCGCAGTTGTTTGATTTTGATATCTCCGATTTGCTATTCACGCTTTTGCTAACAACCATGCATTCTATTTTCTTGCAGTCGACAGTTAATCGTTTCTTTTCGTTTTCCTTTATTACCGACTGTAGGAGGTTTTGTAGCTATCTTTTTGTGTCTGCTATCAACACTGTATCATCTTATGTTGTGACCCCCAATATTGAATGCTGGTAGAGCTTTCAGAATCACCTCCGGTGAGAAGACATCCCGTTCTGTTTTTTTTTTGTTTATATTTTCTAAATCTCTTCCAAAATAACCTCCAATCTGCGAATTAATGGGGTAGGAAAGGACACGTAAATTTTAATGCCACCAAAATTAAGCTGCTCTCCTTTAACCATTATCGAGAAACTTTCCTGCCTACCATAAAAATGGATGACGTTAGTCTCGTACAGAGCAACTCACTGCGCTTCTTTGGCTTTAATCTCTCAGCCGACTTCAAATGGAGCAATCTATAGTTTGCATCTAGGAAGTTTGAGTAGCAGTGTTGGACCAGGACGTTTTTCTCATCACAATCCATTTTTCACAGGCTTACGGACATATCACATTGAATACACCGGTTCTCGCTCGATCACCGAAGTTAAACAACGTTGAGCCTGATCAGTACTTAGATGGGTGACAACTTGGGAATACCAGGTGCTGTAAGCGTTTAGTGACGGATGTGCGTTGTGGTGCAGTGCATATCGGCTCGGAAAGAGAAATCGGTGAGCTGAGTTCGAATTCCAGTTGAATACCCTGCATTCATTTAAGCACTGGTATCCTTGGGAAAGGTATTAATCTGTCCCTTCCCTCTAGTTATGGGTTAAATAACAGGGTAGGACTTGGGGACCCTGCTCTTAAAACAAATCCCAATGAATCTTGATACTTGAAAAGAAAAAGGTATTACTAGACACAAAAAACAACAATAAATTGTTGAAAGAACGGGGTATTGCCGGCAATAAATAAATAAAAATTTGGTTGGCAATAATGACCGTCGAGGTTGATGTGCCATAAAACAAACCAACCAACCATTTTGCACATGTATTAATATACCATTTGTTCGTGAATTGAATACTGTTGCCATATCTGGTCGGTTTCTCCTGCTATTCATCATGAGATTTCCGAGAAATCAAAAGAAGGATCTGCAATATTTGGCAGCTCTGCTTCAGTCACTCTCTCAACGACGTGATGTGGATTCTCTCTGTCTTTTCTATGAGTATTTTCATTGCTACTGCTCTGATAAGCTTTTTTCCCAGGAGCTCTGATCACATGTATTTACTCGTGCTACTAGATTGGCATTAAGGTCAGAAAATTTCATCGTCGAAACAGATTAATATAACCTCTTCTTCTGCTCCAAATTTTCTTTTTTCGCACTTTCTTTTTGTGGATATCTCTCCCTTTTTCTTGCTTTCCTGATAGTTACAATCTCTAAAAGTTTAAATGCAACGTCAATTGCCATCTTATATCTCCTTGATTCCAGTCCTTCCCTTATCCTTTCTTCAGCATTGTAGCTTGTTTTTTTTTCTCACTGTAAGCCCCTGAACGCTAATAGCGGTCCTGCCTTGCTTGGAGTGAAAAGATTATAACAGCAAAATGTTCCTAATTCTCCAGTAGAGGAAGATATGATAAACGGTCCTCTATTTTTTTAAAATTCTGATTTTTCCTGCTGGTAATATTCTATTTTTTTCATTGTTCTTCATTTCACTGTAATAGTTTTTATATGTCTATTTTTGTGCGTTGTGGTGCAGTGGATATCGACAAATCGGGGAGCCGAGTTCGAATTCCAGTCGAATTCATCGCATTCATGTACGCACAAATACCCTTGGGAAAGGTATTAATCACTCTCTTTCCTCCAATCATGGGTTAAATAATAGGACAGATTGGGTTCTATAGCTTTGGCTGGCAACAAATCTACCGCAGAAAGCAATGGTAACCTACTGCGAGATAATCTTCTGCCCAGTCAGTCATTTCTCATTTGAGACATGATCGCCCAAAGCGTGGGACTTAATTGAGGGACTGTTTTTACTACAGTCAATAACGTTTCTTATAAATGACGACTACTTGTGAGTTTGATAGATAAAAAATACTATTATTGCTTGGTTCATCTAATTCAATTAAGAGTCAATGAATTTACAAATATTGCCTGGTGATGATTACAAATGAAAAGATGGCAAAGATCGAAAGGGTTAATCAGTGAGGATAGAATAATTCTTACGCCAGGTTATCTAAATCTAAACTTATTTATAAATTGAATTTTGTCTGTGTGTGTGTGTGTGTGTGTGTGTGTGTGTGTGTCCGTTACCTATAGACTCCGAAACGGCTGAACCGATTTTCTTGAAAATTCACACAGTTGTACTATAAGTGTCTGCGAGTGTTTTTAGCTAGATTTTGTGTCGAGGTACACCAGATATATGTCGAAAATCGATAATCGAAAAAATTGGGTTATAGAAGGAGGGGTCCAATTTTAATCAAATTTGATACACTCATAGACAAAGACATAAGAAAAGATATTCAGAAGTTTCAATGTTGCAGTTCTTACAATAGTGCAGAAAATCGATAATATATATATATATATATATATAAAAGGCAAGATGTTTGTGTGTGTGTGTGTGTGTGTGTGTGTCTGTTTATCTGCCTGTATATCTGTATTTTTTCAGCCATTTTATTTTAGTTTTTGCTTCGGGTTTGGCTCTAAGTAGGTATAATTGTAGTTCTTAGTCTCGGCCATGATACCATTTACTCAGAGGACTTATTTAGCCTTTAAAATTCAGTTTACGACGAAAAAAATCTTATTTGATATCGATACCAAGAAATCAAAATTGTCTTTCAGTCTACGGTTTCGCTTTAACTGGAAACAACTATTGCTTTTTAGTTTTTCGTGCCAACGTCCAAAGAGTCTGAGCTCCAGGACTAAGGATTAATTTTAAAGCTTTCATTACACCCGAGCAACGCCGGGCTATACTGTTAGTTAATAATGGACAAGAATGATGATTAATACAGTCATTCCAGTGCTTTAATCGAAGACGATTTGCATACTAGAATAGGAAATGTTACTCACGACGTCTCGGTCGTCTGAAACACACCCGGAAGCTAGTAGCATCTTCAGGACTTCAATATTTCCCTTCTTTGCCGCTAGGTGGAGAGCTGTGGCTCCATCCTGGAAAAAAAAAAATGAAAGAATTTAAAACGGCTTGATTTAATTGCTCAAGAAGATTAATAATAAGTTTTCATTGGTTAATCTATTTTAATCGAAATTAGGCTATGGACATATGTTTAATAATACATGAAATACATTCTTACGCACCTTGCAAAATAATCAAATAAAATGAATAACGCCATTTTTCGCAAACTCGGTGTCTAGATAAATAGAATCGCATTTAGCTTTTAATTTTAATAACCCATATGAAAAAAGCAACATGTATTTTAGACCGACAAAAAGGATTTTCTATACTTTACTACAGGATGGAACAGGCTTGCCTCCCAGAGAGTAAATCACTACGCCTGCTTGGCCTGACACTCTCAGCGGACCTCAAGTGGAATGACTACGTCGAAACCATTGCTAAATCCGCAGCTATGAAAGTCGGCTCTCTGTGCAGGGCCCGGAAATTCTTTCCGCCTGATCTATCCTGCAATTATATAAATCCACCATCCACCCGTGTATTGAGTACTGCTGCCACATCTGGTCGGGTGCTCCTTCTATCTCCTCGGGGTTCTTGACAAAATACAGCGAAGAATCTGTAATGTGATTGATACCGACTTGGCTGACCGCCTGCAGTATCTCTCTCACCGGCGTGACGTGGCTTCCCTGTGCCTCTTCTATAAATACTTTCATGGCTTCTGCTCTGAAGAACTTAAATCACTGGTGCCCCCCAGATGTGAATTTGCACGAGATACTAGTTTGGCAACTAGGTCCCACCCTTTTACAGTGAAACCGATGAAATGTAACCGCAATTTCTACTCCAACAGCTTCTTTCCTCGCACTTCCCGCCTGTGGAATTCCCTACCGCATGCTTGCTTCCCCGACGGCTACAACCTCCAGGAGTTTAAATGTAAGGTCAATAGACACCTCCTAACACACTCACACCCACTCTCTCCAACTCTCTCCCTATGTACGTCCTAAGTCGTCTATCACCCTCCTTCTGACATTTCCTATACCCAATCCCTCTATGTAACCCCCTGCACTATAGTGGCAGTGGAATGCCTTGCTTGGGGTGACACGATTAAAAAAAAATACGTCGTTACCCCAGTGAGACGTGATCTGAGACAAGATTGATTTTGTGGTGGCAAAGGCAAGCAAGTACAACCGAGTCAGGGCCCAAAATTGCCAAGCCTCCTGCAACCCTTCATTGGACAGGGTTAGGTGGCAACCCCTGATCTACCCCTCTAGTGCAGTTGAAGGATGCAGCTTCTGCTATCTCTTTCCCAGGACCGGGCATAACTTAGTTTTTTATTTTTCTCAGCTGCGTCTCTGTCCGAGGATAGAGACACAAGCGAGCAGCACTCTGCCCAAAGACAGACGCAACTGAGGCGACGATGAAACCTACGCGGCAGTTGCCAGATAAGTACTTTGCTACAGGATAACAAATTAGGGACTGTGACACAGGTGATGTAAAGGGGGGTTGTGATCACAGGGAATAAATTTTAAAGAAAATCTTAAGAGAGATATGACTATAAGAAGGGAGCTTCCAAAGATTCGGCTGAAAACCTTTTAGCACAATCTCGTATAAAAACGCACGCACGCACACATACACGCACACACACACATACATGTGTGTATACATCGTATATAAATGTGCGGATGGTGTAATGACTATAAATAATTTTTTTAATTTTATCTTAGGGGGTTCACTTACTTCTGCTCAGCGCCATATATTTATATATAAGTGCCACAATTCATATATATATATATATATATATATATATATATATATATAAACGTGATTATAATTATAATTATACTAGACTTGAATATATATACATCCATTTGCAAACGAGTTATTACGGGACCTAGATTTCTACCTAGTTATCGAAGACCCCACTCATGCTGGAAATCTAGGTCGCGTAATAACTCATTTACAAATGGAAAATATTCAAAAGTTTTACAATATAATTGTATTGAACACTCTTTAATAAAAATGTGCACTAGTCTAATTTTATTATGACCAAATACTAAATGATTAAACAATCAATCAATCAATCAGTCAATATATATATATATATATATATATATATATATATATATATATATATATATATATAAGGGTTACAAAATTACATATTATAATCTTTTACAGAGTCCATATAAGACTATGTAAATGTTATTAATACACATTACTTTCTTTCTTTATGAGAGTGATGAAAAGTCTTTGACTCATCGCACTACTGACCAAATAGTCAAGCATCAGACCTAATTTTGCAAAGTTGTCTCGGTGCGTTCATGACATTTTCAGCACCCCTTCTGTATTGTATGTATGTTTGTTTTTTTTCGATGTATCAAGAACAGAGAAACTAAATATCAACGATTAAACGAATAAAACCGGAGATTGGAGTCTAAGCAAAAGAAAAGTATTAAAATGAGTAAAACCGACTTTGTCTTTCATGTGAAGGTTGCATTTCATAGCAATTAATTTGTCAACAGCTTCAAGGCATCCATTGTCAGTCGCCAAGTGGAGAGACGTACGATCATTCTGAAAGCAGAAAAAGTAAAACACATTAAAATTGCTATTGATATATAATTTATATATATATATATATATATATATATATATATATATATATATATATATTAATAATGATAATAAAACCGACTCTGTCCGTATTCTACTCTTAAAATATTACACAAGAATCTTTTAAAGACTATGAATAAGCAACAGAATCTAACTCCGTTACCGTCCTCGGCTATAGAGCTTTGGACAAAGAGGGGACAAAAAAAGAAAACTGCGTAGGACCGACAATGCATACGGTTCTTCACAGTAAAGAAAAAAACCCTCTAACGGAACGAACCACCAGGAAAGAAAAGTGCTCGATACAAACTAACCAAAAGTGTTAACCAAAAGGCAGTTACGCAGAGCAAAAACACACGAAAAAAATCGCAAGATCGCCAAGACCTACCGCGGTTTCGCACAACGGCTCGTCAGGGCCGTTGTGCGAAATATATATATATATATGTATGTATATATATATATATATATGTATATATATATATATGTATATATATATATATGTATATATATATATATATATGTATATATATATATATATATATATATATATATATATATATATATTTTCGGGTGTTTTAGTTTTTGATGATTCTGGGTTTATAGCAGGCTTATCATACTTTAACTTATTAACAAAACCGCTTTTCTGAAGGGCCTTATCGTAAATTTCTTTGCTTGCGTTTATACACATATATTATGTTGGTATCTCTGACGAATAGAGTAATTCCCAGAGGGTCCGTCTACGAAGCTCTATGAATCATCCCATGCTAATTCTACTTACTAGACCATTATGTATGGTAATATTTTTATTATAAATTTATAATAAAAATTTAGTTTACTATAACACAAGAGCCGTTGTGTTTCGGCATCATCTTATTAGTACCCCGATGTGGTGTAATGGTTAGCAAGCTTGTCTCGCTAGAAGCTGTTACAGGTGAGTAGTAGGAGAATTTTTGTCTTTATTTTCACCTGAAATTAAAGCCAAAATACGATATTTAGAACGGCTCATGATTAAACATCATAGACATTCATTTTCACTTATATTTAACAATATATGTTTAGAAAATTATCTGCTGCCTCGATACACTATATATATATATATATATATATATATATATATACAAGGCAGACGGACAGACAGACAGACAAGAGATCGATCGAGAAATTAAATAAATCATTAGCTAAGTTATAAATCGATAGTAAGGTAGACAAGTTGTTAAAAATATAAAAAAATATAGAAAGAAACCGAGTCCTGCGTCTAGTGAAGGAGGGTCTACGCACTGCGATGTCTTTTGAACAGAGTGATAAAGCAAAAAGGTGTTGTGGACAAAAAATAAAAATTAAAAAAAAAAAACAGAACAAAAAACTCTTAAAATGGGAAGTAAATGCTAAGATGTTTTCGAATTAGTAATCGATATCTCGGTCACACAAAATCGGTGAAGCCATTAGATGTTCATTTTTACGGCGTCTTCAAATTACTGCCGAAACGAATTTTTAGCAAATTTTGCCAAATACAAGCCACTTGCCATTGTGGATTCCGGTTAAAATTGTCACGCTATATGAAAGGTGCTATAAGAAAGATGTTTTCAGCTTCTTTGGTATTCCTTGTTGAAAATCATGCAATCTTTGTATATGCGTAACATATGGACTGGTTACTAGTAGCTGAGAACGCCTGCGCACTAGGGCCGTTAGTCAATCCTCGCTGCAGACGTCTAATCAGGCACATTTGCGTTTGCTCAACACTCACAGAGCAAACCTGTGGTTTATAATGCAATTAATGATGAGCAGACCTAACTTACAGTTTTTGAGAGAGAGAGAGAGAGAGAGAGAGACAGACAGACAGACAGACAGACAGACAGAGCATTATTTGGTGTAATCAACAGTACGCTCAAACCCTCGGTCACAATGACTTGCCACCTCGTGCTCGCTTAAATATTCACGGCTCCCAAATAGTTCTGTCTATACAATTTCACTCACAAGGCTTAGGGCGACCCGTGGGTATGGTTTTCAGGCCTCATTCCAAAAGTGCTACACGCTGGGATCGCCTCCTCCAGACCGATAAAAGAAGACACCTTCCTGAAAAATCGATCATGGTGAGATTTGAACCAGTATAATTTATTTTGAAAACCATATTACTACGGTATAAATGGCAAGGAAGAAACAGATTAGAATTGAAAAAAAGCTCAGGTTGAAATTCTTTCGAAAAACAAACACCCTCTTGACACAGAGCAGTACTCTTTCCTCAGGTCACTTTATGCAGGTCTCTGTGTTTAATCTGAGACACTTACCAACGAATTCGGGCGTTATTTTCTTATCGGAACGATCAGAGTGAGTTTTCCAAGCTGTTGTACCTTCGTAATCACCATCAGACTCATCTAACTCTTCTTGAATCCACTGCATTGTTCCAAGATTGCCATCAAAACAATTATAAATGTACATATTGAAGCTTCCGGCACGAGTGCCAAGCAGTACAGCATACTGTTCCCAAATTTTTGGCAAGATGAATTACATGACGATGATATTTCTCTTACAGGCAGTTCCCAACTGACTCTACTATATTGTGCAGTTGTAAAAATCAAAACCAAAATACGAGCATGCGCGAATTGAATTATATAATTTACATATCCCCGCCTGTATTTATATAAATATAAGTATAATTTGTAGGTGTGTATATATATATATATATATATATATATATATATTGTGTATGTATTAACATGAATATGCATAAATACTCCAGCATTATATATATATACACTACCGACCATAAGCTTAGGATCACCCAAATTTTTTTCACAAAGTTTATAAAATTTCATTTTTAGCAGAATCAAATTCACCGAGTTTGTATTTTTTTTGTTATTCTTATGCAGATGTCAAGTAAAAAAAATAAAGTATTCGTTTCAACTTTAAAATAAACATTTACTCAGTTTGCTACTTGAGTCCTCTTATTGTGATCAAGTTTTTGCCGAAAATTTATTCAGATATTATAATTACAGTATAATTTATTTTGAAAACCATATTACTACGGTATAAATGGCAAGGAAGAAACAGATTAGAATTGAAAAAAAGCTCAGGTTGAAATTCTTTCGAAAAATAGAGTGAATTAGTATTTATTGCCAAGTGAATAATTTTAAATGAAAATAGAATGGTACATTTATTAATACTGCACAATAACATGTGCATCAAATGAATATATAAATATTTAATAATTACCTATATTGCAGTTTTATCAATGAAAGAATGAAAAAAAAGTATGGTGATTCGGACGAGGTCATCTTTGCTTCCTTGCCTTGTAAAATTTTGCAAAGTAATAATAACAAAAGAATCATTCTATTTTCATTTAGAAATATCCACTTAAAATAGTATGAAATACATAATTTCTTAAAAAAAAAACTGGAGTTGCCTAATAATTATGGCCGGTAGTGTATATCAATCCAGGTGACCTACAGGGAATTCCAAAATAAACCCTTTATTTAATATACATGGGTATACTGTTTTCGTTCTACTATTTATGATGTAGGGATAGATCGTGTCGTTCTTATTTTTAGCACTGTTCAGTTATTGCTCGCTTTGTCTCTACTGAGTTTAAGTACACACCGCCCAACCCAGGGACTGAACTTACAATTACTATGTCACCGAATTCACTAACTAAAACTACTTTCTCATAGTTCGGAATTCCCCGTGGGTTACTCGGATTGAAACATACCTTATGAATGCCAGCAGGTACACGGTCGAAATATTGTCATACCAATAAGGAGAAGGAAAAGTGTTAAATCTTTGACAAGTAATCTCTTGGTCGACGGTTTGCCATTCTTTGACGGTACATCGATAACGAAGATTCCATGACTAACCGTATCGTTATTGACTAACGTGCAAATACACGCTCAATGTTAGAGTTCTCATTGAGACTTTTATTCTCTATTTTCGCTGGTTTTGTGGTACAGTGGATATCGGCTCGGAACGAGAAACCGGGGAGCCGAGTTCGAATTCCAGTTGAATTCATTGTATTCACTTACGCGCAAATACCCTTGGGAAAGGTATTAATCCGTCTCTTCCTTCCAGTTATGGGTTAAATAGCAGGACAGATTGGGTTCTATAGCCTTGGTCGGCAACCAGTCTACCGCAGAAAGCAATGGCAACCTATTGCGGGATAATGTTCTGCCCAGTCAGTCATGTCTCTTTCGAGACATGATCGCCCAAGCGTGTATCACGTATGGCACTTAACTAACTGAATATAGTTCTTAGGATGTGCGTTGTGGTGCAATGGATATCGGCTAGGAACGAAAAATCGGGGAGCCGAGTTCGAGTTTCAGTTGAATTCATTGGATTCACTTACGCACAAACACCCTTGGGAAAGGTGTTTATCCGCCTCTTCCCTCCAGTTATGGGTTAAATAACAGGACAGATAGGATTCTATAGCCTTGGTTGGTAACCAGTCTACCGCAGAAAGTAATGGCAACCTACTGCTGGATAATCATCTGCCCAGTCAGTCATGTCTCTTTCGAAACGTGATGGCCCAAAGCGTGTATCACGTATGGCACTTAACTGACTGAATATAGTTCTTATTTTTGAGAGAAATTTAGACAGATCTAAAGCAGCCTGAAACAACTACTCTTGAAATGGTCCTCTGTGCATATCGAGTTTCTTGAAAGAATCTTGAGATTTGTCTGCAATACAACAGATCCTGAACAGGCATCACCTCTCCAGTAACTTTTCTACAAATATTTTCCTGTAAATTGATCCTGTCTAATTTCTTGCTTTCCTGACAACTACAATCTTCAAATTTTTTACGGCAGCGTCAATCACCATATTCCGTTTTCTTGAACTCTGTTTCTTTTTTGTCCTTTCTTCAATCCTTCCGATGCTCAGGCTTCTAATTTTCTCTCACTTCCACACCCTGTAACCTCTATTCCCCGCGTTCTAGTGGCATTATAATCCTGCTTGGGTTGAAACATTTAAAAAAAGAAAAACGATCTCAGTAAAGTAAGGCGTTGTCCGAAAAGTTCACACCAATTTTGAAGGGAAATTGAAACACAAAACAAAATTATACCATTAAATATTTATTTAGTTAAATATGAATCATTTTGTTGCACAAACTTTCTCCAACTTGAAGATTTCGGCTTCCCAGAATTTTGGTGAATTCTCTGCAAAAAACTCATTCAGATTATTTTAACTAACTAACTAACTAACTAATACACACACACACACACACACACACAAATGCAACTTTTTACATTATTTAAATTATTTTGCAATTATATCAAAATCCGGAGGGGCAATGTCTGGTTAATATAGCAAGTGTAGGAATAGATCCCAGCAGCGCTACAACAATTTTTGCCTCGTGGCAAAAGAAACGTGAGGTTTGGAATTATCCAAAACAATGATGCTAAACAACACTTTCCTGTTCGCTAATTCTGGGAGGTTTTCTTGAATTATTGCCTTCAATTTGTCCACTTGCAAGCTGTCTCTCTTAGAATCAATTGCCTGGTTACTTAGCAGAATCTCATAGTTCAGGATTCCTTCCCAATCTGATCAGCTGCACAGTATAACATTCTTAAGATGACGACTTGCTTCTGGGATGGCTAAAGTTGGCTCATGTAACGTACACATGTATCTTTAGTGCTGAACATTGTTGTAAACTATCCATTTCTCATCACCCGTTACAATTTGCTTAAAAAAAGAGTGCATCTTCATTGTGTTTATACAGTAAACCACAGATAGAAATGCGATCTATAAGATTCTTTTCACTCAGGTCATGTGACACCCAAATATTATAGCGATTTGAGTATGCAAGCTTCACAAAGTACTCGTGGACAGTGAGTTTTGTTAAATTTAGTATTTCTGCCAATTTCTGTGTTGTGTACTGCCGGTTATTCTCGCACACAGTACGTGTCTTTTTTGTTGCTGGCGAGGCATTGTTCCTTTTACGGTAACAAAACGGCATTAGTTAGTTAAGTGCCATACGTGATACACGCTTGGGCGATCATGTCTCGAAAGAGACATGACTGACTGGGCAGAAGATTATCCCGCAGTAGGTTGCCATTGCTTTCTGCGGTAGACTGGTTGCCGAACAAGGCTATAGAACTCAATCTGTCCTGCTATTTAATCCATAACTGGAAGGAATAGATGGATTAATACCTTTCCCAAGGGTATTTGCGCGTAAGTGAATACAATGGATTCAACTGGAATTCGAACCCGGCTCACCCGGTTTCTCGTTCCGAGCTGATATCCACTGTACCACAAGTGTCTAAAATGAACCTCATCTTCCATTTTCACAGGAATGCAAATTGACACGAATTAAGTAAAAATTTAAAATTTAAAAAATTTAAAAGTTTTTTTTTCTCAAGAGAAAGTTCAAAGTGTGGTCTAATTAGAAATGTAGGATATTACATCTGTCGATACATTTGACGTGTTCTAACGTGTTAGAATATGAACGGCTAAAAATTGGCATGAACTTCCGGTCAACCCAATATTTTAAAACTGATTTGATCAATGCAATTATTTCTTAATCTAAGTTCAGCAGTTATTCATTCTCCCCAGCAAAGATTCTTCTTTGATAATATAAATTTCTCGTATTTTCTTCTACACCATCTGTAAATATTCTATGTACATTCTTTCAAATATATGAAAGCAAAAAAAAAAAAAATTACACGATATGAAATTTGATCAAATGAAGCCTCTGTCAGGTGATTAATCACTTCATTGTGATTACAGATCAAATTTCTAATTCATATACTTCCATGAAATATATTGTAGACAATTCCATCAACTGTCAACAAATTCTTAAAAGTGTCTATAAAATGTAACTTATACTTGTTCTTGTTCTTGTTGTTGTTGTTCTTCTATGTGCCTTGTCCTTTCAGAACGTAGGCGATCATGGCCTTCCACATCTTCCTATCCCTGGTAACTCTTAGCACCCAAACACCGCTCTGCCATCCACCTGCTCAGACCCTTTAAATATGTTATCCGCTGCTTTCCTCTGTCTCTTTTCCCTCTATCTGGTCTGTTAGTATCAGGTTCTCCAAGCCCTCCTTCCTCATTGCATGTCCCAGGAAATTTAGCTGTCTTTTCCTGATGAGTAGTATTAATTTCGTTTCCATAATTTCAAAAAACCTCATCATTGCTCATATGCTCGATCTCTCCTGAATAATTTTGTTTTATCATATCTAATATATCATATTGCTTATCATAATTAATAATCTAATATATAATAATAATAATAATATTATAATAATTTATAATAATCTAATATATCATAATAATAATAATATATCATAATAATATTAATAATCTAATATATCATATTGCTTATCATATTGCTCATATTCTCTGACAAATTTTTGAGTCTTAGTAGCTTAGTAGTTGCCTTGCTTTGAGTGAACTGATAGAAAAACGATTTGTCGATTATTACCTTCAAATGTAAATTATGTCAGATTTAAAGTAGGACATTTAAAAGTTTAACAGTATGAATGAATTTCTGATTGGTTAGCAAATGCATCAAAGGTCTTAAAACTCACATTAGGGGAACAAATAATTGACAGTCCTCATTACATGAAATTGAGGGAGATGTCCTATATTGACATTAAAAAATAGAAAATATAGATAGACTTCACTATCGCCCGGTTCACACTCCACCCACGTCTTTTGAACAGGTGAAGAGGCTCATCCCTTGTTTCCTGTTTAGGATGTGGTTCCCGGCTTTTTCCCCCAATCTTCTTTCACTTTTTTCTTATGTCTTTTTTTGTTCTCAATTGAAGTAGATAGACTTAACTATCGCCCGGTTCACACTCCACCCACGTCTTTTGAACAGGTGAAGAGGCTCATCCCTTGTTTCCTGTTTAGGATGTGGTTCCCGGCTTTTTTCCCCCAATCTTCTTTCACTTTTTTCTTTTGTCTTTTTTTGTTCTCAATTGAAGTAGACAGACTTAACTATCGCCCGGTTCACACTCCACCCACGTCTTTTGAACAGGTGAAGAGGCTCATCCCTTGTTTCTTGTTTAGGATGTGGTTCCCGGCTTTTTCTTTTCCAATCATTCTACTCTTAAGTAGCCCCATGCGCATCAGTGGCGTCACCGCCTTGCTTGGGGTGAGATGATTAAAAAAAAAAATTGAGAATACATTGTACGATTTACTGTTGAATATCTTTAGTAATAGCGACTGGAATAATAATTGTTTACTTACGAAGAAATATTTAGTATTCACTGCTACTTAAAAAAAACCCTATAAAAATTCCTCTTAAAACATTTCTTTAGAAATCCTGTAATTGTGATAGCTCTTTGTACAACTAACGGAAGCTTCCTTCTTAAGCCAACATCTTCATTATTTCCTTTTTGAATTATTAGGTTATTTGGAGAATAATTTTAGAGTTAACTTTTATAATTGAACTAGCAGTATAGCCCGGCGTTGCTCGGGTGTAATGAAAGCTTTAAAAATTATCCATAGTCCTGGAGCTCAGACTCTTTGGACGTTGGCACGAAAGACTAAAAAGCAATAGTTGTTTCCAGTTAAAGCGAAACCGTAGACTGAAAGAAAAATGAATGGATGTAAGTCAAATTTACATTTCCTGGTGTCGATATCAAATAAGTTTTTTTCGTCGTAAACTGAATTTTGAAGGCTAAATAAGTCCTCTGAGTAAATGGTATCATGGCTGAGAATAAGAACTACGATTATACCTACTTAGAACCAAACCCGAAGCAAAAACTAAAATAAAATGGCTGAAAAAATACAGACATAAAGGAAGATAAACAGACACACACACAAACATCTTGCCTTATATATATATATATATATATATATATATATATATATATATATTATCGATTTTCTGCACTATTGTAAGAACTGCAACCTTGAAACTTCTGAATATCGTTTCTTATGTCTTTGTCTATGAGTGTAGAAAATTTGATTAAAGTCGGATCACTCCTTTTATAACCTGATTTTTTCGATTATCGATTTTCGATATTTATCGGGGGTACCTCGACACAAAACCTAGCTAAGAACACTTGCAAACGCTTATAGTAAAACTGTAAATTTTCAAGAAAATCGGCTCAGCCGTTTCGGAATCTATAGGTAACGGACACACACACACACAGATACACACACATACACACACACAGAGAAAGTTCCATTTATAAATAAGTTTAGATAATTTGATGTATTTAAACAGTGGTGTATTTAAGAAGTGTTTAAATCAGTCAGTGTTTAAAGCAATCAAATTGATGTATTTAAACAGTATTTAAATCAGTCAAAATATGAATTCTAAAAATCTATACACATCTTTTTACAAGGTGATATATGCCTTTACGATATTACTTCAAAGGTTTGGATTCCAAGAAATTTTTGGATGCTGTTTCAACATCAACGGAATATCTTTCGGGGTTAAAATTGTACAGATTGCTAAAGTTGCAGTCTGTGGAAAAAGGATCAGGGGAATATAGCAGATTTGGCAAAAAATCATATTTGTGCTTCATCAGTGCCTCCCTCTCAATATGTGGCTGATTATCGTCATAAATCAGAATCGGACCTTTTGGGCATTTGAATGAGTAAATTTCTGATTTGATTAATGATACTGTGCCATCATATAATATCCCGATATCTATTCAGGTTCATACATTTTCTTCAAAGCCCTAAATGTGTTAACTTCAATCAATCTTTGAATTCAGTTTGTGCATCTTCTTTACAAAGGAATGTCTTTTAGCTTAGACTTTGTCAAGATTCATGTAAAAATGATAGTCAGTGGAAGAGAGATCAGAGAGATATAGTAGATGAGGCAAAATTGCGCACCCCCAGTCGGTGTTGAGTTGGCAGTTTTGTCCTCTCAGTATGTGACCGATCGTCATGAATCAGAATTGGCCCTTATCGATTACCCAGTCTCGGTGGTATTTTGCCTTTCTAAATGTGCATTTCATCCAGTTACTGGCAGTAAATTTTGGCTGTGATGCTTTGATCAGATTTTAGAAAAGTTGTACTAGATAACAACCAGTCACCATTTCGCTTTTGGAAAAAGCTTATGTTCTTTGTGTCGATAAAACCTTTAAGCCAATGTCATAAAGGATACATTTGTCTAGCCACTATTCGATCAAGAAACGGAACATTCAAATTTCGTGAATACAACATCGAACACATTTTAAAAGCTGAACAGTGAATTTCACTGAGCTCATTTGGAAAACACATTTTGAGTTGCTTCACCTTGCCAATTTTCTTAAGACAGTCCATATTATTATTTTAACGCATAGTGTTTTCCAATTATTTTCATGTATACTGTTTCACATTTATTTTTTTATGTATAATGTTTCCCACTTCTCAATATGAGCCTTACTAAATTGTGATAGTTTGGTGACATTCCTCTCTTTAGCAATTCTTTTTAATATTAACCTCTCTCTCTCTTTTTCTCTCTTTCTTTCTCTTTCTCTCCTTCTCTCTCTCTCTCTTTACATTCGTAACACCAATTTCTTCAAATATTTTCTTGTTGTTTGTTTTATTGCATATTAACCCTCTTTCTCAACGCCGTACTTTTGCTTCCCTATGATTTTGTCTATGTCTACTTTCATGATAATTATTCCGATAATCTCTTCGTTATGCTATCCAGAATTTATGAATTAATGAGTTATATTAATATATTAATATTATTATTATATTAATATATTAATATTATTATTATATTAATATATTAATATTATTATTAATAAGTTTCTCCTATCGCATTTTTTGCTCGTAGAACTTTCTTCCGGCTTCATGCTTCCATCCAACCTTGATCTTGAAATATTTAAATGGTATATCTATCATTATCTGCCGTCTTTTTGTTTACTCTTAGTTCTTTATGCTCCTTAATAATATTTCTATTTTTTCGTATTCTTTTTCTTGTGTCTTAGTGGCTTTGTTGACTTACTTGGAGTGAAAAGATTTCTTTAAATAACCCCTTAATGTGATAATCAGAAAGTTTATTTTCCATTTTTCTTCTACTGGCCATGATTTTTTTTTATTGATTCGCATTTTTTATACGATTTACATCTTTCGAATTAATGTCCTCATCTTTACCTGGGTTTGATCACTAAGGATGCAATGTTACTAACTTTGTTTTGAACGGAATGTTACCAGTCAGTTAATTCCCCATTGTTCTGTGTAAGCAATGTTAAAAGCAAGATCATCTGCCAGGTTCTGGACATCTAAAATTTTGCTTCTCCCCACATAAACCATGATACCATTTATTATTTACTTACTTATGATCTGACAATGTTCTTACGTAGAATGTTAATATTTAGACGATTTACATTGTCGGACTATTGTCCTCATCTTTATTGTAATTTTCGTGACATTTCAGCCGTTGTACACTCGTGTCTTCTTCAGCTGATATATGTTGGAATTTCAAATCGAATCCACGGGGTTGATTGTTCTAATTTCAGGTGTCATTTCAAACCGAATCCACGGGGTTGACTACTCTGATATTTCAGGTGTCATGCCTTTTTATAAAAATCAATTTCAGTCTATTTCTTTAATAACTTAAATCTTCAAGTTTTTGTTTAGTTGATCCATTAAGTGTTGACTTGCCGTTAAATCAAACCAACTTTTAGATGCCTCTGCAATCACAAATCACTGCTCACCCCCAGTCGGTGAGATTCGGCAGTTTTGAGCCAATGTCATAAAGGATACATTTCGTATTACATGTCCATATTTGATTAAGAAATAGATCATTCGAATTTTGCGGATGCAGTATCGAGCACATTTCAAAACACTGAAAATTTTGACTATCACTGGATTCATGTGGAACCCATTTATCAAGGCTTGCCAATTTTCATGAGAAAAAGAAAAAAACTTGCTAAAGAAGCAGAGAATCGTTAACGACTCCCCGACAACTTCTGCGTGTGTGTGATCGCTCTCTGGTTACCTTCCTATTCCACACAATTGTCACCGACAAAGAATAAAAATATAAGTTTATATATATATATATATATATATATATATATATGTGTGTGTGTGTGTGTGTGTGTGTGTGTGTGTGTGTGTGTGTGTGTTCTTCGTTTTCTGTTAAGACGATTGTTGTTTGTCTAGATAGGCAGCGGTGTTATATAACAATATTCTTTGCCAGGTCTTTTTAACTTTATAGGCTTTAATGACTGTAAAATATGTTATCCTTATAAGTAAGATACATTTGATTAATAAATATGTTATCTAATAAGGTATATACGATTTACTGTGTAAACGTTTCCTCACAAGTGAGGTCGGTATGTGCAAATATCTGGCTATATTTCCTACACATTATTGAGATTATTCAGATCCATAATTTTCTCTCTACATGCCTCAATGACTGTAAAATACGTTATCCTTATAAGATATACATGGTTAATAAAGACGTTATCATCTGTGTCAACATATATTTATTGCCTACTGCAGCGTTGCCCATATTAGAATCCGTATTAAAAGGCATTAATCCTCGGTTAAGGGCTGTATTATACAGGTTGTCCGTAAAGTTCCAGTGCCATTACAAGTATTTATTGCTCAGAAGTCATATGATATAGACTTTTGCGGTTTGTTTTGTAAAATGTTGTACATCTTCTCAAGTTTACATTCGCAGCGAATATTGACTACATTCCCCTTTTCCCCTTCTAGTTGCCCTAACAATGTCAAGACGATATTCCATCTCCTTCCATGCAACATAGCAATGTCAACTGTTTTAGACAACTTCAACAATGCGTCTACCAAGTGTGTCAAGATCATGAACAGAAGTCTAGTAGACAGGATCCTTGACGTACTCCCAAAGGAAAAGATCCAAGTGGTCAAGATCAGGAGAGCGAGGTGGCCATGTAATTGGTCCGTCACGGCCAATTCATCTTCCATTTTATCAGTTAATAGATAAAACAAAACGTAAATACGTAAATTTAAGTAAGACTTGAAGATGTATACAACATTTTAGAAAAAAACTGCAAAACTCTGTCATATGGCTTCTGCACAACACATACTTGTAATAGTTCCGGGACTTTTTGGACACCCTGTATATTCACCGCGGATGTGCGTTGTATTGTAGTGGCTATTGACTCGGAACGACAAATCGGGGAGCCGAGTTCGAATTCCAGTTGAATTCCTTGCATTCACTTACGCACCAATACCCTTGGGAAAGGTATTAATCCGTCTCTTCCCTCCAGTTATGGGTTAAATAATAGGACAGAGTGGGTTCTATAGCCTTGGCTGGCAACCAATCTACCGCGAAAAGTAATGGCAATCTACTGCGGGATAATCTTCTACCCAGACAATCATGTTTCGAAAGAGACATGGTTTCCCAAAGCGTGTATCACTTATGGCACTCAACTGACTGTATATCCACCGGCAATCTGTTTGAAAGCAAACAAATCTCAGCTTAGACAGATTTATTGAAGGTACTACTTACAAAAGATTTAAACGTGGCCGATTAACTGGAACGGGCAGTTGGACCTTTTGGTCTCTTCTAAACGCATTTAATTCACGTTTAGAAGTTGTAGATACTTGCAAAATATAAAGGAAGCTTGCGACAATGTTCCGATAACTTTCATTTTCTAGGAGAAACTCAACAAAAACCCGACGGGTATTCTCTGCCCGGTTTCTTTAATAATTTTCCTTTCAATAACTGTACCCTAAATACGTTATCCTTAGAAAATGTATACGATTTATCAGGTCATCCCATAAGTTCTGTCCGAATTTACCTTCATTAAATTTGAATAAAACCTAATAGTATTTTAGTATCAAATCAAATCAAAAACCATTTTTATATATTTCGATACAATTAAACTGAATTTTATTTTACTGATTAATAAAAATAAGAAATACTTTGATTAAAGCCCTTCTAACATGAAAGTACCCAAGGAGTATTTAAGGCTCGTAATGTTTTATGAATACAAAAAAAGAAATTCTGCAACAAAAGAGGGTCGACACATTCACTCAGCTTATGGAAATGAGTGCTTGAATGAAATAACTAGCAGACGATGGTTAGCAAAATTTAGAAGTGGAGATTTCAGCCTTGAAGATGGAGATCGAACAGGTCATTCAGTTGAGTTTGATGATAAGCTTCTTGACGCAGCACTAATAGAAAATCCTGCATTATCAGTGGAAGGATTGGCAATAAAGCTTAGTTCAAACCATACAGTTGTTCATCGTCATTTTCAGCAACTTGGAAAGGCCTCTAAACTTGGAAAATGGGTACCTCGTGAATTGTCTGAAAGCAACCGCAAATTGACATATGCTCTTCGCTCCATTTTTGCGAACTCATTTCACCCTTTTTGGATAGACTTGTAACTGGTGATGAAAATTGGATCTTCTAGCGTAATGTTAAACGTCGTAAACAGTGGCTTAATAAAGGGGAAAAGGCCCAATCACAACCGAGAAAAGAACTTCATGATAAAAAGATTATTTTCTCTATCTGGTGGGATTGCAAAGGAGTAATTCACTTTGAATCGTTACCATCTAACGCAACAATCAATGCACAAGCCTACTGTCAGCAATTAGAGCGTTTGAACCAAGCTTTGGAGAGAAAAAAGACCCGCTTTAGTGAATCGAAAAGGAGTGATGATTTATCAGGACAATGAACGACCTCACACTGCAAAAATCACATCACAGAATATTGAAGAGCTTCGTTGGGAAAAAGTTCCTCATCCACCTTACTCTCCCGACATTGCTCCTTCAGATTACCATTTGTTTTGTAGTTTACAAAATAATTTGCAGGAAATAACTTTGAGAAACCAGGAGGAGATCGAAACGGACATTGAAGAGTTCTTCACTTCAAAGCCAAATGAGTTTTACCATAACGGGATTAATCAACGTTTCGGTCACTTGTTTTCTTTATGCAAAAATCAGACAGAACTTATGAGATGACCTGATATAATGTTAAAATTTCTTTACTGGTGGAGTCAGTATCTCTTACGGCTAACTATATTTCCTATCATAAGGTACCGTATATTTCCTATTTCCGGTAACAATATCCAATTATTCTTCCAGTTACCATGACCGGAAATAAATCTCAGAGACAATATTTTGAGAAAGTAAGTTTGTTCCTCTCACAGTCAGTATTTAGCCATTTATGTATTACTTTACGTAGAAAAATAAATTGCATTAATTGGAAAGTGCAAATTGGTAATTAAAATGTCTGGGTAAAGTTAGGCATTTGCATGTCTTCAAGAAAGATAGTAGTATTAATAACAGGCATCATCAGCAGTCGGATGTAGTCGTAGGAATATTGTGGACCTAATCAGTTCCTTACATATCTGATTTGAAAGTTGGAGAGCTATGCCACAGTATGAAGGTTCGCCTTGCTTACGCAACTGTGGTCGCTAATTCGATCGGAGGCACCTTTCGCCCTCGCTCTTAACTTTAGCGACATTACCACATAGATTATATGTTATAGAACTCAGTCTACTAAGATTGAAAGACTCAGTTTGTTTAATGCATAAATCAGGATAATTGCAACGCGGTGTTTTTTTAAAAATTCTTTCTTAAAACACAAACTGAAGAGCATCCGTATAGAAATTAGAATCACCGATATTGCACGGATTGCTGACGGTTGGGCCTACAAAAAAAGTACATCCACCCTTTTTTAGTTCTTTCTCTTAGTCATGGAAAAGTTTGATGAGGGAACCGGCTTATTTACCGAGAACCTGATCATGCGACGGATAGTACTGGGTTATATGGTACCAGTAACACTTGTAACCTGATATAACAATTATATAAATCTTTGAGTACAAGATATATTGTTATTAAGCAATTATAACAGTAAGTAAAAATTTAAAATCTGATATAAAGTATAATTCTTGAGAAGCGACAATATGACGTGACTATATAAAAATATGACGTGACTATATAAAAAAAATTGAAAATTTATCTATATACTGTTTAGTTTATATTCTGAAGAAACACATCTCATAGAAATTCGAATATATCCGTGAATTTTTTTTAATGGTAATAGTTATTTTATTAAAAATAAAGATTCGTGAAATATTTGCAGACATATTAGCATGTTATTTTCAAAATAAGGAAAAAGACAGTAAAAGAAAATTCCGTACTAAATAATCTGTATTTTCTGAAAGTCACGCTTCTCTGCGACTGTTATCATTGGACAAAAGACGAAAGTAAATAAATAACAAAAAATAATTGTTGCATTGAATGTCACCACGTTCTACAGGCATTAATTTATCGTTCCAGTATTTTGAGCTTCAATATTTGCTTCATCTACTAACATCCACACCTGTAAAAAAAAAAAAAAAAGACAGGGATGACATCAAGAACATCTTTGTTCGTTGTCTATCGTCAGGAGTTCAGGAACGTGATCTTTCAAACGCGTGCAATACGTGATGAAACATCATTTCATGTCACGCTGAAAGTCACGAGCCGGTATTTATTAAAATAATTGCTGTCGGTGGTGACACTGTAGTTAAACAGTTCGCGCATGCCTTAGTCCCCACCATTCACCTATCTTACCACTGTTCCACATGGCGCGTCTTTATATGTTAACTTTACAAGTTACATTCGTCTCATCAGTGAAAAGGGTTCATTAATTATTACCAGGTAGACTCTATATCGCCATGTAGTCTTGTCGATGGTAAGTTATTCACTGGTGAGAAAGAATTCCATATTAGGCCAGGGCCAATTTTAAGAAATTCTTATATACAATCCATATTTGACCCTTTTTGTCTGACAGAAATGGGAGTGACCAATTGAAAAAAGTCTTTTTTAATAATAATATTGCCTTCCATCTTCGCCGGATTGTCTGGAATGATGTCAACCAAAGCAGTACAATTTCCTCAATTAATTTAAATGATATTTCTAAACGCCATACCTCTTCAAAACGTAGATGCTAATGGCTCTTCACTTCCATTATCTATGAATCGCCATGACATTTTAGGAATAGGGTGGAGTGGTTTCCTGTTACATTCTCTACGGCTTTGAGTTAAGAGATTTCTATTGCGTCCTGGGTATGACGATAAACTACATCCTGCAGCAATGCTACTGATCGGAAGGTTTTGAGGAGCGTGAAACCATCTCTTAATTACTGTTGTTCTCAGGTCTAGCCTGACCCGGGCTGGATATTAAGGTCCCAACTTTGGACACATAGTCACCCCCCCCCACCAAACTGGGGTTAAAACACAATGAAAACATAAAAAAAAATTAGTATGTGTTATGTCTTGAAGGCTGTCACAATGCGTTGAATGAAATAAAGGAAGGTCGAGAGGTGTTTGTATTAAATGATATTTCTAGACGATAAAAAAGTTTGATTGTAAAAATACTAGGTACTCATTTTGTATAGTAAAGAAATTATCAGCAATACATTTGTTTAAAATAATAAAATATAACCAGTAATATTTGTCAAAAGTTCTGAGATTGTATTTCAATTGTTTATATTATTTATATTGGTCGGATTATTGTTCTCCTTAAAAGAGTTGTGAGTTAAATACCTGGCTACAGCAGCGGGGAACAAAAACTTAGAGTTGAGTTAAAGAGAGATAACTAAGACATCTGGAAGTGGCATGGCTTATGGAACGAGAACAGTCAGTTAAGTGCCATACGTGAAACACACTTGGGCGACCATGTCTCGAAAGAGACATGACTGACTGGGCAGAATATTATCCCGCATTAGGTTGCTATTGCTTTCTTCGGTAGACAGGTTGCCGACGAAGGCTATAGAACCCAATCTGTTCTGTTATTTAAACCATAACTGGAAGGAAGACACGGATTAATACCTTTCCCAAGGGCATTTGCGCGTAAGTGAATGCAATGAATTCAACTGGAATTCGAACTCGGCTCCCCGATTTCTCGTTCCGAGCCGATATCCACTGCACCACAACGCACAAAAAGGTTCAGTTCAAAATTTCAGTCACCTGACGAAGGTAGGAGCGTACAAAGACGGAAATGTCGAGAATATGGCAATAAAGATGACGACAATTGTCCGAAGTTGGCAAATAATGTAAGTAGTAGCAATTAATGCCCGCAAGAAAATTAAATTTCAGCATTAAATGACCCATTAGTAGTTGATGTGTCGCTAAACAAGCAAACAGATTTCTATTTTTAAAGCTGGCTGCCACTCAAGACTAGACAATTCTTTCCACTTTTTTATTTAACCCATTGTTACCTGTTTAAAGCATACCCGCGTGTAAAGTTAATGTAAATAACTTGGTCATAATTTGAACTCGGCACTCTAATTCCACTGTCAGCGCTAATAATCGTTACTCCTAAAAAAAATGTCTACTTCATGTGGCTTTGAGTTTTTACTATACCTTATTTGGATTATCGGTAATTCCTTAGGCCTCAAGGCTGCATCACAGACTGAATCAACGACCAGCAATAATTTATTTCAGAAGTGAATTGACTGATTTTTTTTTTACTGAATGTTTATCATTTTTTAAGCCTAAATATATTTTTGGATTGTAAGATTCTTTTTTAAAGCAAGTGAATATTGTCTTATCAGTTTCTTTTGGAGAAAAATGATTTTTTTTTAGATACAACTCCTACAATTTATACCATAGCTGTGGATTCACACCTTTCTCATTCTGATCTGTTATCAATTACACAACACGCACATTCAAACATCGACAACTGGTATTCCCAATCTGTTTTTAGGAATGGAGGCCATGGTATCTGCAACATAGAATCTTGAGGAAACACGAAGAAGATAAAAATAGAAGGAACTGATGTCAACAGGTTAAGCAACCATCATAGGTTCTAAGGAATCTGTTAGCGGTGAAATGTCTTCACACTACTATTTTTGTCACCGTCATTCCGTTACTGTCAGGATTGCAAGCCCACAACATTCGATTCATATACAATCAGTTCAGCCAACCAATTCTGCAACATGATGGTTTGGGAATGTTTAGAGAGCTAATTCTCCAGTGTGTTTCAAGATAGGATAGAGCAGCTAAACGGGAAAAGTAGTCTCACAAACGTCTAACACATAGGTAACATTTGTCAACATCTTATAGCTCAGTAAGGGTTGCCATTTTGAAGTAGCCAACTAATTCTGCAACATGATGGTTTGGGAATATTTAGAGAGCTAATTGTCCAGGGCGTTTCAAGATAGGGTATACCACCTGAACGGAAAGATTAGTCTCACAAACGTCTAACACATTGGTAGCATCTCTCAAACTCTTATAGTTCAGTAGGGATTGTCATTTTTGACTAGCCAACCAGTCCTGCAACATGATGGTTTGAAAATATTTAGAGAGCTAATTGGCCAGGGTGTTTCAATATAAGGAAAAACACATGAACTGAAAGAGTAATCCAGGATGCGTCTAACACATTGCAAACATTTGTTCCGCTCTTCTCATAATCAGCAATTTTTATCATTTTGGGGTAGCCAAAGATTCTACAACATGATGGTTTGGGAATATTTAGAGAGCTAATTGGCCAGGGTGTTTCAATATAAGGAAAAACACATGAACTGAAAGAGTAGTCCAGGATGCGTCTAACACATTGCAAACATTTGTTCCGCTCTTCTCATAATCAGCAATTTTTATCATTTTGGGGTAGCCAAAGATTCTACAACATGATGGTTTGGGAATATTTAGAGTGCTTATTGGCCAGGGTGTTTCAATATAAGGAAAAACACATGAACTGAAAGAGTAGTCCAGGATGCGTCTAACACATTGCAAACATTTGTTCCGCTCTTCTCATAATCAGTAATTTTTATCATTTTGGGGTAGCCAAAGATTCTACAACATGATGGTTTGGGAATATTTAGAGAGCTAATTGGCCAGGGTGTTTCAATATAAGGAAAAACACATGAACTGAAAGAGTAGTCCAGGATGCGTCTAACACATTGCAAACATTTGTTCCGCTCTTCTCATAATCAGTAATTTTTATCATTTTGGAGTAGCCAAAGATTCTACAACATGATGGTTTGGGAATATTTAGAGTGCTAATTGTCTTAAAGAGTTTTAAGATAAGCAAGACCGCCTAAACCGGAAAGGTTGTCCAGCAAAAGTCTAACACATTGGTAATATTTGCCAACCTTTTATCATATTTCAGTAGGAGATGTGATTTTTAAGGACCCCAAAAATTCTGTAACATGATGGTTTAGGGATATTTAGAGTGCTAAGTGTCGAGGGTGTATCAAGATAGGCTAGACCACCTGACCTGACCTGATCCATCAAACATCTAACACATTGGTAACATATGTCAACCTTTATTATAGATTAGTAGGGGATTCCATTTTAGGTCATCCAAATTATTTTGAACAGGATGGTTTGCGGATATTTAGAGTGCTAAGTGTCGAGGGTGTATCAAGATAGGCTAGACCACCTGAACAGAAAGAGTAGCCCAGCAAACGTCTAATTCATAAGTAACATTTGTCAACCACTTAAGTAACAGCTGCCATTTTAGGACAGCCAGCGAATTTTACAACATGATGGATATTTAGAGTTCTAATTCTCCAGAGTATTTAAAAATAGACGTGATGTTCTACAGAAGGATGCTGAGGATATCATCGACCGAGCACGCGAGCAATGATGAGGTGTCGAAAAGAATGGCAACCAAAAGAAAATTAATACTGAGCATCAGGAAGATACAGCTGAAGTTCCTGGAGTATGCAATGAGGAAGGAGGGCTTGGAGAACTTGATACTGACAGGCCAGATAGAAGGAAAAGGAGACAGAGGAAGGCAGCGGATAACATATATGAGGGGCCCGATCAAGTGGATGACGGAACACGGGTTTCGAGATGTAACAGGAGAAAGCTTACTAAGAGCCACCAGAGAGAGGGAGACGTGGAAAACCATGATCGCCTACGTCCTGAAAGGACAGGGCACATAGAAGAAGAAGAATCTGAACAAGAAGAGTAATCCAGCAAACGTTTAACATATTGGTAATATATGTCAACCTATTATCATAGTTCAGTAAAGATTCCATTTTGCTCCAGCCAATGAATTCTGCAACCTGCTCATTTGGAGATATTTAGAATGCTGATTATAGAGGATGTTTTAAGATAGGCTAGACCATCTTAACTTGACGAGTCCTCCAGAAAACGTCTCACATATTTGTAACATTTTACCATAGTTTTTGTGTGATATTTAAAAATTATATTATTTGTCTAATATTAAAGGAATGTAAAATAGAATTAATTCAAATTTATATTTTATAAATGTTTCTTTACGCTCAAATGAAACATGGTTATCTTTGATAAGGATGTGACCATGTACAAAAATGCAAATCCAAATTAATCCTAATTAAACCTTTGGTTTAATATCTGCATAAACGAATATGAACAGAAGAAATAAACTCATATGAAGTGTAATAAGAATATTAACCGTTTCATTAAAAACAGTTAATGACCGAAAAAGCTACTGTAGGTTAAAATGTATAAATCATCTAATTAAAAGTTTTTCAGGAGAATAGGTTTATTAAATCTAGTAGCTGTTATCGCATTTTGCAGTACTGAGTGGTTGGGATCCTAACCTTTTCTTTTGAAGTAGAGTGGAATGACAACATATTGAATATGTCATTATTTTCTCTTTGAATTTAATGTGTTATTCATTTTATTTATTGATTGATTTGTTTGTTTAATGGCCCATAAGGAGTTGATGTGCATCAACTCTTTATGAGCCATTTAATGCTGAAATTTTATTTCTTGGGAAACTTTGCTGTAATTAAAAATATATGTTATTCTGCTTTCACAATCAAGTACATGATATATGATACTCAGCTTTTGTACATATACATGTTTGTGTAGACATGATTACTAAAGGCGGTGATGTGTGTGTTTTGTGTTGTAGTTTTGTTTAAGTTATATTTTTGAAAACAGTTTGATTTCTGTAATAAATTGTAAGTTATTATAAATATTAATGTCATGAAAGAGTTCTTTCAAGTTGATTATTTGATTAATTTTATTTAGAGGCCTATCAACTTCTATCACATATCAACCTCTACACCCAAAACTAAAGATTTAGAGCACAATTTTATGGCTTCAGCTAAATATATAATTTGAATGCAATTATATGCTTTCAACTGAAGAAAACGGTTGTTGATCATTTTGCCATAAAAAATCTTTTTATAATTCCATAATGTTTTATTGCTGTTTGAGGGTTTACAATTTACCCACATCTGGGAACCTAACAGGTGCTACCATTCCGGACTTAGAAACAGCGGCAATTAAGCGGCTGTTCTATGTTCCTCAAAACTTCTAATCTCTCGATCAGCTGCTGGGTGTCGTTTATTGTTGTGGCTTCTTGTTGAGAAATCACACAAAATAAATTACAAAAGCAGATATGGAGATAGAAAATGTAAGGTTTATTAAACAAAATATACAAACTGGAACACGAGTTAGTCAATCCGTGAATACTAGTAATACTGTTAGTAGAAATCAATATATACAAAATTGCAGTGAAGAAGTATGTCCGGGTAATGAGTCTATATCCTTACTGAGCAACTCACTCCATACTAACTCTCTAACTGCTATTCAACCCCTGCCGTATTCTGTATAGGCAGGATTATATGTACACATCGGGCGAGTCCAGTTTTATGTGCAAAAAGGGGTGCTCCCCAACATTTATCGTCATAGCAAATGCTGCTATCCAATTTATTGTTACTGTGAAAAATAACAGAAGCCACCCTTGACAGTCCACAGAAAAGGGCAGTTTCTGTTTTTATCGCAGTTCTTTTTGATCCTGTATTGGATATCGGCTCGGAACGAGAAATCGGGGAGCCGAGTTCGAATTCCAGCTGAATTCATTGCATTCACTTACGTACAAATACCCTTGGGAAAGGTATTAATCCGTCTATTCCTTCCAGTTATGGGTCAAATAACAGGACAGATTGGATTCTATAGCCTTGGTTGGCAACCAGTCTACCGTAGAAAGCAATGGCAACCTACTGCGGGATAATCTTCTGCCCAGTCAGTCATGTCTCTTTCGAGACATGGTCGCCCAAGCGTGTATCACGTATGGCACTTAATTGACTGATCTAAGTCTACGAGATTCGGAGAGGGTTGGTTCTTTCTAAGACATACAGGTTTGATTTTAACTCATTTTTCTGAGAAATCTGTTGTATACAGCTTATAAATTTCCAAATTATGCTATGCATGACATCCAACTGAAAGTCTGAATCTGCTGAAGTTATTTAAGAACATGCCTCAAGTTACGGAGACAAAACCCAAACCTAAAATCCCGAAATGCTTTTTCTATTTTATATTTGAATGTGGCTTAATGAGGAAATTTATTTCTAAAACAGCAATGATAGAGAGAGATTTATTGTTTAGTTTTAAAAAAATGATAACGCCATACCTTTTAAAAAAAGAACATATTTCATTCCCTGTATTGTTCGTACAATTATCGCACCAATCAATTAATTCTACAGTCTTCGTCGCATTTCTTGTCAACGAAAAAATACAAGATTAATGTTCATTCCAAGAATTGTTCTGGAATATATTGTTTCAACAGATACATTCTACAGTCTTCTTCAGGTATGAAATCTGTAATGAAAGAAATTTTCTCTCTATTTCTAGAACTATAATATAACGACTAGAATAATGATGGTCTGCTCGGGCGACTAACAAATCTCTCGTGCAACATTCACAGAACCCACTTGTGATTTATACTTAGGTACAGTTTCTGGGTGAGAGCGAATTATCTAGCGTGCGTTGTAATTCTAGGTGATCTCATCCTACCACAAGCTTCGACGGTTTCCAAACAGTACCGTCCACACAATTTCACTCACAAGCCTTGGCATAGTTTTCAGAGCACTTTTCAAATGTGCCATACGCTGTGATCACCTCTCCCAGAACGATAGCATCAAGAAGTTACCTTTCTGACAAGTCGATCATGGTGTGATTCGAACTGGGGTCTAATGGTGATTTTCTAAGTGTCGATTAGATGTGGCACAAAGCCGAAAGTATGGGGCACCCAATGAAAATTAACTCGGATCTCAAGTGTTCTAATCTCTCGCCACTGGACTACACCTATCAGACTTTCCTGAGATGAAAATATAGAAGAATGGACTTGAAAATCATCATCTACGGAACTACAGCAAACATTTTTTTATTTTTAATCACATCACCCCAAGCAAGGCGGTAAGGCCACTGGTGTGCAGGGGGCTACGTAAGAGTAAATATATTGGAAAAGAGAAAGCCGGAAACCACGTCCTAAGCAGGGAACAAGGGATGAGCCTCTACACTTGTTCAATAGACGTGGGTGGAGTGTGAACCGGGCGATAGTTCAGTCTATCTACTCCAATTGAAAAAAAAAAGTAAAAAATAAAGTGAAAAGATTGGAAAAGAGAAAGCCGGAAACCACATCCTAAACAGGGAACAAGGGATGAGCCTCTACACCTGTTCAATAGACATGGGTGGAGTGTGAACCGGGCGAGAGTTCAGTCTATCTACTCCAATTGAAAAAAAAATAAAGAAAAGTGAAAAGATTGGAAAAGAGAAAGCCGGAAACCACATCCTAAACAGGGAAAAAGGGATGAGCCTCTACACCTGTTCAATAGACGTGGGTAGAGTGTGAACCGGGCGATAGTTTAGTCTATCTACTCCAATTGAAAAAAAAATAAGCAAAAAATAAAGTGAAAAGATTGGAAAAGAGAAAACCGGAAACCACATCCTAAACAGGGAACAAGGGATGAGCCTCTACACCTGTTCAATAGATGTGGGTGGAGTGTGACCCGGGCGATAGTTCAGTCTATCTACTCTGGATGAGATCCAATTGAATAGATTCAAGATATGTGATGGACATTACAAAGAACCCATCATTATACCTTCTTATTTAAGTTGAGTCCTTTCAAGACAATATTTAGCAAAAGTTAGTATTGATCGCACATTATACAGAGATATAGGTTTCTTGAAGAATTCTTTCATTTTTTAAATTTTCTTTGTTAATTGGCTGGATGTGCGTTGTGGTACAGTGGATATCGGCTCGGAACGAGAAACCGGGGAGCCGAGTTCGAATTCCAGTTGAATCCATTGTATTCACTTACGCGCAAATACCCTTAGGAAAGGTATTAATCCGTCTCTTCCTTCCAGTTATGGGTTAAATAACAGGACAGATTGGGTTCTATAGCCTTGGTCGGCAACCAGTCTACCGCAGAAAGCAATGGCAACCTACTGCGGGATAATGTTCTGCCCAGTCAGTCATGTCTTTTTCGAGACATGATCACCCAAGCGTGTATCACGTATGGCACTTTAACTGACTGACTGTTAATTGGTTGGTATTTTACCTTCCATTATTTTATCTTTTGTCTAGTTCTTTCTTGTATCCATTTGTGAAACTTAGGATTTTTGTTATATAGATGAATTTTTTCTTCTCCGACAAAGTGAATTCTAAACAGAAATGAGTAAAATTGGTATATTAGAAAAAAAAACCCAGAAAACTATGCATTGCATGTTATTTTAATGCTAATTCAAGCATTTTTATGCCATTTTTCTTTTGATAGAAAGAAGATATTCCACTTTGAAACGAAAGACTCAAACAGCAACGGAGAACTCTTTACAAACTTATCTAACGCAAAACGATACTCCATCCCCATCGTGGCTTGATCAACCCACGAAACACCACATTACATGACATAGCCCAGATAATGTAACGAACGTGGTTACTGAATTCAACATCTCAGACTCATTAAGAATATAAGGGAAAAAGCAGCCAAGGAAGACAAGAAAACATTTCCAAAGACATGTTTTAAATAAATCTGGTAGAGTAGAACCGATATATAAAAAAAGTGCGTATTAATATTCATGGGATAAGGTCTAAATAATTAAGAGGGGTCACTGCTCGAAACTAAGAAGATGGGAAAAGTCTGTAGATATATCAACATGTTTGCTAGATGCGTGAATCAGGCCTATCTATCTATCTATCTATCTATCTATCTATCTATCTATCTATCTATCTATCTATCATATCTATCTATATCAGTCTGTTCATATCTATCTATCTATCTATCTATCTATCTATCTATATCAGTCTGTTCTATCTATCTATCTATCTATCTATCTATCTATCTATCTATCTATCTAGCTGACTTGTTGAATATTACTTTTTCCATTTATTAAACGTGGTTTACTTCTTCTGTAGCAGCGTACACGCTACCCAAAATTTTCAATTTTTATATATAACGTATATCTCTTTCTCTCTCTCTCTCTGTCTCTCTTAAGACTTGACTTTATTCAATAGTGTTTCCAATGTTGCGTGCCGTCTCATCTTTGTACTGATTGGCATGTTATCTTGAAACAACAAATTATGCCGAGTATTTCTTATTTTTAGAAGGAAATCGATTACATAAGAATAATATTGAACAGTGAAATATAGTTGTTCACAGAAATCAATGAAAAACTGAAGAAATTGGTTTCGAATATCAAGAAGAGCTGAGGATTGAACGAACGGTTATCGACGTTTTTTTGTTTAGAGATATTCTCAAATCAATCTTCAAGTTATTCAAATACAGTTTAACGCAAGGGATATGTATCAAGCTGTTTAACCGGTAATGTTAGTCGATATGAATATACTTAAATCTTTGAAGTGATTGGTTATGGCTCATCGAAGGCAGACCGAGAAATTGAATCGAGACAAATCAGTTACAGATGCACATCAATTAATTCGAATGCGCAGATGATCTCAACTGTCATCCGATTATTTGTTAATCTTCAGTTAAGAGATTACCATGCAATTTTTCTTTTTGCTATGTATACTTATGGCTTACGGCCACGTCAGTCACATTGAAAAACCGGTTCCTGAGCGATCACCGAAGTAAAAAAAAAAAAAAAAAAAAAAATGAAAAGTCGAGCCTGGTCAGTGTCTACCCGGGTTACCAGGTGCTGTGATCATAGATGAGCAGGTGGTATAATAGATAATGCCTGGATTTGTAAATCGGAGAACCGAGTTCCAATTTATGTTGTGTTCGTTATAATCACTTACCACCCGTGTATTGAATACTGCTGCCACATCTGGTCGGTTGCCTCTGCTATTCTCCTCGGGGTTTTTTGACAAAATACAACGGAGAATCTGTAATGTGATCGAGACCAACTTGGCAGACCGGCTGCAGTCACTCTTTCACCGGCGTGACGTGGCTTCCCTGTGCCTCTTCTATCAATATTTTCAAGGATTCTGCTCTGATGAACTTAGATCACTGGTGACCCCTAGGTACGAATTTGCACGAGATACTAGATTGGCAACTAGGTCCCACCCTTTTACAGTGAAACCGATAAAATGTAACCGCAAGTTTTACTCCAACAGCTTCTTTTCTAGCACTTCCCGTACTGTGGAATTACCTTCCACATACTTGCTTTCCCGACAGCTACAATCTCCAGGAGTTTAAATGTAAGGTCAATAGACACCTCCAAACACATTAACTCGCATCCATTCTCTTAAACATTCTTCCCATCTACATCCTTACCCGTCTATCACCCCACTTCCTACTCTCTCATCACCTTCCCCTATGTAACCCCCTGCGCAGTAGTGGTAGTGGAATGCCTTACTTGGGGTGAAATGATTAAAAGAAAACCTTTGGGAAAGATATGAATCCACCTATTCTTCTCCAGTTATGGGTTAATTAGTAAGAGTTGTTTTATTAAAACCATTCTAATTAAAAAAAAATTGCGAAAAATGTATTTAAATTTCAGCATTAAATAATCCCTAGAGGCTGATATGACACTATATAAAAAACAGTCAAGCAACTGATATAGTGTTGTATTACAAGGGTGAATCAATTTATTACTTCAGAGCAACAACAGAAAATCGCTCTCCACTTTATGTCTATTATAAACTTATGTTAATAACTAGCAGTATAGCCCGGCGTTGCTCGGGTGTAATGAAAGCTTAAAAACTAATCCATGGTCCTGGAACTCAGACTCTTTGGACGTTGGCACGAAAGGCTAAAAAGCAATAGTTGTTTCCAGTTAAAGCGAAACCGTAGACTGAAAGAAAAATGAATGATGTAAGTCAAATTTTGATTTCCTGGTATCGATATCAAATAAGTTTTTTCGTCGTAAACTGGATTTTGGAGGCAAAATAAGTAAATGGTATCATGGTTGAGACTAAGAATTACAATGATACCTAATTAGAGCCAAACCCGAAGCAAAAACTAAAATAAAATGGGTGAAAAAAAAATAGAGACATACATGCAGATAAACAGACACGCGAACAAACATATATATATATATATATATATATATATATATATATCGATAATATATATATATATATATATTATCGATTTTCTGCACTATTGTAAGAACTGCAACTTTGAAACTTCTGAATATCGTTTCTTATGTCTTTGTCTATGAGTGTATCAAATTTGGCTAAAATCGGACCACTCCTTCTATAACCCGATTTTTTGGATTATCGATTTTCAACATTTATCGGGGGCACCTCGACACAAAACCTAGCTAAGAACACTCGTAGACGCTTATAGTACAACTGTGTAAATTTTCAAGAAAATCGGTTCAGCCGTTTCGGACACACACACACACACACATACACACACACACACACACACATTCTGTTCAGTAAGAACGTATCATCATATTTAACGAAAATATGTCTGGAAAAATTTTCCATGAATGGTTAGTTATTCCCAATTTTATTTCGAAAAGACTGACCTGTCTCACATCGTAATAAGTGACATAGTATCTAACATTGATAGTTCCAAAGACTTATTCAGGCAAATGTCTTGACGTCTCTTGAGCAAAGAAACCTTGCATGCAAACATGTAATCAAAGTGATAATAAAAAAGCAACAATAAAATATTAACTAGAAAAACCGGTGAAATTTCATAGTTTTCCTATTTAATTTTCTGATAAATCTTAATTATTAACTCTTTAACTTAATAATTAAATAAAATCATGACGAGTATTATGACAATAACATATTTGTAGACATTCTCCTATCACACTGTTAAAATATTTGAGCTTAACAACTTTAATAAAATATTGCAAAAATAATCATAAATATGAATGCTCGTTGTTATTTTAAGAAGTGAGTAGAGGTGAATAGATTTGGAATTGGTAACGTTCTCATTTCACTTCATTTACTTCCATTTTATTCCAGAAACCAAATCCTGTCCCTTCTCCTTTCTTCACGCAATCTAATTGGAATAGTCTTTTATTTCTGAGGTATTAGCAGGAGATGTTAATCACTTCTGACATCCATTTTTTGTTACATTCATTTTCTCACTGAAACCAAGTTGTGTCTTTTTCCCCTCTTTCCACACAATCAAAATGGAATAGTCTGGCTAGAGATGTTAATCATTTCTATCTTCCCTTTTTTCTTTCTTACTTTCTTTCATTCATTTTCTCACTGAAACCAAGTAGGGTCTTTTCCCCTCTTTCCACACAATCAAAATGGAATAGTCTGGCAAGAGATGTTAATCATTTCTATCTTCCCTTTTTTCTTTCTTACTTTCTTGCATTCATTGTCTCACTGAAACCAAGTTGTGTCTTTTTCCCCTCTTTCCACACAATCAAAATGGAATAGTCTGGCTAGAGATGTTAATCATTTCTATCTTCCCTTTTTTGTTTGTTTCTTTCTTTCATTTTCTCACTGATACCAAGTAGTGTTTTGTTCCTTCTTTCCACTCAATCAAAGTGGAATAGTCCATTATTTATGAGGCATTGGCAGATGACGTTAATCGTTTTTATCTTCCCTTATTTGTTGCTTTTCTTTCGAACCAATTTTGTTTCTTACGAACATTTATCTTTATAATAATTTAAAAATAATTCAGATGTTATCTTATTTAATTCATGGTAATTGGATTTGTGGCGACTACCTTACACGGTTTCCGTCATCCAATATTGTGCGTTTAAAAAATGTCGATTTACAGGTATCACTTCCCAGGCATTTGACTGAAATTAAAGTGTTTTTTTTTAAATTTTAATCTGATTATCTCTCTGTACTTATATCGTGACTAATTTCTTCCTAATTTCTTTCATCTTCTCATTAAAATCAAGTAATGCCTTTCTCTTCTTTCCTCACAATCAAAACATGGAATATTCCTTTATTTAGGAAGTATTACCAGGACGTAACGGTTGTGCTAAATAACGAAAGTAGAGACAAACAAAATTATAATAGGGTAATAATAATAATAATAATAATAATAATAATAATAATAATAATAATAATAAATCTGTAAACAAACACTGGTATGAACATCACCCAACACCGGTTACAGAAATAGAAGATATCACCATTCTATGGGATTACACCATCTACACAGACAGAAAAATTGAAGCAAACAGGCCGGACATTATTGTTAAAAAGCAGAAAGAGAAAACTTGTCTATTAATTGATATGGCTTGTCCAGCGGATTGTAATATAGCAACCAAGGAATTCGAAAAACTGTGAAAATATAAAGACCTGGAAATTGAAATAGAAAAAATGTGGAAATTGAAAACAAGAGTTGTGCCAGTGATAGTAGGCGCACTTGGAATGATAAAAAATGGAACAAAGCAACACATTGAAAGAATCCCTGGAAACCCCAGCTTAAGAGATATACAAAAAATTGTCTTATTAAGTACAGCCCACACACTAAGGAGAACTTTGTCTATGTAACGCTAGGGATGATAGGGGAGATAGGGGAGATATAAAAAAACATGAAATGGAGCCATAACAACACGCCACGACCTGCCTTAGGTCTTCCCGCAGACTTGGTTGGTAGTGCGACCATAGCAGAAATCGAAATATGATGAAAAATGACATAATAATAATAATAGAAAGGTAGTCGTATTAGTAGCAATGATTTTTAAATTAAATTAAATGTAAAATGGCCAATACGTATATCAACCAAGATGGACATTTTCAGTAAAGTGTATAAAATGTCTTCATCTAAAAAATCCAAAGAGATAAAAAAAGAAATTAATAAAAGTACTAAGCTATTTGTTAAGTTATTTTTCGCTGAAATCCCTTCTTACGGATGTTTGATTTATGAAAATGTAATTTTTTCTTTCATTCCATCTATAGATAAACAGATAATTGTAAGTGAAGAAGCCCAGACTGATTTGCTAAAGCCGAGAAGACGCCTCATAGCTACCAGTAAATAAAGGAGGGGGACAAATCCAGTTTTAATTCTCCCAATTTGTTGTCCAGTAACGCGGTAACACAAAAACTTTAGAAAAAGTTACAAGAAATAAAACGTAGTTAAACCTACGTCAGGAGATAAGTAAAGTTTTTATCATTCGTTATCGTTCGTTTTTGGTTTAGAATTTATTAAAATGACAGAAATCTAAAGATTATTCGAATACGCTTATTAAAAAACACTGAAACTGTGGAATTAGGCACCATTAACATGCAGCTAATATATGATTCTAGCAGTTATTCCCACTATGAGTTTTCATAAACCTGGATGCTCACTTAGCATTTGTGCAAAAAACACGTGATAGTTTTCTGAAACAAAGTTCAAAACAGTCTATAGCCCACTAGCAGTATAGCCCGGCGTTGCTCGGGTGTAATGAAAGCTTTAAAACTAATCCATGGTCCTGGAGCTCAGACACTTTGGACGTTGGCACGAAAGACTCAAAAGCAATAGTTGTTTCCAGTTAAAGCGAAACCGTAGACTGAAAGAAAAATGAATGGATGTAAGTCAAATTTTGATTTCTTGGTATTGATATCAAATAAGTTTTTTCGTCGTAAACTAAATTTTGAAGGCTAAATAAGTCCTCTGAGTAAATGGTATCATGGTTGAGACTAAGAACTACAATTATACCTACGTAGAGCCAAATCCGAAGCAAAAACTAAAATAAAAGGGCTGAAAAAATACAGACATACAGGCAGATAAACAGACACACACAAACTTCTTGCCTTATATATATATATATATATATATATATATATATATATTATCGATTTTCTGCACTATTGTAAGAACTGCAATCTTGAAACTTCTGAATATTGTTTCTTATGTCTTTGTCTATGAGTGTATCAAATTTGATTAAAATCGGACCACTCTTTCTATAACCCGATTTTTTGGATTATCGATTTTCAATATTTATCGGGGGTACTTCGACACAAAACCTAGCTAAGAACACTCGCAGACGCTTATAGTACAACTGTAAATTTTCAAGAAAATCGGTTCAGCCGTTTCGGAGTCTATAATTACTGGACACACACACACATAGACACACACACATACACATACACACACAGAGACAAAGTTCCATTTATAAATAAGTTTAGATAATACTATCTGAAAAAAAAAACATACATAGAAAACCCTTTCAAAAACCCGCAATATCTTTATCATTTCATCAACAATGCTAAGAGAATGGCATACAAAATATACAACTTCATAAAAGATAACAATATTAATAATAATAACAAGAAAAATAAACTAGGTACAAACAGACATATAATACTACCGAATAACTCTATAACATTTATCCAAAAGAATCTATCCAGTTTTAACAATATCAAAATAACTACAACCGCATCCAAAGCTATCATGGATGTGATCAGAAACAAAACATTATCATCAAAATAATGTTTCCGAAGCAGGTTTCTATAAAACTGCTCTTTACAATACACTAGGGAAACTTGCAGAAATTAAAAAAAAAACGTATTTATGAACACAAAAGGGATCTTATACACAACAATTTTTCAAGTGCATTAGTCATACATAGAAATAAATTCAACTATAACTTTGATATGAAGAAGGCCACACTTATTAAAAAAGAAAGTAAATTATTTAAACGGAAAATTCTTGCGAATGCCGCTATAACAACTTGTCAAATTATAAATCTGCGCCAGTTTTTAAAATACCTCCATTCCTGAGGAGTTAATTCTATTCCAAGTCAACAAACATAACCAAAAAATGTTTAAAAAAAACAGAACGGTTAATTTCACAACTTCCTGTTATTTAGAAAAATTCAATATCATTGACTCTTTTTCGTCTATTACACATTAAATTACTTCACTTAGCATCTTCCATAATTTACCTAGAGATTTCAGTTAATCTGATAAATATTTATGAGCGTCTCTCAAATTTAAAAATTAAAAAAACTGAGAACATTTTTAGTTTTATTTATATATCAGTCAGTCAGTTAAGTGCCATACGTGATACACACTTAGGGTGTATCACGTATGGCATCTTAAACTATAAACTTAAAGAGGCTTTTCATGTCCATGGTCAACAGTTATTTATCGTACATATTGTAGTGATTAAGAAAGCATCCCCTCGGAAGTTCGTTCCATGATGCAACGTCTCTGGAAATTGCCTTTTTACCAGTGGAATCGTAAGAAAATGAGAATATTTCGCCGTTGTTTACATGTGTAGCGAGTCTTACGTGTAAATGTCTTAACTGGTGGAGCTTGAGACATTTTGTCTGTGGGAAAGAGTTTGTATGGTGGAAAATAAATAATCACACAAAAGGCCTAGCAAACGCTTTTGGAGTCTGTCTAGGTTGGGAAATAATGATTGTATAGCCCCAACTATTCTATAGTGTTTTGAAAGTTAGTCAGTTAAGGGCCTTACGTAAAAACGCTTGGAAGATAATTTCTCAGTTCAATAAAGACTAGACAGAATATTTTTAAAAGTAGGTGCCCATTTCTTTCTGGAGTAGACCGGATACAAACCAAGGATAGAGGACCCAGTCTGTCCTGATATTCAAACAATAGCTGGGAAAAATAGATTTTTTTAATTGTTTCACCCCAAGCAATGCGGTACCGCCACTGATGTGCAGGGGTCCACATAAGAGAGTTAAAGTTTTAGACATGAGGAGAGTGAAGACAAAGACGAACCAGCTACAGGGGGTGAAAGAGAAAGGACAAGAGAAGGATGTGAACACAGGAGTGAAGACACTTACGAAGGTAGAGAGAAAGGAAAAGAACAAGATACACGGGGTGATATGGAAAGGGCTGGAGTTTAAGTGGATAAGAAATGAGAACCGAGTCTACATTTAAACTCTTGGCGGTTGTAGCCGTCAGGAAAGTAACAATATGGAAAGGTAGTTCCACAGTGGTGAGGCGCAAGAAAAGAAGCTGATGGAGTAGTATTCTCGCCTGCATTTGGTTGATCTAACTTGATGCCCGTGTGGTTGCCCAAGTAAATTCTTGTGGAGGAGACCTAAGTTCTTCAGAGCAGAAACCATGAAAATACTTGTAGAATAGACAGAGAGAAGCCCACATTCCGCCGATGAGAAAGCGGCAGGAGTCGAGCTGCCAGGTCGGGCCCAATCACATTACAGATAATACCTTTCCAAAGGTGCGTTCTTTAGTTATCTAGATATTTGAAGATGTACTTATAAAATGTGGCATCAGTGGCATAAATATTTACTAACAATATCGGAAAATTAAATCCAGCTGGTAATAGCGATGATGTTCAAATTGTCTGTTAAAAGAAACAAGATGACTTTTTCTAAAGTGGCCAAATTAAATACAGCTGGTAATAGCGATGATGTTCAAATTGTCTGTTAAAAGAAACAAGATGACTTTTTCTAAAGTGGCCAAATTAAATACAGCTGGTAATAGCGATGATGTTCAAATTGTCTGTTAAAAGAAACAAGATGACTTTTTCTAAAGTGGTCAAATTAAATACAGCTGGTAATAGCGATGATGTTCAAATTGTCTGTTAAAAGAAACAAGATGACTTTTTCTAAAGTGGCCAAATTAAATACAGCTGGTAATAGCGATGATGTTCAAATTGTTTGTTAAAAGAAACAAGATGACTTTTTCTAAAGTGGCCAAATTTTCAATCAACTCTCCTCAAACTTGGACACTTTACAGAAATTTTATTACCTGTGATTATTTTTTTATAATCATATCGCCCCAAGAAAGGCATTTTACTGCCATTTTTTTTTTGCAGGGGGTTACATAGGAGAAAAGTTATGAGAAAGAGTGACAGGTTATAGGGTGTGTCAGGAAGTGGGTAAGAGAAGGATAAGAATACTGATGAGAGTGGAGTGGACGGAGAAAGGCACATGAGAGAGAGAGAGAGAGAGAGAGGGGGGGGGGAAATGCAGGCACTAGTGAGCTAAGCTCATCGGAGCAGAAGCTGTGAAAGTCATTCTAGAAGAGACACAGGGAAGCCACATTACGCCGGTGAGAAAGTGACTGTATCTGAGCTGCCAAGTTGGAAAGTAAATTTCAAAATTTCTAGAGCTTTTTAAGCAATATTTATATTTTGTGCCTTAAAGAAAGGATGTGCATTTGGTTTCATAGATACGGAATGAGAAATCAGAGAAATGAATTCAAATTCCAGTCAGATTCATTAAATTCACTTGCCCGCAAATACCATTGGTAAAAGTATGAATGCATCTCCCCCTCCAAACTATGGGTTAAATAGTAGAACTTGTATATGTAAAATCATGATTATCATTAAAAAAAATTGATGCAATATTTACTCGAAATAAAAAGAATAATTTTACAATCCAAAATATGTCTCGGATTTAAATCATCTATAAAGGGTTGATAAACCGTGAAGTTAATTGCTTAATAAATACCTTAGTAAGAACATGAATCAATCTTGCCAATCAGCTATTGAAGAATTATTAGAGTAGACTTAGCTTTCTTGCCTTGGATGAAAGTGTAGTTGAAGGAATAATGACTTTCTATCATCGCTGATCGGACCCTGGACTATCGCCAATCATAAAGAAGGGTTGTGTGTGTGTGTGTGTGTGTGTGTGCGTGTGTGTGTGTGTGTGTTTAGCAAGTAAATGGATCTTTTCAATCTGACATGATATTTTATTATACTTAGACGATACACGTACCCGTTTATTGGAACTGTTATAATCTATCTTTACAAGAGACAGATCAGGCCGGAAATGGAGTAGTTGCCATATATGGACAGGAGTTACCCAATCTTCACTTTCCAGACTAATTATTTTCAAACTTAGGACACTTTTCTCTGGCTATCATCTTCTTTACAAGAGACAGATCAGGCCTAAAATGGAGTAGTTGCGATACGTTCGGGCGAAATATATTTCTTAGTTCCACCAGATGTAACCTTCACGGCTAAGACCCGCCATACTACACACATCGTCCTGAACCACCCTCAATCTTTTCGTATTCCATTGGTAAGAGGTAAATTCCATTTCAAGCAGCTTCTTCCTGGGAAACTCTAAAGAAAACGCTTCCCGGATTACTACAGTCTTATCCTGTTCATCTCTAGGTTTAACCGTTATGTTCCACTCGTATCTAAATAAACTGTACCTCTTAAGCCGTAACTCCCTACGTCGAGTGTCAGGAAAAAAAACTGATTAAAATGTATGCCTGTTGGATAGCATATTCATCTGTTTGGGTTATTCATTAATAGTAAATTTCGCTATATGGAAGACCCGAGAGTCACCCAAGATAGTGTATTACTGTTAAAAATGTTATAACTAATGGATTGTGTAATATGAATGAAAGAGGAGTCAGTAGGAAGTGACGATTATGAAAAAAGAAGGATAGATAACAACTGATCCTTGACTAGAATAAGGTTCATTCAAAGACTCCTATTCCTATTATATTCAAAGATTACACATGTTTGAGCAGACATCCATATTTTTTAAGGTCAAACTAATGTCTACTGACTTAGAGAGTGAAAGTCTTAATAAAGAAGATGTATCATTCAACAGAAATTGGACCGGTATCCCATTTAAAACTGAAAAACTGCTATTAACCAAAGCCTTGACTACTATTAATCCACCAGAAACCATTACTGCAAAGCGAGGTTAAATTGTACTATTATCAGGATAAGTCCGTCATCTCTGTATAGGATTTTGCTAAGTATGAGAGAATGAGTATGCCTACTAATTCGCATATCGCTTCTCCATCGTAGATACTCATTGTTACATCGAATAGGTCGTGGTTTTGTTTTTTTGTCCATGGTTCGTTATTGTGACATAGTAGAGATTTGCGGCAGTGCTTGACAAAGATGACGGACTTAACCTGATAAGAGAACCCAATGGTCTCAAATTAGACAAATTCAGGAAAAAAATAGTAAACGCTCTAAAATCCATTGGATTCAAAATAGAAATAAAAGCAGGTACAAAAACAGTAAACTTCCTAGACGTCACCCTTAACTTGGACAACAATACATACAAACCATACAGAAAAGATAATGACAATCCAACTTACGTACACACATCCTTCAACCACCTACATTCAATCATCAAACAAATACCCATATCAATCAGCCGCAGACTATCTGAAAACTGATTTAACACACACATTTTCAATATGAAAAGAACAACATACGACGAAGCACTAAAAAATGTGGATACAAACAACATCTACAATATACACCTCCGCAACAAAACAACAACTACAATATACACCTCCGCAACAAAAAAGCAAAGACAGAAAAAGAAATATTATCAGGTTTAATCCACCATACAACAAAGCCGTCAAAACAAACATAGCTAAGATATGCCGGAACTTAATAGAAAAACACTTCCAGGTGAAAAACCGACTAGCAAAAACATTCAACAAAAATAACGTCAAAATCAGTTACAGCTGCACAAGAAATATTACACAAATAATAAAAAGCCACAAGAAATTAAAAACCTACAATAATGCAACCTTTGAACCTCAATGCAACTGCAGAAATGGAGCTACATGTCAACTCCAGAGAAATTGCCAACAAACAAACATAGTATATAAAGCCAAGGTAAGTGCAAACAACAACATAATGTAATGCATCAGTGCCACTGAGGGACCATTTAAGAAAAGAAAAAACAACCACAATCTTTCATTCTCCAACAGAAAATACTCGAACTGCACTACACTATCCACATACCTATGGCATCTAATAGACAGAAACATTTCACCAACAATAAGCTGAAAAATCCTGAAAAAAGCACCTGCCTACAACAACATTACAAAAAATGCCTACTTTACCTACATAAAAAGTAGCAATTATATTTCATACCCCACAAAAGAACTTACTAAACATAAGATCAGAAATAATTTTCTAATGCAGACATGAAAATAAATACCTATTATCACAATTTATACCAAACGGTTAAAAAAAGGAACCGCTGATACCATAATCCTATCAATTATTTTCTAGTTCCAACTACCACCAAAATAATTGCGTTTATTGTTATTATTAGTACACCACCATTACTAATCACTACTATCGCTTTACAATAACTATTTGCTGCCACAACTTCCGCAGTAAAATTAATACCACTACATAAAAACTAACAAGCATTACAAATTACAATTTCTGCCATTTAAATATGTGCAACCACAAAAAACAATCTAATAACCGACTTGAAAATAAAAAATAACAATATAGCCTTAAATAATTAAAAATAATAGCAATTTTTACCTACCATAGTTTCAGACCCCATTATACGTACATATGTACATACAAGAAATCGACAACTGTCCGCGCGTTGACATTGCTACACTATTTGAATACCCTAGCCACGTATGGATGTGCGCAACGGCACACATATACATATATATGCCAAGCCCCATACGGTTTGCATATAGTTATGTTTATGTTAGCCCCGGTAGGCAGGTGCGTGTGTGTGTGTCTTTGTGCACGTCAATGGGTGTATATATGTCTGCGTCTGTCACGACGACAAATTTTCCTCCCACTTCCACAAAATACATTAATATACGGAGCCCTACATATCGCGAATTTAAAAAAAAATAATCAGTTTGTCTGACGATAGCAAGAGCGTGAAACCCAGCGTCACAAACTCACACCTCTCTATCTCAGTTTGTTCATATCTATCTATCTATCTATCTATCTATCTATCTATCTATCTATCTATCTATCTATCTCAGTCTGTTCATATCTATCTATCTATCTATCTATCTATCTATCTATCTATCTATCTATCTATCTATCTATCTCAGTCTGTTCATATCTATCTATCTATCTATCTATCTATCTATCTATCTATCTATCTATCTATCTATCTCAGTCTGTTCATATCTATCTATCTATCTATCTATCTATCTATCTATCTATCTATCTATCTATCTATCTATCTTAAATCATCTGCAGACAAGCCTGTTTCGCTGTATCACAGCTCTTCAGTGTAGATAGATTAACTGTTTGTTTCAAGCCGGAATCGAAATCCGACTGATTTGTCGCCCGACGGATATATTTCCACTGCGCTATGCGTGTACGACCGAGATAGGCAGCTTTTATAGCAGATTATTCACAGGACGTAAACAAACCACGATGTCTTAGAGCGTTTAATTTGATAGCCGAACCATAATACAACAGCGTTTAATCAAATAGTCAAATAACGTATCGTAAAGCAATAAGCAGTCACCGTTTCACATGAAATTAACAACTCACTCTAAAGTGATCTATAGACTAACGAGAGCAAAGGTTAATCATTGGGACTACAATATATATATACATATATATATATGGATATTTCCAAAAAATTGATACATAAGGTTTAAAATACATTTTGAAAATTAAAAATCTTCTAAGAGTTTTTATGTTATTTTTTAAATTTCAAATAGCTTAAATTTAATATTTCTAATAAGCAAAATAGTTTGTTGAATTTTCAATCGGATTTAAACTGATCGGACCGATTGTTTTTTTATAATCAGTAAAATCGATAATATCGCCATATTGATAAATTTGACAGCACACCATAATTCTCTTTTTAAAAAAAGATAAAACATAACATACTTATCTGAAACGTTATTTGAGAAAATTAGCTTTAAAATTTAAACTTAAATTAGTCTGAATTGAAACAGATATAAATTACTTTTAGTTTACAACATAATATTCATAAAATATTCATGCAAAAGTTTCAACTCAAAGCGCCTTATTCCTTATTCAACAGCTCTCTGATTGTCAAATAATATGCTGTTTAAATATTAATGTTGTGTATAAATCGACCGACCTTCGCATCACCAGTGTTGAATATGGACTCTTCCATTGATTATAAAATGAGGCGTAAATGGGTGGTAGATGTCGCAAAGTGTGTCGCTTTAACAAAGGTGTTTACTGTTAGTGTATTATTAATCCACGTGGTTGAACAGTTCTTTAATTAATCTTGTCTTCCAGGGTTTTTTCTTTAGAATGTTACTAACCCGAACTACGAGTTGATAAGAGCATACAAAATTTAATTAGAAATTGGTTTTCTATACTCACCCGTTCCGTTTGGTTTACATCAAAATTATCCAAAGATTCTGCAATAAAGTTCAAGATGTTTATATGATTATTTTGGGCTGCGCAGTGGAGAATGTTCATTCCTTGCTGAAAAACAAAAAGTCAGAAACAAAAAAATGATTCAATTATTATTCGCAAATTTAGAGCATTTTTATAGTAATTCATATACGTTTTTAATTAATATTCATACAAGCGATTATTTGGTACAACACAAACAAAAATCTGTATATTTCTGAGATAAGATATTGTAACTATTTATATTGTTCAGACTGTTGCCCCCCACTTTATCTTTGTAATATTTACGATGTTTCGGCAGTTGTACGCTTCGGCCTTCTTCAGGTGATATACATTAGAAATTTTCGAATCAAACTCTTTATTTCGGCTACAGCGGTAGATTGTTCTAATTTTCTTTTCCATGCCTTTTTTTAATATCTCAGTTTCAGTTATAATTTACCTGAAAGAGGCCAGAGATTATAACAGCCGAAACGTCGTTAATATGACAATAAAGATGAGTACAATAATCCAAACAATATAAATAGTATAAATCAGGTTTTCTTTTCGTATTCTTAAAATTAAATAACTTCAAAATTATCTACTTATTATTCAACATTATCAACTTATTACTCGCTTTTTATTTTACCGATTTTATTTATATATTTTATATTAATTAAGACATCTCCGTGCATATTGCAAGGTTTTTCACACTGAACCAATATGAAATACTTTCCGATGTGGCATTATGACTAGGACACCGACGTAGAAGAGAATGGTTTGATTTTATTTCGATCTCAAATGCTTCTGCTTTATCACCGGCAAACAGAGTCTTTCAAGTTGGGTTTCTAAGCTGCACACATGTGATCAAAGGAGGAACAAACGAGAACAAAAAACAAACAAACAACAAAAAACAAAAACAAAAAAAAAAACAAATAAATAAATAAAAATATTTGGGTTCACGCGACAACAAAATCGGATAATGATTATTTTCGATTGCTCGTCTATATTAACAGTAACGGTCTGAATCGAGGAATTGTGTCCTGGGCTGATCTTAGTGGGAGACAGATTGTTATTCGATTTGTTCTTCTGCCTCCCGTTCGTATTGCCAGCCACCCATCGTGATTAGTAGATGGACAGAGAGTTGGTAAGAAAGAAGAGCTGAGAATTAATCCAACAAGTCCCGAGTGTCATCCATCTATCTACCCTGACTGAGCAAGAAACATCCTGAATGAAGCACGTAAATATATTAGAAGCTGGTCCTGTCTTTCCGTTTCTAGGCATAGCGTTTGTTTATATCTTTCGTGATTTTGTGAAAGTGTAGCGGGCCTCTCCCAATTTTTGGTTCAAAACGACGTGAACGTAAATGGAGATGCGACGTGGGTTAGTCATTGGCCGTTCGATGGATAACTGGGTGTGGGTCTCTTTTTATGTTTATATCAACCTGGTAAGCTAATGAATTTCTGTAGAGGATGTATTATTAAAGCAAAAAATAACAGAAAATCAATCCATTATAAATATGTCAAACCTTATTATGAAAGCCAGTGTTTGCCTAATAAAATTCTATGTTGTTAACTTATTGAAGAATACAAACACAATGATGGAAAGACGAAACAGTTGATCAGAAATAACAAAACAGACCAAAAAGAAAAAAAATAATAAATAAAAGAAACTGGACACTTTCGTAAATTAAGAACAAGAACGGGCTTTAAGAATATCCCTAAAAGAAAACTGCGAGCAATTAAAAGGTTAATACTCAAGAGAAATGAGTTGACTCGTAAGAAGATTTAAAATGCTGAGGTTGCGGAAGATTCAACAAAGTAACACTGGCAACTACTTTCGAAAAGAACCTTCAATTAGTGATTAATTGGAGCAAGAAATGGCTTGTAAATTTTAACACTCATCCCAAACAAATCTACTTTTGTTTAATCACCAGAGAAAATATTTTCTGTCATCAGTCAGCATGGCTGATGCTAACCTTCATGAGGGCATTACTTTGCGCCTTTTTGTCCTTACGTTTTTTCCTTGACATGAACTGGAGTGATTATATTGAATCACCTGCTAGGACTACTTCTAGGAAAATCGGTTCGCTGTGTTGTGCCAAACAATTTTTCTCGTCAGAATCCATTTTGCACATTTATAAATTTACTATTCACCCTCGCATTGAATGTTGCTGTCATATCTAATCTGGTGCTACTATTATAGATCACCAGATTAAAAGAAGGGACTGGCCTTCCATCTTGATTTTCTTGTATCTTTCTCGCCGTGTGACGTGGCTTCCCTTTCTCTTCTCTATAAACATTTTCATGGAAATTGTTGCGATGAGCTTGTTTTCCCTCTGGTGCCTTGACTACATGAATTCAAGCGTGCTACTAAATTGGCAACTAGGTCTCACCGTTTTACTCTTGAACTAGCTAGATTCAACCGTATGTTCTATTCTAATAGATTCTTCTCCAGCACTTCTCGGATGTGGAACGCCTTTCCTATTTCTTGTTTTCCCACCACCTACAATATTCAAAAATGTAAATGTAACACCAATCGTCATCTATCTTCTTGGAATCCGTTTTTTTATTGTCTTTTCTCCCCAATTCTGCTCAATAAAGTTATCTCATATTCTTTTCTTCCCAGTAATCTCTTGTGTCCTGACGGCATTAGGGTTATCGCCTACCTTTGGGTTAAATGATTAAAATAAGAATCATGTAAGTTGTCCGAAGGAGTACATAAAATTTTATTTCCTGACAGTAATTTTAAATGCTAGTATCAAGTTAAAATATATATAAATGCATGAAAATACTCTTTTTCATTCAAAAAAGCTAATCATTGCTTTATTCTTCTTCTTCTTCTTCTTCTTCTTCTTCTTCTTCTTCTTCTTCTATGTGCCTTCTCCTTTCAGAGCGTAGGTGATCATGGCCTTCCACGTCTTCCTATTCCTGGTGGCTTTTAGCATTCTTTCTCCTGTAACACCACGCAACCCCGTTCTGTCACCCACCTGCTCAGGCCCTTCAAATATGTTATCCGCTGCTTTTCTCTGTCTCTTTTTTTCCTCTATCTGGCCTGTTAGCATAAGGTTCTCCAAGCCCTCTTTCCTCATTGCATGTCCAAGGAACTTCAGTTGTCTCTTCCTGATGCTCAATATTAATTTCCTTTTCGTTTCCATCCTTTCCAAAACATCATCATTGCTCACATGTTCGGTCCATGATATCCGCAGCATCCTTTTGTAGAACCACATTTCAGCTACTTCAGATTTTTCTTCATCTTTGTTGATATTGTCCAGCATTCACTGCTGTATTGAAGAACTGACATCACATATTGAAATTTTCTGTCTCTTAATACTCTACTCAGCTTCTGGAACGCGTGATTCGCCATGCCAATTCACCTTCGGATGTCTGTGTCACACCTTCCGTCTTTTGTTAGAACACTTCCCAGGTATTTAAATTTTTGTACCTGCTTGATTTTAGTATTCCCCACCTGTATTTGGCATTTTGGGCTGCCCTTTTTACTGATGACTATGCATTCGGTTTTCTTGAAGTTTATTTGTAGTCCTTTTTTGTCACTCACTTCAGCTACCTTCTGTAAAGACACTAAGCTAATAGAATGAAATTTCAGCCTCTCAGATATCCAATAATCAAAGTTGTGAAAATTGATATATATGAGAATAGTAATTCAACATCTTTAACAAAGCAAGACCTCCAATCCGTGATGGACCGGAGTAAGAAATGACTCGTAAATTTTAATGCTTCCAAAACGAAGCTGTTATCTAATAACCACTACAGACAATCGTTCCTCCCGCCCATTAAGATGGATCAGGCTTCTCTCCCTGAAAGCGAAACACTGCGCCTCCTCGGGTTAACTCTCACAACAGACCTCAAGTGGAATAACTATATAGAATCCATAGCTAAATCCGCTGCTAAGAAAATCGGTTCTCAGTGTAGGGCCACGAAGTTTTTCCCGTCCCAAACAATTCTGCATATATACAAGTCTACCATCTGCCCATGCATTGAGTATTGCTGCCATATCTGGTCCGGTGCTCTTGCTATCCACTTAGATGTCTTTGACCGAATCCAACGGAGAATCTGTAATGTGATCGATCCCGACTTGGCAGCTAAGATACAGTCGCTTTCTCACCGGTGCAGAGTGGCTTCCCTGTGTCTCTTCTATAAATACTTTCATGGCTTCTGCTCCGCTGAACTTAGCTCACTGGTACCCACTATATACGAGTTTCCTCGAGCCACAAGATTAGCAACTAGGTCCCACCCTTTTACTGTGAAGCCAATAAATTGAAAACGCAAATTCTACTCCAGCAGCCTCTTTTCACGAACTTCCCGCCTGTGGAATTCTCTTCCGCATACTTGCTTCCTGACAGTTACAATCTTCAAGAATTTAAATAAAAAGTCAATAGTCATCTCCTGTCCCAAACTTATATTCTCTCTCTCATGCTTTTTTACATCCACCCCACTCTCATCAGTACTCTCTTCTCTCTCCTACTCTCTCCGCATACTTGTTTTCCTAATAGTTACAATCCCCAAAAATTTAAATGTAAAGTCAATAGTCATCTCCTGTCCCAAACTTACATCCTCTCTCTCATGCTTTTCTACATCCACCGCACTCTCATCAGTACTCTATTCCCTCTCCTACTCTCTTCCTGACACCCCCTGCAACCTCTCACTTTTCATAACATTCCTCCTATGTAAACCCCTGCACAAGAGTAGCAGTAAAATTCCTTGCTTGGGGCGACACAATTAAAAAAAAAGTAATAAAAACTTTTTTTTAGTAACGTTAAAGTCGAAACAGTAGAAAAACTAACAAAATCAGTGATTGAAAGATTGATGAATGTCATAGAATTTACACAAGATCATAATAATTTGCAAACCAATAAAGTACTAATTGTATTTAGGATATTGTATTTTTTGATCCTTTTACTTCAAGCATTCGGGATGGCTACTTGTTTGCTACAATGAGAAAAAAGACTGGGTACAGTGGGTATTGAAAAAAAGAATAAAAAATATTAGTGGGATTCAAGAAAATATAAGATGGCAATTGACGATGCATTTAAATTTTTGGAGATTGTAATTATCAGGGAAGCAAGTAAACGGAAGGGAGTTCCACAGGCGGGAAGTACGAGAAAAAAATATTCGAGTAAAATTGACGATTATATTTAACTATTTTAACGGTAAAAGTGTGGGACCTAGATGCCAGTCTAGTAGCATGTTTGAATTCACGTGGACGGGGTACCAAGGAAGAAAGCTCATCAGAGCAATTCCTTAGAAAAAACAGAGAGAAGCCACCTTACGTCGGTGAGAAAGTGACTAAAGTCGAGATGCCAACTTAGTACTGATTACATTACAGATCCTTCTTTGGATTTTGTCGAGAACCGCGAGATGAGTAAATATGTTCTTTTATGGTCTATATTTTCAGGATTTATTTAGAAATAAATTACTAAATAAAAAACAATTTCACGCTTTGCATTTAAAATAGAAACTCATAATATTATTAGTATTTTTTAATAAAAGAATTGAAAGTCAGACAATATATTGCATTTCCTAAATACTCTAGCACGCATTTGTTGTTTAATATTAAGTTTAATGTAAAAATATTGATTGCTTAATAAATTATGACAGAGTGTCGTAATTTAGGGGTGGATCAAGTTATGACTAACAATACCGATCCCCCACTTTATTTCCAGTAAAAACTTGAGTTAGTATTTAAGGTAAATATATCTTGAAGGTGTTATTATCTTTGGTTGATTATTACTAAATTTATTGTGAAAATATTGACTTGCCTCATAAGATCACTCATCGTGTATAAGATTGATAATTTAAAACGGTTTATCCGGAATAGATCCAGGCGTCTTATGCGTAGACACCTTGCGGATGCAAAGTTTGAAAAATTTGAGGAATAGAGCAACACTTATAAGAATAACGATAATAATAACAAGGATAACTGTCACATTAATAATAATAGCACAAAAGGGTATGTAAATTATGCGGTTACAATGGGATTTAATATTAACTTATTTTAACAGACACACGTGCACACACAAACATACACAAATAGACACACACACAAATATATATATACTAGCAATATAGCCCATCGTTGCTTGGGTGTACTGAAAGCTTTAAAACTAATCCATGGTCCTGGAGCTCAGACTATTTGGACGTTGGCACGAAAGACTCAAAAGCAATAATTGTTTCCAGTTAAAACGAAACCGTAGACTGAAAGAAAAATGAATGGATGTAAATCAAATTTTGATTTTCTGGTATCGATATCAAATAAATTTTTTTCGTCGTAAACTGAATTTTGAAGGCTAAATAAGTCCTGTGAGTAAATGGTATCATGGCGGAGACTAAGAACTACAATTATACCTACTTAGAGCCAAACCCGAAGCAAAAACTAAAATAAAAGGGCTGAAAAAATACAGACATACAGGAAGATAAACAGACACACACACAAACATCTTGCCTTATATATATATATATATATATATATATATATATATATATATATTATCGATTTTCTGCACTATTGTAAGAACTGCAACCTTGAAACTTCTGAATATCGTTTCTTATATCTTTGTCTATGAGCGTATCAAATTTTATTAAAATCGCAGCACTCTTTCTATAACTCGATTTTTTTGATTATCGAAATTTATCGGGGTACCTCGACACAAAACCTAGCTAAGAACACTCGCAGACACTTATAGTACAACTGTGTAAATTTCCAAGAAAATCGGTTCAGCCGTTTCGGAGTCTATAGGTAACGGATACACACACACACACAAAGTTCCATTTATAAATAAATTTAGATACATATATTTATAAATATGAGAGAGAGAGAGAGAGAGTGAGAGAGAGAGAGAGAGAGAGAGAGAGAGAGAGAGAGAGAGATCCAAAAGTAGGTGGTCAGTAAATGATAACATTTATTTTGAAATTACAAATACAATTATATTTACAAACAAGCTCTATAGCATGGCGTTCCTCAGGGTGTTTTAAAAGTTATCATGAAATGGTAAGGTCAAGTGCTTATTCAAAAGTTTCTAGTATGAGGTTGCCCTGACGCGTCAGTTAAAAAAAATGCGAAATAAGTATTTGTTTTTGTTGTATTTAAAAAACGGGATTCATACTTGGTCAATTTTGACAGTAAACGGGAATGATGTATGTACGATTGGAAGAACAGGGGTGAATGTTACGGGGCCTGTAATGTGATGTGATGACGTTGTAATGCAGAAGAAATGGATGCATTGTCCCAGCAACTTCGGAGGGGTTGGCACCTTGCAGAAAATGTGAAATAGTTATGGCATATAATAAGGTAGAAGCTACAAAAAAGGCCCGATTTTTGTTGGAATACATCTAAGCGTATTGGAGAAATAAACGATCGCAAAAAGCAACATTTTTCACTAATTTTGCTGCAACCGGTGTGTCAATTGAAATTTTTGTTAGCATATCAAGGCTTCAGACCTTGATCTACCAGTGACTCCATTTTGGTTGAGTTTGAGTGAAGTGCCTGGGAGAAATGTATAAAAGTGCACAAAATATCACCCGAACTTATGCTTGTCGTTGATTTTTTCAAAGCCTGCACATTGATTCAAAACATTTTTGCGTATATGAAATGTTCATATCATGGTCGAAAAATGACACAATTTTCATTGACATCGGATCAAGGGTTTCGAGGAGTAGGGTTCGTTCGAATGGAGACACAAAATCACACACAGACAGACATACCCATTTATATATATATAGATACAATTATTACATTGTCACTTAAATTTTATTGTGTACAATATCACAAAAGTAGTTAGATTTTATCAATGCAGGTGCTTAAAGTGTTGTCCGTCACAGTTCACACAGCTTTGAAGTCTACTCTTCACGTTTAGACAAACACTTTTGCACAAGTCTCTTTGAAATGCAGCTTTTATGTAAATTTTCAAATCAGCAAGACTTCGTGGTTATAAAATTTTAAATAATATTGCAAAAATACCTTAATTATAAAAAACACCATTGTTATAATATAGCTGATAGACAGACCTATTCCATACATACTGGCCACCTAATTTTGGACCTCTCTCTCTCTCTCTCTCTCTCTCTATATATATATATATATATATATATATATATATATATATACAAATGAATAAGGAACGAAGAAAATATTTGCAACTTTCAAAACATTAATTTAAAACGGTGCTCAATATAAAAATAGAATAATGAATATTCATTATAAGTTAAACTTTAGAACATTTACAAACTACAATCTACTACAAAATTGTATATTTTGTCTCAACATTGAAAAAAACAATGTCTCATCAGGTAATTACAATCATTATTAGCTGATAAGGCATTGTTCTTTCAATGTCGAAACAAATGTGCAATTTTTTAGTAGATTGTATTGTGTACATGTTCTAAAGTATAATTTATAATATATATATATATATAAGAACATGGTTTTATATACTTTAAGAGGACATGCAAAATAGTCTTACACCCCTGAAGATGATCTCGGAGGAAGATTGAAAGTACTTGAGAACATCGAGAAATGGATAATAAAATGTCTGTCAACGTACAGCTCATTTCTTACATGTTTCAATTCTAATAAGCAAAGGATTATCCGTAAGTACGAACGGATTTTATTAAAAATAAGCAGGCACATTGTTCTCAATTTATTTAATCTGACATGCCTAAAAGTTAATTTACTGCCTAAATACACAAATTATATATATATATATATATATATATATATATATATATATATATATATATAAAGAGAGAGAGACATGAAAAATTAAATTGCAATTTCCTGAGATTAAACGTATAGTTAAAATAAAGGATTAAATATACAAATCGATATGTACACAGATTACAAAATTACAAAATAAGAAGTTACCAAGATTACTCATATTTTCATTAAGAGTCAATGATAAATATTATCCAATTGTATCTTATTCTACGCCTCTTACCTTTTTAATACACGGCAGCAATTCTAAGTAGGCTTGCGGAACGAGTCTCGCCCCATCGAACCTTATATTCGGGTAGGCTAGGGAAGTACAATCGGGTAGACTAGGGAAGTTGAAAAATTTATTGGAGAATATATGGAGTAGCATAGACACCGTGAAGATGGACATTATTCTACTGCACATCGTCTTTCTGCTGCACTAATCACAGTAGAGCGAGCTAAAGAATATACTGGACAGACGTATATATATTTTTTAATCATATCACCACAAGCATGGATATATATATATATATATATATATATATATATATATAGGAAAAACTACTAAAAAGTTGTCAGTTAAAATGTATTTTTTGACAGGATATATATATATATATATATATATATATATATATATATATATATATAGACGATACCTTGGCCATCAGAAAAACAAACGGATCACGATATGTGAAGTCACAATTTTATTCTCCTGAAGAGAGTCAACTTTAGACTTGAAACATGTGTAGCGACACAAATACCATTATGGACACTTAATATATCATACAAAAACAAGTAATATTAATAATAATAACAGCAATAAATCTACACTTCAAACAAAACGTTCAAAATTTTTGATAAAATCCAAAGAAGAATTTGCTATTGCCTTTGACCAAGTCACTTTGCCCCGGTTGTAACGTAACATACGTGTGCCTTTTCTATAAATACTTTCGTGGTACTTTTTCTGTTGAACTTTCCTCTGTGGTTCCTAGTCCTTATGAATTTAAGCGCAGCAGTTGAGTTTTGGTAAGGTCTCATTATTTTACAGTTGAAATCTCTAGATATAAGTGTAAGTTCTATGCAAGCAGTTTATTCTATCGCACTTTTCGCTTGCTGTGTTCGTGGTTTGCAAGCATCTTTCATCTTCAGAAATTGAAATGAAATCGCAGTCATTATCTTCTATCTTCTTAATTCCTGTTCTTTTATTGTATTCTCTCATTAATAATGTTTTCTTTTTCGCGTATGCACTAACCCTTGCGCCTCGGTGGTTTTATTGCTTTGCTTGAGACAAAATGATAAAAATATCCAGAAGCAACAAAGGTGAATAAAATTTGTGTTTTATGATAAAATATGATGGCATAATGTTGGGCCCGTGACTCAGGAGTCAGTGCACTCTGGACGACACCACTACACTAAAGTATACGGAACACACGCGTATCACTTGATTTTGATCAGAATGTGCATTCATTATTGAACAATAAAGAGCGTCATTCGACCTCCCATGTGAAGTGGGCTACAAACTACAATATTAGGGTATCACTGGAGGGTCTGACTTGAGGTTGCGTGCTCGTCGTCAAAATGAAAATAAATGATTCCCAACGCTGCATGAGGACACGTTTGTTCTGTACTCTAGACGCCGTACAGTCTACCATTCTGATCATGAAAATGCATCGATATTTTCCTAGTGACGAGTTATTTGAAATTTCGTGTAGCATTTGCAAATGGAAATATTGATCAGGCGATTTCAATCTGCAAGAATATATTGGCATGGCAAAGGACACGTTCAAGAAGCTGAGTAGGGTATTAAGAGAAAGGAAATTTTCGCAAGAAACAAAGGAAAGAGTACTGGATTGCTGTGTGATGTCCGTTCTTCAATATAGCAGTGAATGCTGGACAATATCATCAAAGATGAAGGAAAGACGTGAAGAAACTGAAATGTGGTTCTACAGAAGGATCCTGAGTATGTCATGGATCGAGTACGTGAGCAATGATGAGGTTTTGAAAAAGATGGAAACGAAAAGGAAATTAATACTGAGCATCAGGAAAAGACAGCAAACGTTCCTGGGGTATGCAATGAGGAAAGAGGGCTTGGAGAACCTGAAATTAACAGGCTAGACAGAGGGAAAAAGAAAGCAGAGAATAACATATTTGAAGGACCTGAGCAGGTGGATGACAGAACGGGGGATGCGTGGTGGAACAGAAGGAAGCGTGCTAAGAGCCACCAGGAAGAGGGAGACATGGAAAGTCATAATCGCCTACGTCCTGAAAGAACACGGCACATAGAAGAAGAAAGGACTAAATAAAACTTTTTGGGAGCAGAAAAATGTGATTTTTAGTGAATATCAACTCAGAAATTCTTTACAGATGTCAAGCTTAGTTTTTCAATCTTTTAATGAACATCGTCCTTAACACGGCAACTGCCAACCACGAGATAACTCGGAAACGTACTTTGAAATGCCGGTCCTGATACGATCACTGATGTTAAGCAACGTCGAGACTAATCAGTACCTAGATGGGTGACCGCTTCGGATTACAAGGTGCTGTAAAGATGTGGGTTATATAAGGACTTTATGGTCATATCACATTGAAAAACCTGTTCTCATACGATCAACAAAGTTAAGCAAAATCGAGACTGGTTTGTACCTCAATGGGTGACCGTATCGGAATATCAGTTGGTGTAAGCTTGAACGTGAGTTTGATGTAAGGGAAAACGTTTCTCCGACTTCCAATTCCAGTCGTGTTCGTTATATTCACTTACGCCTAGATACTCTTGGGAAATGTATGAATTCACCTCTTTTCCTCAGCTATGGGTTAATTAATAAATCATTATTATCTTTCAATAATAATTATAATTCTTACAATCTAAAACTATTTCCTGGTTTTAGATAACCTGCAAAGTGTTGATAAGACAACCAACCACAAGATATTGCGTGGTTGGATATTTTTTGTTACGACGCCGACTATGTGTTATCTTGTGGTTGGCATTTCCTGATACATTTTTATCTATGAGCAGTAAAAGCGAGTTTATTTGCAGTGATATTTTTTAGTGTTAAAAATGTCAAGACTTCAGTTGAATCCATAAATCAACAGATAATAAAGTTTTATTGCCTAAGATGGCTGTTATAAAGTTGGCATTTGAAATCAGATTTCGTAATTGACCTCTGGAGATCAATGTGTTAAATCACTATATATGTGGTTGGATTTTTTTATGATAAGACAACCAACCACAAGATATTACGTGGTTGAATTTTTTTTGTTGTTATAACGCCGACTATGAGTTATCTTGTACTTTGCATTTCCTGATACATTTGTATCTATGTGCACTAAAACGAGTTTATTCGCAATGACTTTAATGTTAAAAATGTTAAGACTACAGTTGAATCTATAAATCAAAAGATAAAGTATTTTTTTGCCTAAGATGGCTGTTATAAAGTTGGCATTTGAAGTCAGATTTCGTAACTGACCTCTGGAGATCAACGTGTTAAATCTCTATATTTCTAGACGACTATCACCTCTTTTAAAGCAAAAAAAAACGGTATTCTCTTTTCGTTTAAAGTACTTGGTACTAAGTTCGTCTACTATAAGTCTTACTAGCTGTTGTGTTTACTTTATTTTTTTTTTAATGAAATGACAAATAAAGATCGTTTTTAGAGTGTTTCACGTGGTCGTTATTGATAATTTTGTTTCATTGCTTATTTTTAAAAAAATTATTAACGATCCTTTTTGATAAGGGTTCATTAAAAAGCTGGACGATTCTAAAGTCAGATTTCGTAATTGACCTCTGGCAGTCAACTGAAATGAAATTTCGTGGTAGAAGTATCATACTTTGGGGATGTTTTTATACAAAAGCGATCTGAAGTTTCGTGAGTGCCTATTGTATAATGAAAAAAGATGATTTTTATCGACTATTAAGTCAGAAATACTGGGTATCCATAAATTCCGTCTTTAAAAAAATATAACTTTATTTGTATTTGTGATAGAAATAATCTGTAAAAAATGTTATAAAGTATAATGTACCTAGTTTATGTATAGTTATTGAATAATTCTTTATCACATAATTTGCAATAATTTTTAGATAAGTAAACAGATGGATCGGAATGGGTGGACCATTTTATTGGCCTCCACGTTCGCCAAATATGACTTCGTCAATTTTTTTTATGGGGTCATGTAAAAACAATTGTGTATACAACCAAACCTATTTTATTAAAATATTTGAAAGTTAAAATAACTATTGTGATTTCAGGTAATACTGTAAATCAGTTGGCAAATGTTTGCCGTGAACTGCAAAATCGCATTACTCTTTGTATTGCTAATGATGGAGGACATGTGGAAACTTAAATAAAATTTCAAGAAAACGTTAAAAAATATAGATTTACTTCTTTCTAATCCTTTTTACAAATTATTTCTATCGCCAATACAAATAAAATTATAAATGTTTAAAGTACACACAAACTATATGGACACCCTGTATGATGCGAGGTGGGAGCTTTATCCATGACCATAATCCAAAACATATTTCGAAATTAGCCCCAAAATATTTTCAAGATCAGAATAAAAAAAGATAACCTCAGCATTTACAAAATCACACTGTAATTGAGATTTTATAAACTGAAATAAAAAGTCTTTCTAGACCTGTGCTTCGCCTAAATTTAATCAACGACATCCTAACTGCATCAGTTCAAATGTCGGTATCTAAACTGACGAAACAACTATTTACTTTTTTTTATAATCATATCACCCCAAGCAAGGCAATTTACTGCCACTGGTGTGCAGGGGGTTACATAAGAAGAAAGTTATGAGAAAGAGTGACAGGTTATAGGGAGTGTCAGGTAGTGGGTAAAAGAAGAATTAGAATACTAATGAGAGTGGTGTGGACGGAGAAAGGAGCAGAGAGAGAGAGAACGAGAGAGAAAGTGAGATAGAGAGAGAGAGGATGCAAGTCAGTGAGATAGGTGATGACTATTGATTTTATATTTAAATTCTTGGAGATTGTAGCTGTCGGGGAAGCAAGTAAACAAAAGAGAATTCCACAGGCGGGAAGTGCGTGAAAAGATATATATATATATATATATATATATATATATATATATATATATATATATATTATGGACTCTCCCGTCGATTTCGACGTATGAGCGTTTAATTCAGACTACCACACAAAGAACTGTTTAAAGTGGAGAAGGCTTGTGTAGCACCATCCACACTTTCTGGAAGTGCTGATAACAAACAATCGGTGCAGACGTCTGCCACAGATCGCATGAACAACAGACCTCAGTTATTTAACCCATAACTGGAGGGAAGGGACGGATTAATACCTTTCCCGGGGGTACCAGTGCGTAAGTGAATGCAAAGCGTTCGACTGGAATTGGAGCTCGGTTCACCGATTTCCCCCTCCGAGCCGACATCCACTGCACCACAACGCACATCCGTCAATAACGCTTACAGCACCTGGCATTCCCAAGCGGTCAGCTATCTAAGTACTGAGCAGGCTCAACGTTGCTTAACTTCGGTGATCGAGCGAGAACCGGTGTATTCAACGTGATATGACCGTAAGCATATATATATATATATATATATATATATGCACACACACACACACACACACACACACACACACACACACACATATATAAACGGCTTGTATATGTCTGTTATTCCGAAACGGCTGAATCGATTTTCTTGAAAATTTACAGTTGTACTATAAGATTTGCGAGTGTTCTTAGCTAGATTTTGTGTCAAGGTACCCCCGATAAATATCGAAAATCGATAATCGAAAATATTGGGTTGAATATTGGGTCCGATTTTAATAAAATTTGATACACTCATAGACAAAGACATAAGAAACGATATTCAAAAGTGTCAATGTTGCAGTTCTTACAATAGTAGAGAAAATCAATAATATATATAAAAGGCAAGATGTTTGTGTGTGTCTGTTTATCTGTCTGTATACAAATCCCCAATTTTTATCCGATTCTCACCAAACTTCACACAAATATTCTTTAGGCTGAGTCTGAGCTCCAGGACCATGGATTAGTTTTAAAGCTTTTGTTACACCCGAGCAACGCCGGGCTATACTGCTAGTACACACACACACACACACACACACACACACACACACACATTATATATATATATATATATATATATATAGGAGAGAAAGGCAACCCGAGAAAACGGAGATCATAATCCAAAATATTTTATTTCATTAATATAATATCAATTAGACAAAAATAGAAAACTCAATTGATACTATGCAGAGCAAAAGCGAAGTTTTGATACAAAATGGAAAAGTTTATAAACGACGCGTTCCGCCGACATCTGTTGATCTGGGTTTCTTCCGCGTTGTTAATTTTAAGAATGAGAGAGACAATAATTTGAATCAATCTTATTACGTCCCTTATTCTCAAAATTCCCAAAACGTTTTCCTTACTCACAGTTTTGTCTTTTATTCTGAACCGAAGAATCTGTAATACACAGCCATCAGGCAAACGCGTCATTTGTTTAAATTATTTTATATACATATGCAGATGCTAAGCCATAGAATCTAAGAACCTTTTCATCATATAATAATAAATAAAACAGTGCCAGCCTTCTTCTTCTTCTTCTTCTTCTATGTGCCCTGTCCCTTCAGGACGTAGGCGATCATGGATCTCCACGTCTCCCTATCCCTTGTGGCTCTTAGTATGTTTACTCATGTTGCTCCTGGCAACCCCCGTTCCGTCATCCACCTGATCAGACTCTGCAGATATGTTATCCGCTGCCTTCCTCTGTCTCTCCTTCCTTCTATCTGACCAGTCAGTATCAGGTTCTCCAGGCTCTCCTTTCTCATTGCATGTCCCAGGAACTTCAGTTGTCTCTTCCTGATGCTCAGCATCAATTTCCTTTTTGTTGCCATTCTTTCTAACACTTCGTCGTTGCTTGTATGCTCAGTCCACGATATCCGTAGCATCCTTCTGTAGAACCACATTTCGGCCGCTTTCAGTTTTTTCCTCATTTTCGATGATATTGTCCAGCATTCACAGCCGTACTGAAGAACTGACATCACGTAGCAGTCTAGCACTCTTTTCTTCGTTTCTATTGAGATCTTCCTGTGTGTTAGTATTTTGCTCATCTTCTGGAACGCGTCCTTTGCCATGCCAATTCGCCTTCGGATCTCCGTGTCGCACTTTCCATCTCCTGTTAGAACACTTCCTAGGTACTTAAATTCTTGGACTTGTTTGAGTCTGTTATCCCCCACCTGTATTTGGCATTTTGGGTTGTATCTTTTGCTGATGACCATGCACTCAGTTTTCTTAAAGTTTATTTGTAGTCCCTTCTTGTCACTCTCCACTGCTACTTTCTGTATGAGATCTTGCAGTTTCCTTTCCGTGTCCGCAATCAGTACTGTATCGTCCGCGTATCTTATGTTGTTCAGGTTGTGGCCTCCAATAATAAATCCTGGTGTGTCATCTAGGGTCCTCAAAATATTCTCGCTGTATAGGTTGAACAAATCCGGTGAAAAGACACATCCTTGTCTTACGCCTTTTTCTATCTTTGTGTATCTACTGAGGTCGTTACCTGTCCGTATGCAGGCCGTTTGCTGCCAGTAGAGATTCTTGATTATTCTTATATCTTTGCCGAAAATGTCGAGGTTGCCTATCATTTCCATCAATTCTTTGTGTCGTATTTTGTCGAATGCTTTCGCGTAATCAATGAAGCATAGGTACAAGTCTTTCTTCATTTATAATGCCCTTTCAGAGAGCATCCTAATCATGAATATGGCGTTCCTTGTTCCAGTGTCTTTGACGAACCCGCACTGTTCCTGCCCTATCTCTGGCCTGATTCTGCTTCTCGCTCTATTCATCAGGATTCTGACAATCAGTTTTGTAATGTGACTCATTAAGCTGATAGTTCTGTGTAGTTCACACTCGTTTGCACCTGGTTTCTTCGGCAGTGCTATAAATATCGACTTGCATAGGTCGTCTGGTATTATTCCGCTGCTATAAATTTCGTTTATTATGTCGGTAATCTTTTCTATGCCATATTCTTCTAAGGCTGTCAGCAGCTCTATCACTATGCCATCTGGGCCAGGTGCTTTATTTCTGTTCATTTTGGCCATTGCAGCTTCCAATTCGGATTTTAGTATTTCCGGTCCATCCATCTCCTTGTGTATTCTCGGTTGTTCTCTCTTGTCGCCAAAGAGATCCTTTATGTATTCTTCCCATCGCTGGAGTATTTCCTCTTTCTCTACTATGATTGTCCCTTCCTTGGATTTTATGCATCCTGTTGAGGAACAGGTCCTGTGCCAGCCTACCAAGAAAATAAGCATTTAAGATTGTCTCATTGATCTGTACTCAAACACTGATCACATATGCTTTATTAGTTCAGTAATCGATGGATATGCGTTATGGTGCAGTGGATATCGTTATGGGTTAAATAATAGGACAGATTGGGTTCTATCGCCTTGATTGGCAATCAGTCTACCACAGAAAGCAATGGCAACCTACTGCGGGATAATCTTCTGTCCAGTCAGTCATGTCTCTTTCGAGACATGATCGCCCAAAGCGTGTATCACCTATGGCACTTAACCGAATCGATATAAATCTAAAGATTTGACATAGCTTTTATCAAAATACTTTTCTAATTTCAAGAGGCAGGAGGTAATTACTAACTTTTAATTCGTATATTCACTCTTTCTTTTTATGTTTCTTCCTTTCTTTTTCTACCAATGCGAACTTAGCGAAACAGAGTCGACCGGAAGTCGAATTGGTCTCCCCGATTTCACTCTACGCACATCTACATATCCGGGAAAGACATTAGAATAATCAAAAACCTATACTGGCAGCAAATCACCTGCATATGGACAGGAAATGAATTCTGCAGACATACAAAAATAGAAAGTGGTGTAAAATAAGGATGTGCCTTTTCATCGGATCTATACACCTTTACAGCAAAACAATTCTAAAAGAACTAGAAGTCCTACCGGTTTTCCTCACTGGCAGCTACAATCTTAACAATTTAAGATCTGCAGATGACACAGTGCTGACAGAAGATACAGAAAAGAAAATACAGGAACTTCCACGAGAGAGAGAGAGAGAGAGAGAGAGAGAGAGAGCGAGGAAAAAGAGCTAAACATAATCTATAAGAAAACTGAATACACGGTCATAAGCAAAAAGAAGACCCCAAAATGCCAGCTACAGATCGCGGATATTAAAATCAAGCATGTGTCGAAATTCAAACGCCTAGGAAGAGGATGGAAAGTTCGACACTGAGATCCGAAGGTGTGTTGGTATGACCAAAAAACGCATTCCAAAAGCCGAGTAGGGTATTGAGAGACAGGAACATTTCGTTGGAAATAAAGAAAAAAGTCTACTAGACTGTTATGCGATATCTGTTTTCCTAGATGACATCAAATGATGGGCAATCTTCCCAAAGATGAAGGAGAGACTCAGAGCAGAAGTGTGGCTCTACAGAAATGTTGAGGATAAGATGGGCCAAATATGTAAGCAACGACAAAATGTTGGAGAGAATGGAAGCAAAAAGGAAACTTATACTTAAAATCAGAAAGAGACAGGTGAAGTTTCTGGGACATCTAATGAGGAAGAAGGGCTTGGAGAATCTAATACTCATGGGACGGATAGATAGATAGAGAGACCGGGGAAAGCAAGCGAGACATACTTGATGGGTTTGAGCAAGTGGATGGCAGTGTGGGTTTCGGAAGAGAAAAATGTTGAGAGCGACAAAGGATAGGGTTAAGTGGAGGTCAGTGATCGCCTACATCCTGAAGGAACATGGCACATAAAAGAAAAAGAGCTACGCTGCTTATTGTACAGCCGAGTGTGGGAGCACACGCATACATACACCCGCTATTTCTCTCTCTCTTTCTCTTTCTCTCACACATACACGCATACATATATATTTTACGCTCTCATTCCCTGATTGAGCACTCTGGAAGAATGGTAAACTTTGAAAAAACAGTTGCTACTCTAGCATCTACGCATCACTCATTCAGTAATGATACTGGCATATGATACATCATACGCTAAAAGCCTGCCCCCTTCTACCGAGCTCAGAGGTAGAATCACCGACTGACGCCAATTCGGTCTGGTTTCAATCCTGGATTAAATGTAATCGGATGTCTAACCGTACTGATGAGCTGTGATACAGGGAAACAGATCTGTCTGCGGATGAATATGTATATATATATATATATAGTTATAATTTCTGTTCATATCTAACTATCTATCTTGAGTCTATTGATATCTATTTTTCTATCTAAATACACCCTCACTATACAAAACGAACCATGGTTGATGTTGATTGGAATATTCTAGATACCACCTCCTAGGCATTTATCATAAGTTAATTGCTTCAAGAATAAGTATTTTTAAAAAATAGAATGTGACATGATATTTGCCGACAGATGTCAGCATAAACTAAATTATATACTGACGAACTGGAAGTCATGGAAAAAAGAGATGAAATGAATGATTTGAATATCGAAGAAAGATTGTGAGAAATGAAGATATTAGGGAAAGTTTAGGATAAAGATTTTTTAAGAGAAATATTTTATAAATTTCAAATAAAAGCAGTGCTGACTGCTCAGTCAATGAATACCAAATGTTTCCTTATAGGGAAATACCAAATGTTTCCTTATAGGGAAATACTGTATCAAATATGATACGAATGGCCCAAGAGGGTTAAGTAGTAATTAGTGGGGGATCTTTTTATTACTTCATAACAATATAGAACTGATCCCCCACTATGCCCAGTAGAAGCCTTAACCCTCTAGGGCCATTCGTATCATATTTGATACAGTATGAAAACAAGCCTTGAAAGAAATATTTTCCTGAAAAATTTTTTAAGAGAAATATTTTATAAATTTCAAATAAAAGCAGTACTGACTGCTCAGTCAATGAATACCAAATGTTTCCTTATAGGGAAATACCAAATGTTTCCTTATAGGGAAATACCAAATGTTTCCTTATAGGGAAATACTGTATCAAATATGATACGAATGGCCCAAGAGGGTTAAGTAGTAATTAGTGGGGGATCTGTTTATTACTTCATAACAATATAGAACTGATCCCCCACTTTATGCCCAGTAGAAGCCTTAACCCTCTAGGGCCATTCGTATCATATTTGATACAGTCTGAAAACAAGCCTTGAAAGAAATATTTTCCTGAAAAATCTTTTAAGAGAAATATTTTATAAATTTCAAATGAAAGCAGTACTGACTGCTCAGTCAATGAATACCAAATGTTTCCTTATAGGGAAATACCAAATGTTTCCTTATAGGGAAATACTGTATCAAATATGATACGAATGGCCCTAGAGGGTTAAGTGAATAAGGAGCAAAGACGGTAAAAAAGTAAGGTATTAGGATGATAGGAAGATGGAGGGATGAAGATGCTTACAACAGTAAATGATCAAGCAACTTGGGTGAGTTAATGACGATGTTAGGGAGAGTAAAAGACGAAGATGTCACGAAGGGTGATGAATGAAATTTCTGTAGATGAAGAAAAAGTAGGAAATATAAATAATGAAGTTATTAGGGAGGGTAAATGAAGAAGATGTCAGGGAGAGCAAATGATGAATATAATAGGGAGAGCAAATGATGAATATATTAGGGAGAGCAAATGATGAATATAATAGGGAGAGTAAATGATGAATATATTAGGGAGAGCAAATGATGAATATAATAGGGAGAGCAAATGATGAATATATTAGGGAGAGTAAATGATGAATATAATAGGGAGAGCAAATGATGAATATATTAGGGAGAGCAAATGATGAATATATTAGGGAGAGTAAATGATGAATATAATAGGGAGAGCAAATGATGAATATAATAGGGAGAGCAAATGATGAATATATTAGGGAGAGCAAATGATGAATATATTAGGGAGAGTAAATGATGAATATAATAGGGAGAGCAAATGATGAATATATTAGGGAGAGCAAATGATGAATATATTAGGGAGAGCAAATGATGAATATAATAGGGAGAGCAAATGATGAATATATTAGGGAGAGCAAATGATGAATATATTAGGGAGAGCAAATGATGAATATAATAGGGAGAGCAAATGAGAAAAATGTTAAGGAGAGTAAACGTTAGACATGTTATGTAAAAGCAAAGCAGGTAAATGTTAAGGAGTGTAAAGGACGAACTTGTGAGTGTGAAGGATGAATTGGGTAGAGAGAGAGAGAGTGAAGGATTGAATTGCTACAGAGACTGAGTGAGGAAAATGTTAAGGAGAGTAAAGGTGTCAGATCATCAGGTAAAGACTGAACGACGAAGTTGTTACAGAGAGTGAAGGACGAATATGTTGGTAAGATTAAATGATGAAGCTATTAGGGAGAGATGCTAGGGAAAGTAAATGATGGACTTCTTAAGGAAAGCATGGGGTGAAACTGTTAGGGAGTGCCAGTAGTATGCTTAGCAACATCGTGCCCCCCCCCCCCCCGCAGAATGCACCTTGCGGCCAATAGACAAGTTTTAATAGACAAGTCTTGTCTATTAATTTTGTGTAGGATCCGTTCGTACCGTCTGATATACTTGATGGTGATATCGTTGAAAGACAACAAAAAATAATTCAAAATTAATCCCAACATCTTAAGAAAAATTCTACTAGCTTGTACTACTGAAGTGCCTTTTGTTGATCCAAACAACACTATATATATACAACGTGACAGAGTCTCCATGGGTTCAGTGCTTGGTCCGACTTTTAGTAATTTCTACATGTCTAACCTTGAAAATACTATCTTTGCAAAATTTAAAAAACCATCAATATATCTACGATATGTTGATTATATCCTACTATTAATTAAAAATACCGACAAAATCTCACAACTTCAACTTAGCAATGATAACAAAATTCCTAAACAATTTAAACCTGGTTTGAATACGATCAATTTTGATATTTCCAATAACTTACTCAAATGCCTGTAATCAGATCAGGGACCACAACGCCACTATTTTGTCACTGTCTTCGGCCATCCGCCACGGTAGGGATGGACTTGTATTTTCAGTTTAATTCTCTTTATTGTTAATAACTTAAATGTTCTATGTTTACTGTGTGTTAATATTTATTCTTTGATAATGGCTTATGTGAGCCGAAAGCTTAGACCCGATAAAAAAATCAACAATTACTGTGATTTTTTGTTGTCTTTCAACGATATCACCATCAAGTATATCAGACGTTACGAACGGATCCTACACAAAATTAATAGACAAGACTTGTCTATATTATTCAATGAAACCTGCATTAATATATATATATATATATATATATATATATATATTTTTTTTTTAATCATTTCACCCCGAGCAAGGCGGAAACGCCACTAATGTGCAGGGGGTTACATAAATGTAAAAAGATTAATTAGAAAAGAGTGAGGAGTACAAGCTAGTTAGAAAGGAACAATAGAAAGCTGAGAAAGAAGGTGCGATGACAGATACATAGGAGGAGAGAAAGGGAAGGTTATACAGGGGAGAGGAGAGAGCTAGAGGCCAGTGGTTAGTAGATGAGTATTAACTTTGCATTTAAATTTCTGGAGGTTGTAGCCGTCAGGAAAGCAAGAATACGGGAGTGAGTTTCACAGGCGGGAAGTGCGAGAGAGGAAGCTGCAGGAGTAGAATTGTCGTCTGCATTTGGCTAACCTGACTGTGAATGGGTGGGACCCAGTTGCCAGTCTGGTTGCACGGGTAAACACCTGTTGAGGAGGCATCAGTGACTTAAGCTCATCCGAGCAGAAGCCATGAAAGTATTTATAGAAGAGACAGAGGGAGGTCACATTTCGACGATGGGAAAGTGGCTGCAGTCGAGTCGCCAGATCAGTACCTATCACATTACAGCCTCTCCTTTGGAGCTTGTCAAGAACACTGAGGAGAACGGCAGGGGCACCTGACCATAAATGGCAGCAGTAGAGAGAGAGAGAGAGAGAGAGAGAGAGAGCGCGAGACGGGTTGATAGATGTTTATTTCAACATACAAATTACGTTAATTTTACAAGTTACGTTAATTCTAATAATTATTTTGTTAATCCTTTTTCATTATAATAGTTCTGCGGAGCCAAGGAGCCTTGCGGCCCCGCAATTGCAGGATCTGCGGGGACCCTAAGCACGACCTTGGGGAGAGCAAAGAACAAAGGTGTCAGAAAGAATGAAGGATGAAATTGTTAGGAAGACTGAAGTATAAATGTGTTACAGTGAGTGAGAGATGAAGACATTAGGGAGAGAAAATGTCTAAAATGTTAGGTAGAATACATAATGGACTTCTAAGTGAGAGTAAAAATAAGGAATAATAAATGATGAATTTTTTATCAAGAGTGAAGGATGAAGATGTTAGGGAGAGTATATGATTGACTTGTTAGGAAGAGCAAAGGACAAAAAAGTTACAAAGAGTAAACGACAAAGGTGTCAGGAAATGTTAATGATGAATTTGTTAGGGACAGAGAAAGATGGAATTTTTACTATGATTGAGAGATGAAGATGTTAGATATAGTCAATGATGAAACTATTAGAGTGATTAAATTTCGAAGGTGTTAGGAAGTATACATGACTTCTTAGGGAGGGCAAAGAACAAAAATATTAGGGAGGGCAAAGAACAAAAATATTAGGGAGAGGAAAGGACAAAAATATTAGGGAGAGGAAAGGACAAAAATATTAGGGAGGTCAAAGAACAAAAATATTAGGGAGAGGCAAAAAGGGAACAAAAATATTAGGGAGAGCAAAGAACAAAAATATTAGGGAGGGCAAAGAACAAAAATATTAGGGAGGTCAAAGAACAAAAATATTAGGGAGAGGAAAGAACAAAAATATTAGGGAGAGGAAAGAACAAAAATATTAGGGAGGGCAAAGAACAAAAATATTAGGGAGGTCAAAGAACAAAAATATTAGGGAGAGGAAAGGACAAAAATATTAGCGAGAGCAAAGAACAAAAATATTAGGGAGGGCAAAGAACAAAAATATTAGGGAGAGGAAAGAACAAAAATATTAGGGAGAGCAAAGAACAAAAATATTAGGGAGAGCAAAGAACAAAAATATTAGGGAGAGGAAAGGACAAAAATATTAGGGAGAGGAAAGAACAAAAATATTAGGGAGAGGAAATAACAAAAATATTAGGGAGAGGAAAGGACAAATTTGTTAGAAAGAATAAATAAGGAAGTTGTCAGCTCGAATAAAAAATAAATCTTTAAGGGAGAGTGAAGTAGGACATATTAAGATTGTATCATTGGCCTGTACTCGAACACTGATGAGGCTAATAGGGAGAGTAAATAGTAAAGGTGTTAGGGAGGGGAAAGAATGAATTGTTACAGAGAGTGAGGGATGAGGATGTTAAAGAGATTAAATTATGAAGGTATTAAGGCGAGTAAATGATGGACTTGTTACGGAGCATAAAGAACGAAAATATCAGTAAGAGCGAAGAATGAAATTGTTACAGAGAGTGAGCGATGAAACTGTTAGAGAGTGTAACATAGATTTTTATGAGGAGCAAAGGACGAATATTTTCGGTAGCTTAAAGACTGGATTGTGATGTTAGTTCATCAATATGATAGCGAATGCTGGACAACAGAATCGAAGACGAAGGAAACTAAAATGTGGTTCTACAGTGTGGTTTCACCCTTTTACAGTGAAACCGATAAAATGCAACCGCAACTTCTACTCCAACAGTTTCTTTCCTCGCACTTCTCCCGACTGTGGAATTCCCTTCCGCACGATTGCTTCCCTGACGGCTACAATCTCCAGGAGTTTAAATGTAAGGTTAATAGACACCTCCTAACACACTAACCTGCTCCCATTCTATCAAACACTCTTCCCATCTGCCCAACCCTCATCCTCGCTATCCTTACTCATCTGTCACCTTCCTCCTGACATTCCCTATGTCTAACCACTCCTTCTCTTTACCTTCCCCTATGTAGTCCCATGCGCAATAGTGGCAGTGGAATGCCTTGCTTGGGGTGAGATGATTAAAAAAAAACCCAAAAAACAGGAGGATGCTGCGGATATGATGAATTGAGCATGTGAGCAATCATGAGATTTTGGAAAGGACGCAAACGAAAAGGAAATTAAGACTGAGCATAAAGAAGAGACAACTGAATTTCCTGGGACATGCAATGAGGAAGTAGGGCTTGGAGAACTTGATACTAACAGGCCAGATGCAGGGAAGGAGTCAGTCAGTTTAGTGCCATACATAAAACACGCTTGGGCGATCATGTCTCGAAAGAGACATGACTGACTGGGCAGAACATTATCCCGCAGTAGGTTGCCATTGCTTTCTGAGGTAGAATGTTTGCCGACCAAGGCTATAGAACCCAATCTGTTCTGCTATTTAACCCATAACTGGAAGGAAGAGACGGATTAATACCTTTCCCAAGGGGATTTGCCCCTAAGTGAATATAATGGATTTAGCTGGAATTCGAACTCGGCTCCCCGGTTTCTCGTTCCGAGCCGATATCCACTGTATCATAACGCACATCCCCAGGGAAGGAGAGACAGGGAAGGAGAGACAGAGGAAACCAGTGTGTAATGTATTTGACTGGCCTGAGTAGGTGGATGGCAGAATGGTGGTTGTGTGGTGTAACAGGAGAAAGCGTGATAAGGGATAGGGAGACGTGGAAGACCATGATCGCCTACGTCCTGAAAGGACAAGGCACATAGAAGAAGAAGAAGAAGAAGAGGAAGAAGAAGAAAAGAAGAAGAAAGGGCGAAGATGTTATGAAGTTTGAAGGAAGAAGTTGTTAGATAGAGTGAAGGATAAAATTTTTCAGGGATGAAAATTTTATGGATGAAGATGTCAGGGAGAAAAAATGACTAATACATTAGGGAGAGACACTGATGAAGCTTTTTCGGGAGCACAAAGGATCTGCTTGTTAGGGAGAGTAATGGACGAAGGTGTCAGGAAGGGTGCATAAAGTATTTGTATATGAGAGTTAAGGATAAAATTGTTGCATAGAGTGATGGGTGAATATTTTAAGAACAGTAAATGAGAAAGCTAATATGGAGAGTAAATGACGACGATGTTAGGGAGAGTAAAAGACTAAGTTATTAGAATAAGGAAAGGGTGAAGTTGTTACAGAGAGTGAGGGTTGAGGATGTTAGAGAGCTTGAATTAAGAAGATGTTAGAGAGGGTAAATGATGGACTTGTTAGGGAGAGCAAAGGAGATAAATTTTAGGGAGTAAAGAACAAAATTGTCAGTAAGAGTGAAGAATGTAATTATTAGGGAGAATGAAGTATGAAATTGTTACAGACAGTGAGTAATGATAATAGGGAGAAGAAATGATGAAGAGAGAGAGAGAGGGGGAGAGAGGGGGAGAGAGAGGGGGGAGAGAGAGGGAGAGAGAGAGAATAAATAACGAAAATTTTAGAAAGAATAAATGGCGGTTTTCTTAAGATCATAGGTCAAAAATGTTAGGGTTGAAGATGATGATCAATAAAAACTGAAGATGTTACCAAGAGTAAAGCATAAAACTAATAGAGGGCGTAAATGACGAAGATCTTAGGAGTGTAAATGATAAAACTAATAGAGTGTTAATGGAGGGTATGAAACTAACTGAGGCGTAAATGACGAAGCTGTTAAGAATGTAAATGATGAAACTAATAAAGAGTGTAAATAGAGAATAAACAATGCACTTGTTAGACAAAGCATGAGACGAAAATGTTAGTGGGAGTAAAAGACGAAAGTTTCATGATGAGTAATGGCTGAAGATTTTAGGGAGAGTAAACTATGAAACTAATAGAGGGCATAAATGACGAAGATTTTAAGAGTGCAAATGATGAAACTAATACTGAGTGTAAATGGAGAGTAAACGATGAACTTGTTAGATAAACCATGGGACGAAAATGTTAATGGAAGTAAAAGACGAATGGTTTCAGGATGAGTAACGAATGAAGATGTTAGGAAGTGTAAAGTATGAAACTAATAGGGGGCGCAAATGTCGAATACTTTAAGAGTGTAAATGATCAAACTAATAAAGGGTGTAAACGGAGAGTAAACGATGCACTTTTTAAATAAAGCATGGGACAAAAATGTTGGCGGGAATAAAAAAGAAGGTTTCATGATGTGTCATGACTGAAGATGTTAGGAAGAGTAAAGTATGAAACTAATAGGGTGTGTAAATGACGAAGATGTTAAGAATGTAAAAGATGAAACTAATAGGGAGGTGTAAATAGACAGTAAACGATGGTCTTGTTAGATAAAGCATGGGACGAAAATGTTGGTTGGAGTAAAAGACGAAGGTTTCGGGATGAGTAACGAATGAAGATGTTAGGAAGAGTAAAGTATAAAACTAACTTAAGGCGTAAATGATTAAGATGTTAAGAGTGTAAATGATGAAACTAATAATGTGGTGTAAATGGAGAGTAAACGATGGACTTGTTAGATAAAGCATGGGAGGAAAATGTTGGTGAGAGTAAAAGACGAATGTTTCGTGATGAGTAAAGAATGAAAATAGGAATAGTAAAGGATGAAAATGATTGTAAATGATGGATTTGTTAATAAGTGAGTAAATAACGCCACCAAGAGTGAAGGGTGAAGTTGTTATGTAGAGTGAAGGATGAAATCTTTGCAGAGAGTGAAAAATGAATCTATCTGGGAGAGTCAAGGTTGAAGTTGCTGCGAATATACAACGTAGATTTAGAGAAAAAAAAAAGAATGAGAAAAGAAGAAAGTTACTTAAGTCTGCAACGGTGAGGCAGCTTTTTTTTTTCTTTTTTTTTTTAATCATCTCACCCCAAGCAAGGCATTCCACTGCCACTATTGCGCATGGGGCTACATAGGGGAAGGTAAAGAGAAGGAGTGGTTAGACATAGGGAATGTCAGGAGAAAGGCGACAGATGAGTAAGGATACTGAGGATGAGGGTTGGGCAGATGGGAAGAGTGTTTGATAGAATGGGAGCAGGTTAGTGTCTATTGACCTTACATTTAAACTCCTGGAGATTATAGCCGTCGGGGAAGCAATCGTGTGGAAGGGAATTCCACAGTCGGGAAGTGCGAGGAAAGAAACTGTTGGAGTAGAAGTTGCGGTTGCATTTTATCGGTTTCACTGTTTCACAGCTAATTATGTCTCATTAAAGATGTTATTTCTGGGTTAAGTTTTTGTGTTGTTTATTATTCTGTCGGTCCCAGAATAAATTACGTTTTTAGCTCAGACTTTATTATGTAGGTCAGCTTTGGCGCCATTTTAGTGTGACTTTGTTTTTCGCTCTAAGTGAGTGAGTGTGCGCGCGTGTCTTCATGGAAAGTCATATGAGACCGGAGAAGGAAAATTAAAGGTAGAATTAGAAAGAAAACAAACGAGAACGTGTGATTGCTTGCGATATCAATCATCGATGAAAATCAATACTTCCAATGCTTTTACCACTATGATACATACACACACATATCTACATCAATATCTACATGCACGTAGCTGTGTATACAAAACTTTAAAAATTAAAAAAATAAACATTTATATATAAGCATTTATATATAAGCTAACAGTCAGACAGACTCATACTGTTGGCAAAAAAAGATATCAAATACATCTCCGAATCAACAAGTCGTTTGTAAATATACTTGTTTTTAATGAAAACAGTAAAGTAAAAATTATGCAACACCAACTTTATCTTCTCATATAAAAGTTTGTTTCATTGTTCGTTTGTGTAAAAATTATTAGGAAGACATGTTCCAAATATGCACTATATATATATATATATATATATATATATATATATATATATATATATATATATATATGGGATAACGAAATATATATTTTTATATATCAAGAACAAATTTTGGGGGAAATATGTATGACAAAGGGAAACATTTTTTTCGTGTGAGACGTTTCGCCCTTTAGGACTTCATCATACTAAATTTATTTACAATAATTATGCGCATAAGCGAGAGGCGCTTGGAATATATGTGTATATATACATACAGCGCCCATAGCTCAGAGGTAGAATCGCCGACTCACGCCAATTTGGCCGGGTCTCAATCCTTGGTAAAAGCAATTGGATGTCTAACCGTGCTGATGAGCTGTGTTACAGCGAAACAGAACTGTCTGTAGATGACTATATATATATATATGTATAGTGACGTAAATTAATAAATATACATATAAGGAGGGTGTACATATGTATAGTATTATTATCTAGGTGTTAATAACACAGTGGTCAATGCGTTGTATTATATATATATGTGTGTATCATAATATTATATATTATATATATGGTCAGAGTTGTATTATATATATATATATATATATATATATATATATATATATATATATTAATCTACGTCTATGGCTTTACTGAGACGACGGATTGATAATACTCCGCAAAATTAATCCACAAATAACGGATAAACTCAGAAAGGATTTAAGAAAATTTTTCAAAGACAATGTTCTTAACATTACCAGCTCAACTAACGATAAAATCGTAAATTTCTTAGATGTTACCTTCGACCTGATCAATGACCTGTACAAACCGTACACAAAGGACTCATACAACCGCACATACATTAACAGGGAATCAAATTACACCAAAATCATACGCAAATCTATCCAATTTTGTTTAAGTACCAACTCTAGCAATAAGAAATTTTTTTGACAATTCTAAAATTAAATACATTAATGCTTTAGAAAAAAGTCAACTCAACACTAGATTAGAATATTCCGTTTAAAACAAGATAGAAATCACTTAAACGTAAAGTTGGTTTAACCCACCCTTCAGTCGTAACGTCCAAACCAACATTGGTAAACTCTTCCTAAACTTAATTCATAAGCATTTCTACCATTCGCCCACACTAACAAAGTCTTCAACAAAAACAATGTCAAAGTTAGTTATAATTGCGTTAAAAACATAGACAGATTTTTCACAACATGATATTAAATATATATTTGGCCTACATAAAAAACATCTGTCACCCAACTAACAGCAAAAATGATCCTTCTAAAAATAATTGCAACTGCTGAAAAAATAAAACTTACCCAATGTATGTCCAAAAGTATTGTTTCTAGAGCTCGAATTCATTCGGATGATAATGATGTTAAATTTTGCTTTGGAAGAACTTATACAGGTAGAAGATAAGATATAACAATCACACGTTATCTTTAAGCAAAAGTACTGCTTTATCCATACATTATTGGAAATTAAAAAACAATAATAAAAACCCAAACATTACCTGGATTATCGTAGCTAAATCCAAACATTACAATGGAAAAAGGAGATAAATGTAATCTATGCTTCTTAGAAAGACTTGTCATCTTAAATCATATCAAGAATCCAAATTTACTTAATAAAAAAGTGATTTAATGACCACATGCTATCATAGAAAAATACTTAAATTTTTAGACCAACATTGATATAAATCCCTCTTTACGTTTGCCGCGATATGACTCTTAACAATTATGAACTAAACCCCTTCTATTTTTGCTCCTTAAAATTTTAATTCTTAATTCTAAATTTTACTTCTTAAATTTCCTTTAATTTTTCCATCCTTTAATTTTATTTTGCTTATTTGTATTTAAAATTTTAATTTTTCCTACATTTTTATGTACATGTAATATTTTAATATTTAAAATTTTAAGACTCATGATTTGCGCCCCTTTAATTTCTTCTCCCTGTATTTTAATATTTTCAATTTTAATTTTAATTTTTAATTTTAAATTCAAATTTAAAATTTTTATCCACATGTAACCGTACAATATTTAAATTTTTAATCTGGTTCAAAAGCAATAACTTAACTTCATAAGATTTAATTCTCGTGAACATCAACTCAACTTAAATTCAAATGTATTAAAGCGTCATTTTGAAATATGCACCTTAACGAGTCGGGCCATAGACGTAGGATACTATGTATATTTATTAATATATATATATATATATATATATATATATATATATATATATATATATATAATACAACTCTGTTTATACATTAACCACTGTTTTATTAACACCTGAATAATAATACTTTATATATGTACACTATCCTCATATGTATATTTATTAATTTACGTCTCTCTCTCTCTGTATATATATATATATATATATATACATACATATATATATATACGTACATATAGTGACGTCTCTCTCTCTCTGTATATATATATACGTCTCTCTCTCTCTGTATATATATATATATATATATATACATACATATATATATATACGTACATATAGTGACGTAAATTAATATATATGATTTTCATTTAAATATAATAAAATTTATGTTTGTTCAATTTAACTAATCAGAATTGAGATTTGTAAAATTTAATATAAAATTTTTATGTCATCCCATATCGATAAATAACAAACGTATTGTTTTTTATATTTAAATGAAAATCATTTTCGCAACTATGATCTAACATTGCCCAATGTTGAGATCGAAATTTCGAAACATAAAACTTTCCGTTTTTGAATGTTTTTTTTTAATTAAAAAAACAAATTTAATTATATGATTATATTATGCTTTACAATATTTATTGTATAGAGCACTTTTTAAAAAATTCCAGAGAACTCTGAATTGTAAAACTGTTGGCTCTCTTTACCTATATATATATATATATATATATATATATATATATATATATATATAACTAAATAAACTCTGTAAGTATGCAGGCCGTAAATTTATACTAAAATAAACCTCCGAAAAAACCATTAACAAACAGAACCTAAATCCGTTACAATCCGGTGTACTAAGACGTCGGATAAATGGGGAGAAAAAAAAGAAACCCGCGGAACAAGAACAAAACATTCAATACTCCGCAGTAAAGAAAAAACCCCAAACGGAACCAAACACAAGAAAAAAAAAAGAAAAGATTTTTGTGTATATATATATATATATATATATATATATATATATATATATATATATATATAAAACCGCATCGCAAACTTAAGAACTGCGTTTATTATTTTTGGTAACTATTGCCGTTGCCAAGCGGAGTCTTATGTCAACACAGGATAAAATCGTCGGTGATGGTGGATTTTATAATATTTCAGTTTAAACTACCTCTCTGAAGATGGCTCATGTGAGCCGAAAGCTTAGAAGAAAACCAATAAATAATTATCCAAATGTTGGAGAATTTTTGTCTTTATTTTCAACTGAAATTAAAGCAAAAATACGACGTTTAGAACGGCTCATGATTAAATATAATAGACATTCATTGTCTCTTATATTTAATAGCATATGTCCTGAAAATATATATATATATATATATATATATATATATATATATATATATATATATACAAAAGAAAGTGGAAAATGGTTTTCATGTGCCACTTTCGTCCTTTAGCAGTGCAGCAGACTAAATTTGTGACGTTAGTGCGTGTACACATGCACACAAACGGGAGGTTCTTGAAATTTGTCACCTAATGTTTAGGGGTTTGGGGGGGAGGGGCGTATATATTCCAACCGGTTCCATCTCTTTTGTTATTTGATATCCCGTAGTGAGATAATAGATGACGTGCTAGGAAGAGTGAAATGTTTCAAGGAAAAAATCATTCTAAATGAAATCGGCTAGAAAAAACTAAACTCAACACAAAAAAAAAAACAAAAAGAAAAACAAAACAAAACTGAAAATTAAAAAGCTACCCACCAAAATACTGAAATTTAAAATTCACAGCATCCCTCTTTTTGCGCATGTGGAGTCATACCAACATAACAAATTTATACCAATGGAGTCCTAAACGACTCGTCATACGAAAACAGTTTCCACATTTCCATAAAGTTTTTCTCATTCATTGTGCGAAGCCTTTTTTTGGTAGATTTGAGTTGTCTCCCTCTAATCGGACTCTCTAAGTTACTTGTTAAAAGCTGTTGCCTGTTTTTTTTTTTTTTTTTTTTTTAATCATCTCACCCCAAGCAAGGCATTCCACTGCCACTATTGCGCATGGGGCTACATAGGGGAAGGTAAAGAGAAGGAATGGTTAGACATAGGGAATGTCAGGAGGAAGGTGACAGATGAATAAGGATAGCGAGGATGAGGGTTGGGAAGAGTGCTTGATAGAATGGGAGCAGGTTAGTGTGTTAGGAGGTGTCTATTGACCTTACATTTAAACTCCTGGAGATTGTAGCCGTCGGGGAAGCAATCGTTTGGAAGAGAATTCCACAGTCGAGAAGTGCGAGGAAAGAAACTGGTATTGAACTCATAACTTTTGGGGTTAAGTCCCTGGAACTAACCAATGTCTATATCCACTGGGCCACTGATATACCCCAGTGATCATAATAAAGGGTTCGGTTCGAAATTCCTAGCACCTGAAGAAGGCCGGAGCGTACAACAGCCAAAACGTCGTACAAATGGCAACAAAAACGAGGACATTAATCCAAATTATGTAAATAGTGTAAATACTACCTCATCTCAGAAATAGAGACATATGGATATACCTTCCATATGTTTAACAAAAAAAGGTGACGTTTTGAACACCAGGTGATAAAAATGTAATTACAAAATTGGTTCAACTCGTGTTAATTCCGCTTTGTAATTTAATAATTTGCATTCCAAAATATATACAAAATGTTACAACTTTATTGTGACTTGCAACTTCGCATGCTTGTCGCAACAGAATCTTCTCGACACCTTCAGTTAACAAATCTACATATTCATCAGCTTCCACTCATACTTGCATGATGGCCATATGAAAGCCATTTGTGCTAAGTAGTACGTTTCTCGCGTGTTTTCAGCGAAAATTCTCCTTGGTTAAATTTGTCGGCGCAACAGGTGTCATTAATATCACGAATTTTTTTTTTTAATCATTTCACCCCGAGCAAGGCGGAAACGCCACTGATGTGCAGGGGGCTACATAAATGTAAAAAGATTAATTAGAAAAGAGTGAGGAGTACAAACTAGTTAGAAAGGAACAATAGAAAGCTGAGAAAGCAGGTGCGATGACAGATACATAGGTGGAGAGAAAGGGAAGGTTATACGGGGGTGGGGAGAGAGCTAGAGTCCAGTGGTTAGTAGATGAGTATTGACTTTGCATTTAAATTTCTGGAGGTTGTAGCCGTCAGGAAAGCAAGAATACGGGAGCGAGTTCAACAGGCGGGAAGTGCGAGAGAAGAAGCTGCAGGAGTAGAATTGTCGTCTGCATTTGGCTAACCTGACTGTGAATGGGTGGGACCCAGTTGCCAGTCTGGTTGCGCGAGTAAACACCTGTTGAGGAGGCATCAGTGACTTAAGTTCGTCTGAGCAGAAGCCATGAAAGTATTTATATTATACGCAAATATCCCCCACGCGTAAGCATGCACGGATATCAGCGCACAGATTTATGCACAGACGCGCAAATTGATATATACATACACACATAAATGCACACAAATGCACACAAGCATTTTATTTTAGACATAATCAAATTAAAGTGTTTAAGTTAGGTCTTTTAGACGTTATAGGCACAAAGTTTTTTTTCTTTTTTTCTGAATATCTTTTCGATTTGTTTATAGTCATCTCGGGGTTGGTGTCAGGAGAACAGCTTTAAATAATTTTTTCATTTTTATTTTTTTCAGATGTTCTTTTTGTTAATTTGTTATTAGGAGAAAGCATTCATAATTAAAATTTGTTTTTTATTTTGCCTGTGCGGTTGGGAAAATTGTTCTCTCTGGAAAAACCACGTGCCAAAATTCAGAGAAAAATAAACAAATATTAAAAATTTTAAGGTTTCAATGCGTTTCTCAGTTATTGCTAAAATGTTTAATCAACAATCTATCTATCTATCTATCTATCTATCTATCTATCTATCTATCTCAGTTTATTCATATCTAAGTCTATTCATATCTATCTATCTATCTATCTATCTATCTATCTATCTATCTATCTATCTATCTCAGTTTATTCATATCTAAGTCTATTCATATCTATCTATCTATCTATCTATCTATCTATCTATCTATCTATCTATCTATCTAAGTCTATTCATATCTATCTATCTATCTATCTATCTATCTATCTATCTATCTATCTATCTATCTATCTATCTATCTTTCAAGATCGGAATTGAAAAGCAACGTATTTTGTAGAAATATCATTTTTCAACCCAGTCGTTAATTTATATATTACTTGTATGAACACACACACACACACACACACACACACACACACACACACACACACACACACACACACACACACACACACACACATCCTCATATATATATATATATATGTACAAATTTGTGAGTATATATATATATATATATTATATATATATATATATATATTATATATATATATATATATATAGTATATATATATATATATATTATATATATATATATATATATATATATATATAGATTAAATATATATATATATATATATATATATATTGTCATCCGCGGACAGATCTCTTTCGCTGTATCACAGCTCATCAGTACGGTTAGACTCCGATTGCTTTTTACCCAGGATTGAAACCCGACCGAAATGGCGTCAGTCAGTCGGCGATTCTACCATGGGTTCACGGCATATATATATATATATATATATATATATATATATATATAGTATATCGAGGCAGCAAGTAATTTTCTAAACATATGCTATTAAATATAAGAGACAATGAATGTCTATTATGTTTAATCATGAGCCGTTTTAAACGTTGTATTTTTGCTTTAATTTCAGTTGAAATTAAAGACAAAAATTCTCCAACAATTGGATAATTATTTATTGGTTTTCTTCTAAGCTTTCGGCTCACATGAGCCATCTTCAGAGAGGTTGTTTAAACTGAAATATTATAAAATCCACCATGGTTTTGTTGTCATTTCGCGCTATCCCGCGGTGTGACGTCATAAAACCGCATCGCAAACTTAAGAACTGCGTTTATTATTTTTGGTAACTATTGCCGTTGCCAAGCGGAGTTTTATGTCAACACAAAATAAAATCGTCGGTGATGGTGGATTTTATAATATTTCAGTTTAAACAACCTTCTGAAGATGGCTCATGTGAGCCGAAAGCTTAGAAGAAAACCAATAAATAATTATCCAAATGTTGGAGAATTTTTGTCTTTATTTTCAACTGAAATTAAAGCAAAAATACGACGTTTAGAACGGCTCATGATTAAACATAGTAGACATTCGTTGTCTCTTACATTTAACAATATATATATATATATATATATATATATATATATATATATATATATATATACTACCGGTCATATCTATTAAGCCACGCCAATTAAAAAAACTTATGTATTTCATACTATTTTTAGTATTTATTGCCAAGTGGATAATTCTAAATGAAAATAGAATGGTTCTTTTGTTATTATTACTTTGCAAAATTTTACAAGGCAAGGAAGCAAAGATGAACTTGTCCGAATCGCCCTAATTTCTTTTCATTGATGAAATTGCAAATTATTAAATATTTATAAATTCATTTGATGCACATGTTGTTGTGCAGTATTAACAAAAGAATCATTCTATTTCCATTTACAATTATTCACTTGGTAAGAAATAATAAAAAATAGAATGAAATGCATAATTCTTTTAAAACACTGGGTTGGCTCAATAATTATGGCCAGTAGTGTATATATATATATGTATTACATATAAAAAAATAAAAGTCTTCTGAGCTCATATGATCATTTCATTTTAACCTCGTATAGTCGGTAATTGTAATCATTATGATAAATTACAATTATTTGTTTGAGTTGTGTGTAAAGATAACAAAAATAGGGGTGGCGAAAAAAAAAGAGGAAAGGGAGAAGGAAAAGGAGAAGAAGAAGAATAAAGAAAAAAAGAAAGAACAGGAAACGGAGAGAGAAGGAGGAAATGCGTGTCCAATTGTCAGAAGGATGGATGTCCGGAAATAGGGACGGGAAAAATCGAGATAGATACATTAACAAAAAATAAAAGTGTATTTAGAAAGCAGGTAACCTCTTCTGCCTCCCATAAGCATGGACCAAGTGATTCTCCCGGAGAGTAATACACTACGCCTCCTCGGACTTACCCTGTCCTCAGACCTCAAATGGAACCACTATATTGAATCCATAGCAAAATCTACTGCTAAGAAGATTGGGTCACTATGTCGATCCAGGATGTTTTTTCCATCTGAATCCATCCTGCATATATACAAGTCAACCATCAGTCCGTGCATGGAGTACTGCTGCCATTTATGGTCAGGTGCCCCTGCCGTTCTCCTCAGTTTTCTTGACAAGCTCCAAAGGAGAGTCTGTAATGTGATAGGTACTGATCTGGCGACTTGACTGCAGCCACTTCACCATCGTCGAAATGTGGCCTCCCTTTGTCTCTTCTACAAATACTTTCATGGCTTCTGCTCGGATGAGCTTAAGTCACTGGTGCCTCCTCAACAGGTGTTTACTCGTGCAACCAGACTGGCAACTGGGTCCCACCCATTCACAGTCAAGTTAGCCAAATGCAGACGACAATTCTACTCCTGCAGCTTCCTCTCTCGCACTTCCCGCCAGTGGAACTCACTCCCGTATTCTTGCTTTCCTGACGGCTACAACTTCCAGAAATTTAAATACAAAGTCAATACTCATCTATTAACCACTGGACTCTAGCTCTCTCCCCTCCCCTGTACAACCTTCTCTTTCTCCACCTATGTATCTGTCATCGCACCTGCTTTCTCAGCTTTCTATTGTTCCTTTCTAACTAGTTTGTACTCCTCACTCTTTTCTAATTAATCTTGTTACATTTATGTAACCCCCTGCACATCAGTGGCGTTTCCGCCTTGCTCGGGGTGAAATGATTAAAAAAAAAAAAAAAAAAAGGTGTTTAGTTTTACCGGCCTTTGAAATTTTTTCTCTTTTCAGTCCCAAAAAGGTGCCTAATTAATGTTAAGATCAAAATAATAGATGTTAAATTTTTTTCTCAGCCTGTAAATATATATATATATATATATATATATATATATATATGAAGTAGTAAATAAAGTGGGTTAAAAGGGAAAGGAGAAAAGAACGGAAAGTTAATCTATAAGTAAATTATATTGCTAAAGAGAAAAAAACAATTATCATAAGGAATATTAAAATTTAGATTAAATATAAGAAATTAAATTTGAGATACATAATACTTAAATAAATAAATAAACATATTTAAAATGGAACGAAATGAAAAGAAAATATTATATAATATATAAAAATATAATTAATCTCAAGTAATATCGCTGATAAGAAGGGATAATCCTCTAACGTAAAAAATTTAGAAAATTAATATTATAGAAAATCAATTCAATTCAATTGTATCTATCCGAACCTATTAGACTCTAACTTACTATTGAGTTGAGTCCCTTTTCTTTCATTTCCCAAAATCTTCAGGAAAGAGATCCCTGGAATTTTAGATTGAGGTTCGAAAAGGAGTGAATATGAAAGTAGTCAGTCAGTTAAGTGCCATACGTGAAACACGCTTGGGCGATCATGTCTCGAAAGAGACATGACTGACTGGTCAGAAGATTATCCCGCAGTAGGTTGCCATTGCTTTCTGCGGTAGACTGGTTGCCGACCAAGGCTATAAAACCCAATCTGTCCTGTTATTTAACCCATAACTGGAAGGAAGAGACGGATTAATACCTTTCCCAAGGGTATTTGCGCGTAAGTGAATACAATGGATTCAGCTGGAATTCGAACTCGGTTCCCCGGTTTCTCGTTCCGAGCCGGTATCCACTGTACCACAACGCACATAACGTTATTTAAATTCTCCAGCCGAAATTTCAATGTAAACCTGATAATTCTTTTTGTTATGTATAGAGGAGATATTGGCTTGGTAGATTACTTGAGTAAACCTGCATTTGCCTTCCACCGGACAGTTGTTGATTGGTCTACAACTTCAACTATGTAAAATGCCAGTTTTAGTATTAGCCTTATCCAAACTCTTTAAAATTTGACTATTATTTGAATAATTTTCATATTGTGTGTGCAGGAGTAACTAATTTTAAGAGTATTGCTAGTGAAGATTTTGTGTAGTAGATTATTGGTGTGGAAATGCTTGATTTCAGAAAATATTGACATCTAATTTTAACAGATATGTTTACCAGAATTACACAAAAGATCTGGAAAAACTAAAGAGTAAATTTATTCAGTTAAATCGTCATTAGCTTAAACCACTGCCTCCAAACGATTTCGAGATGTCCTGCATCTCTTGTGAACGTTTATCTTTTTTAAGTTGGTAATTACTGCCATGATTCTTGTTTTTAGTTCCTCTTTTGTGGAACAACGATTTTTGTTGATCTCTCGCTCAACTGCGGTTTATACATAAGTGCAGTTAGATGCCGAGGTATAAGGGATGATGCGGTCGCAGAAATTGTCTGACAGCCATGACTGGGTTCTCCTGCTTGTCTAGCATGGTGCAGAGTCCTGTTACCAGAAATAAGGTCTTCCATCAACCACCTTACTGACCCAGGGAAGCACTACCTCTTCAAGTCACTTGATGTAGGCCTCTGTGTTGAGTCTGAACCACTGTGAGAAGATAGATGGAGGCGTAACATTCCTATCACTGCTGATCACTCCAAACACCTTCGTAATCACTATTGCGAAGGTGTTTGGAGGTAAATATCAGCCAATTCTTTTCGATTCCTCTGCACTGTCCTCAGATTGACACCCAAACACTCTGAAATGTTCCGTTTTTCAAATTTACGGCGGAGAGAATTGCAGAGGTTATTTTTCTCACAAAGTTTCCAAATGAGCCTTCTGGATTGTGCACTCGACAAAATAAAAGACAAAGCGCATGCGTGAAATTAAAAATATAAAATTAAAAACAATTCATTCATCGCATCATATATATATAGTCATCTGCAGACAGATCTGTTTCGCTGTATCACGGCTCATCAGTACAGTTAGACATCCGATTGCTTTTACTCAGGATTGAAATCCGACCGAATTGGCGTCAGTCGGCGATTCTACCACTGAGGTATGGGCGCTCGGTAGAAGGGGGCAGTGGTGGTATGGATAGTGTCTTGGATTGAGAAATTGAAGTTCGTATTTCACTTGTGTTCTTACCTGCAAAACTATGAATTCTTCTTTTCGCTCTCCAGCTATGGGTTAATAGCAAGTCAGACTGAGTTAGAGCCTTGGTTGGCACTCTTTATCGGAGAAAGAAGACCGAATTCAAAACCTACCGAGGATCGTTTGCGGACTATGTAATACACTAAGTACACCAGTTTTTTGATTTGGAACCTTCCTTAAAAGTGTGCTTGGTTCTACACAAACCATCAACATTATAATCAAGATATATGTACTGACTGATAGTAAAGGCTGCTTAGTTCAAAGGATTGTATTACTGTGCCCTCATACGACAGGAGAATCCAAGTTCTACTTTTTCATTAATATATATATATATATATATATATATATCTGCCTGCGGGTGACTATATATATATATTAATGAAATATATATATATATATATATATATATATATATATATATATATATATATAGTCACCCGCAGGCAGATCTGTCTCGCTGTATCACAGCTCATCAGTACGGTTAGACATCCGATTGCTTTTAGCCAGGATTGAAACCCGACCGAATTGACACCAGTCTATTCTATCGATTCTACCTCTGAGCTATGGGCGCTGAGTAGAAGGAGGCAGACTTTTAGCGTGTGATATACCATGTAAACATACGCCAGTAGCCAAGAGTGTTCTAATTCATTACTAAATGTACGATGCTTAAATGCTAGAGTGTATGTATATAAGCAACAAAACATCTAAGAAAGGAAAGAAGAGAAGCAATACAGGAGAATTATTCCAGCCTGAAAGAGTACAGGCAACAGAACAGCCTTTTTATGATTCTATATGTATGTATGAGTTTGTGACTGCACATCGCTGCACCTCCTTGTGTCCACCCGCTCACGTGTACTCAGTTACGAGATACCTGCATGTACCACATATTTTTTATCAATGTTTACCCAATACAAAACCGAAGGGCCACCCAATGTAGAGGGTTACTCTATGGAATTGTATTAGCGTAAGTAAGGGAAAGTAAACAGGAAAGATATACAGTTAACCCTGAACTTGAAGAGGTCAAAATTTAGCGAATAACATTTCTAAGCGTAAACATTAGAAATATAGGAATGATGTAGTAATGATGTAGTAATGATGTAGTAAATCTTAGAAGGTACCAGAAAGCCAATCGTAAAACAGAAAACAACTATATCCACATGGCTCAGTGTATATAGACATTAGTTAGTTCCAGTGGCTTGACTCAAAGAATTGGGAGTTTGATAGCAGTGGTGAAAGGTAACTTAAAGAGTCGGGTTAAAGGGAGATAACTCATGATTACCAGAAGAAGCTTCGCACAAATAAATGAAAATGATATACGCCAGTGATCGTAATAAAAGGTTAGGTACGAAATTTCTAGCACCTGTAGGAAGGCCTGAGCGTATAACAGCCGAAAGGTCGTGGAACTGCTAACGAAGATGAGGACAATAGTCCGAATAATGTAAATAGTGTAGTTTCATTTAAAAATATACAGAAAACAATTGATGAACCCCTACTCCTGTTCAAAATACAGGGAGAAGTGTGCAAACCTATTTACTTTCATAAGGGGAAGAACACTTTTTTCATCATGATGTTCGAGTTTAACAGTTGGCTAATTTTTAAATGTCCAATTTTAATTCATTACAACCGCCGGCATACACACCCTGGCGCAATCGAATCTTCTAAACATGTTTGGTTAATTAATAAATTTACATGAACACACTCAGTTGATTGATAAATTTACAAAAAACGCATTAGTTGAATTAATAAGTTTACATAAAACATCAGGATACGCTCATGCATTGATACACATGCAGACACACATTCGGATAACTAATAAACGATAAATAAACTTCGATATAGTGATTTAGTAAGCGTAGCTTATGGGTAGCATAAGGGTGGAAGTGTGGAGCATCCAGTGAGGAACGAAGTCACTTGAATAGTGACTTCGTTTCTCACTAAATGATCTAGCGAGACAAGCTTGATAACCATTACAAAACATTGAAGAGCCCCAATATATATATATATATATATATATATATGGATTGGTACATTTTATTCTGGTTGTGTGTTTCTCC
>JBBBDQ010000791.1:4012500-4015000 GCA_037127315.1 Ascarosepion bandense | reverse complement strand
ACTTACATCCTCTCTCTCATGCTTTTCTACATCCACCCCACTCTCATCTGCACTCTCTTCTTTCTGCTTCTCTCTTCCTGACCCCCCCTGCAACCTCTCACTTCTTATAACATTCCTCCTATGTAACCCCCTGCACAACAGTGGCAGTAAAATGCCTTGCTTATGGCGACACGATTACAAAGTATATATATATATATATATATATATATATATATATATATATTCGAACAACGTGAGGTATATGTGTTTTAAATTGCTGATCTTGCCTAGAATAAAAACAGTCAGAGTGAGCGTGATCTGCCTTTTGTGATGTGTTTTGTTTGATAGAATCGCATTTTAATACAGTGAATCGTAGAAATGATTACCATTCTTTACGATAAACAAGAAAGGTGATGGCATAATTTGAATATACAATAGATTTCTTCTTTGTGAATTTGAGAGTGTTATCTTTCCATGTTGTCTTAATGAAAATTACCGGCACTGGAAACTCCATATCCTTTACAATTAATATGAAATGAGATGAAAAATATCTTCCGAGTTTCTAACTTAGTAAGATGAATGGAGAAGAGAAAATATGATTTGAACAGAATATTAATGAATGCAAACACGTAATAATGGCTGATAGACTGTATCCGAAAATGCCTGACCCTGTCTTGCAGACGTCTGTTCAGTCACATGTTTTTCTTCAACGCCTGTAGTTTATACTGCAAACCTGATGATTGGTTTAACCAATTCAAAACACTCGGTCACAATGAATTGTGGGTTAGTGTTAGCACATTTATCGAGGAGTTCCGAACAGTTTTGTCTACCTAATCTCACTCACAAGTCTTGGTTCAAACCCGTGGAATGGCATTCCGGTACTTTGGAAGGGTGTCACCCGCTGAAATCTCCACTCTAGGCCGATCATGGCAGAGTAGGATTGTCAACACGATCTTGATGACTTGTGATTCCCTGGTCTACAGACACTTTTCAGCGATAACACTTTCCAGTAGCTAATAACATCAAGTAACTTATTTGATAAGTCAATTATATTGAGATGGGTATCATGTTCGTAAAGCTGACTTTCTAAGCACTTAGCCAAGAGCCCAGTATGTACATCTCTTTCTCTCTCTCTCTCTCTCTATATATATATATATATATATATACTGATGTCAAATCGGTCTGGTTTCGAGCCTGGGTTATGTAGCGATCAGAGTCTAACCGTACTGATGAGCTGTGATACGGCAAAACAGATCTGTCTGCGGATGACAATATATATATATATATATTGTCATCCGCATAACCCAGGCTCGAAACCCGACCGATTTGGCGTCAGTATATATATATATATATATAGAGAGAGAGAGAGAGAGAGAGAAAGAGATGTACATACTGGGCTCTTGACTAAGTTGCTTTTTTTTTTTTTACCCAGGATTGAAACCCGACCATATATATATATATAACGAAAATAAAACACCTTAAGTTAAATGGAAAATCCTCAAACAGGCCAGAACATCTAAATCGGTAAAGGAACCATGTTTCCTTCGTCTTCAAGAAAAAATGGAAATCATAAAATACATTTGAGCCATCCCCTCCTATTCCCTCCCATCCTCTATACATGTTCTTACTTTTTTTCTCTTTTTTCTTTTTTTTTCCACTTTTTTCTTTTTTTTCTCTTTGTTAAACCCAAAGGAGTGACCATAAAGACTGTAAAGGGCCATACTTATCTTATACTGTTAAATCTATCTATAAAATTTTGTCTGTTAATCACCTCTCTCCACTCCCCCTCTCTTCCTTTTGTTCAAAATTGTAACTTCCAACTTCCAACTCTGATTTCCCATTTTCTACCCCATTTACCTGTCACTCATAATTCGCCAATATAAGGTAAAGAATTTTCCATCTACTTTCACACTACCTGATGATACACTGTCCTTTCAATGTCGAAACAAAATGTAGACATTGTAGTAAATGATAATTTGTACATGTTCTAAACTATATATATATATATATATATATATATATATATAAAGTGGACATTGCTGTCAACATCCAGACGCAAAAGACACATCATGCTAAACAGAGTCGTCAGGTCATGTCATGATGACTGTTTTTAGCATGAAACAGACTGTCGCCTGTAGGTGTTGGCCATTTTTATACTTACATACGCTCTCTCACTGATATTGAGAACTTCATCCTTTAAATATAGATTTTCTTGAAGCTATATTTTATCATATATACACACTACCGGCCATAATTATTAGGTCACCACAGTGTTTAAAAAAATGATGCATTTCATACTATTTACTACTATTTATTGCGAAGTAAACAATTGTAAATGAAAATAGAATGGTTTTTTTGTTAATATTGCACAGTAACATGTGCATCAAATGAATTTATAAATATTTAATAATTACCTATGTTGCAGTTTCATCAATGAAAGAATGAAGAAAATTTAGGGTGATTCGGACGAGTTCATCTTTGCTTCTTTGCCTTGTAATATTTTGCACAGTAATAACAGCAA
>JBBBDQ010000791.1:3767500-4007500 GCA_037127315.1 Ascarosepion bandense | reverse complement strand
AGAAAAGAACTAGAGAGAAATAAACAAGCGAGAAATGAACGATTGAGAAATGAAAAAGCGAGAAATAAACAAGTGAAAAATGAATGAACGGGAAAAGAACGTTTGAGAAATGAACGTTTGAGAAATGAACGAACGAGAAATGAACGAGTGAAAAAAGAACAAGTAAGAAATGAACTGAATGAGCGAGAAAAGAACGAGAGAGAAATGACTGACTGGCAAATGAACGAATCTAAACTTATTTATAAATGGATATGTGTTTGTGTGTGTGTGTGTGTGTGTGTGTGTGTGTGTGTGTGTGTGTGTGTGTTTCCGTTACCTATAGACTCCGAAACGGCTGAACCGATTTTCTTGAAAATTGACACAGTTGTACTATAAGCATCTGCGAGTGTTCTTACCAAGGTTTTGTATCGAGGTACCCCCGATAAATATCGATAATCGAAAAAATCGGGTTATAGAAGGAGTGGTCCGATTTTAATCAAATTTGATACACTAATAGACAAAGACATAAGAAACGATATTCAGAAGTTTCAAGGTTGCAGTTCTTACAATAGTGCAGAAAATCGATAATATATATATATATATATATAAGGCAAGATGTTTGTGTGTGTGTGTGTGTCTGTTTATCTTCCTGTATGTCTGTATTTTTTCAGCCCTTTTATTTTAATTTTTGCTTCGTGTTTGGCTCTAAGTAGGTATAATTGTAGTTCTTAGTCTCAGCCATGATACAATTTACTCAGAGGACTTATTTAGCTTTCATAATTCAGTTTACGACGAAAAAACTTATTTGATATCGATACCCGGAAATCAAAATTTGACTTACATCCATTCATTTTTCTTTCAGTTTACGGTTTTGCTTTAGTTGGAACCAACTATTGCTTTTTAGTCTTTCGTGCCAATGTCCAAAGAGTCTGAGCTCCAAGACCATGGATTAGTTTTAAAGCTTTCATTACACCCGAGCAACGCCGGGCTATACTGCTAGTAAAAAATAAACGCGCGAGATATTGAGATGGAAAGAGACAGAGCCAAGTGGAAGTCCATGATCGCCTACGTTCGGAAGACAAACGGCACATGAACATGTAGAAAGCGTAGTTTATCGACAAACAAGTGAAAATTTCAACCTTTTTGTTGGTTATTTAAAAAAAACATTGAAAAAGTATTTTTTTGGCGGGGTTGGTCATAAAGATAAGACCTTGTAGGAAAATAAATTTACTGGACAACAATTCTAGAACTAGTCAAGGTGCTCATAACTTCTTCCATGTAGGCATCACCTTAACTCATTACCAGTGTTAAATTTCAGATTTTAAAATGGCTAAGGATAAAATTTTAACCAAGTTCGAACTGGGGAGGATTGTTGAACTTCAAAGACGTGGTATTTTGCAACGAAGTATAGCAAATGAATTTGGCTGTAGCAGAACTCTCATTGCTAACTTCATTAAAAAATCCAGATGCGTATGCTTCTAAAAGAACCAATCGGTCGCCTCATTAAAATCTTATCATCTCTAGACAAACACATTAGACAAGAGGTTAAGAGAGATTTAAGCTTAACATCAAATCCTTTGAATTTTGTCGAGAACCCCGATATTAACAGCAGGAGGACCCGATCGTACTAACACACAGGAAAATTTCACGAGAAACAAAGAAAAGAGTGCTGGATTGCTATGTGATGTCTGTTCTTCAATACGGCAGAGTGCTGGACAATATCATCGAAAATGAGGACAAAACTGGAAGCAGCGGAAATGTGGTTCTACAGAAGGATGCTGCGGATATCGTGGACTGAGCATGCAAGCAACAATGAGGTGTTGGAAAGAATGGCAACAAAAAGGAAATTAATACTGAGCATCAGGAAGAGACAACTAAAGTTCCTGGGGCACGCAATAAGGAATGAGAGTCTGGAGAACCTGATACTGACTGGCCAGATAGAAGGAAGGAGAGACAGAGGAAGGCAGCCGATAACATATTTGCAAGGCCTGATCAGGTGGATGGCGGGACGGGGGTTGCCAGGAGTAACAGGAGCAAACATACTAAGAGCCACAGGGATAGGGAGACGTGGAGAACATTGATCGCCTATGTCCTGAAGGGATAGGGCGTATAGAAGAAGAGAAGAAGAAGATATTCTGCATTCACATTAAGTTCCATGTTTCTCATGTCTCTGTTATCAGTAAACTATTTCAAACAAATTACTATACATCTTTTTATTTAACTGTCATAATGACAGGAAAATTTCGCTAGAGACAAAGAAAAGAGTACTGGATGCTATGTTATGTCAGTTCTTCAATACGGCAGCGAATGCTGGACAATATCATCGAAAATGAGGACAAAACTGGAAGCAGCGGAAATGTGGTTCTACAGAAGGATGCTGCGGATATCGTGGATGCTGCGGATATCATGCAAGCAACGACGAGGCGTTGGAAAGAATGGCAACAAAAAGGAAATTAATACTGAGCTTTTGAAAGAGACAATTGAAGTTCCTGGCACACGCAATGAGGAAGGAGAGCCTGGATAACCTGATACTGACTGGCCAGATAGAAGGAGAGAGAGAGAGACAGAGGAAGGCAGCGGATCAGGGCCTGATCAGGTGGTTGACAGATCGGGGGTTGCCAGGAGCAACAGGCGCAAACATATTAAGAGCCACAAGGGATAGGGAGACGCGGAGAACATTGATATTTTTAACCTCTTCAAATCAGCTATTATCTCACCTACATATCCTCACAATCTACACTTATTTCCACTTTTACGTTCATACAAAAATATAATTCAGTAAACACTACCTTCAGAGGCTCTTAGGCTATTTGCTGAGTCCTGTGTACTTCTTCTTCTATGTGCCTTGTCCCTTCAGGACTTAGGCGATCATGGCCTTCCACGTCTCCATATGCCTGGTGGCTCTTAGCAAGCTTTCTCCTGTAACATCTTGCAGCCCCCGTTCTGTCATCCATCTGATCAGGTCCTTCAAATATGTTTTCCGCTGTTTTCCTCTGTCTCTTTTCCCTTCTATCTGGCCTGTTAGTATCAGATTCTCCAAGCCCTCCTTCCTCATTGCATGTCCTAGGAACTTCAATTTTTTCATCCTGATGCTCAATATTAATTTTCTTTTCATTTCCATTCTTTCCAACACTTCGTCATTGCTCACATGCTCGGTCCAGGATATCCGCAGCATCCTTCTGTAGAACCACATTTCAGCCGCTTCAAGTTTTTCCTTCATCTTTGTTGATATTGTCCAACATTCACTGCCATATTGAAGAAGTGACATCACATAACAATCCAGTACTCTCTTCTTTGTTTCTAGTGGAAGTTTCCTGTGTCTTAATATTTTACTCAGCTTCTGGAACGCATCCTTCGCCATGCCAATTCGCCTTTGGATCTCTGTGTCGCACTTTCCATCTTCAGTTAGAACACTTCCCATATATTTAAATTTTTGTACCTGCTTGATTTTAACATCCCCCACCTGTATTTAACACATTGGGCTGCTCTTTTTGCTGATGACCCCGAGTACTACCGTTACTAATTTTTGGAGATTTCAGATTCTTTTGACCCCTTAGGATCGTAGAGGCAGCGGAACATATTGAACTCATATAAGCAGAGTGCGTGTCTAGAGTAAGACAACTTAACTGTGCCCATCACTCTTCAGGCTAGTTTTGAATTCACATTTGTCCTTCTCTTAGAGTGGCTAGCACAGCTAGGAGAGCTCAATCTACCTTGCTATTTTACCAATTATAAATTCATATCTTATAGTTGAGATAAATTCATACGTTTACAAAGGATATTCTAACAAAAGTGAATGTGACAAACGAACTCAGATTGCTGTTTCTCTTTCTGTGTCGCTAACTCCTACACTTCAAGTACATCCTAAATGGCATGTACATACAGTAATTTATATTTATTTATACGTATATAACATACTGTTATTTATATTTATTTATACGTATATTACACATTTGTATAAGTAAACAAAAATGTCCAATCACTGACGATAAAATGAAATTATTATACTATACAATTTCGTCTATGTCAATGCATGTTATTTACTAGTGAATATAATTAATAAAGATTGAATATTATACAGTGAGAATTTCAGATCAAAATTCAGGTAAGATTACTGCTGCGAGATTACTAATATACCATTGTATGTGTTCTTCTGTTGGCATGAATTTTTGTGTACGATTTAATCTCACGCACCGTATGGTGATTTGTTAAGGGTAGATTAAATGTGGCCTAGGGCAAAAAAATATACAGTGAATATTCGATATCATTCAGTCAGTTAAGTGCCATACGTGATACACGCTTGGGCGATCATGTCTCAAAAGAGACATGACTGATTGGGCAGAAGATTTTCCCGCAGTAGGTTGCGATTACTTTCTGTGGTAGACTGGTTGCCAACCAAGACTATAGAATTCACTTTGTCCTGTTATTTAACTCATAACTGGAGGGAAGTGACGGATTAATACGTTTTCCAAGGGTATTTGCGCGTTAGTGAATGCAAGGAATTCAACTGGAATTCGAACTCGGCCCCCCGATTCTCGAAATCATTACTCAGTCATAAATGTTAAAGTGACAAGCTTACCAACTATTACACCAAGTCGAAGCACTCACGTATGGGAAACAATTAAGTAAACATTGGAATAGAATATTTAACCAACGATGTATTTTGATAGACGTCACAAGGAATCAAATCTTATTTTATTAAACTTGTTTTAAGTCAATATTTGCAAGCAAGTTTAATAAGATTTTATTTATAAATTTTATTTGGTCGGTTTTATTCTTTGATTATCTTGCATGGTTTTACAACGCCTCAACATTTAAACGGTTTAGTATTTTTCAGTTGCGTATTATAAGATCATTTTCAATAAACTTCGCTAAGATTCCAATTTATTTAATTTCTCAACAAGATATAATCTCATGTACAGTGTAGTGCATGCTTATATGATATACCTGGTGACTTATGGTGATGTTTTTTGTAAGCGTATCTTAGATGTGGCTTAAGGCTAGAAGTAACATGTAGCACCCAGTGAGAACTGAACTCTTCAGTCATACTTGACAAAGCGAGATAAGCCAGACAATTATGCTACCTCGAATTATGTCTCTGACCTTTCGTCGTATGAAAATTTAAATTTGTTGCTGTGATATATTTTTTGTCTATATACCAGTGTTTCTCACCATTGTGTGCTTGAAGGAATACTTGCAAAATTAGTAAAACTTTGTGGTGTACTTTAAATTTTAATAATGAAAAATTATGAATGATATTTGAAAAAAAATAATAATGAGCTCGTCAGAAATAAACATTTATTTTTAAGACATTACATTGTAAATTTCAGTATGCAGGCGTAAAATCCATTTTTTTTAGTAAAGTGGAACCTCTACTTACGAAAAGCTATACACTTTTTTTAATCATATCACCCCAAGCAAGGCAGTCCACTGCCACTATAGCGCAGGGGGTTACATAGTGCGATTGGGCATAGGAAATGTCAGAAGGAGAGTGATAGACGAGTTAGGAGGTACTTAGGGAGAGTGTTGGAGAGAATGAGTGCGAGTTAGTGTGTTAGGAGGTGCCTATTGACCTTACATTTAAACTCCTGGAGGTTGTAGCCGTCAGAGAAGCAATCATGCGGAAGGGAATTCCACAGGCGGGAAGTGCGAGAAAAGAAGCTGCTGGAGTAGAAATTGCGGTTACATTTCGTCGGTTTTACTGTAAAAGGGTGGGACCTAGTTGCCAATCTAGTATCTCGTGCAAAATCACACCTAGGGGGCACCAGTGATTTAAGTTCTTCAGAGCAGAAGCCGTGAAAGTACTTATAGAAGAGGCACAGGGAAGCCACGTCACGCCGGTGAGAGAGTGACTGCAGGTGGCCCGCTAAGTGGGTATCGATCACATTACAGATTCTTCGCTGTATTTTGTCAAGAACCCCGAGGAGAGTAACAGGGGCACCCGACCAGATGTGGCAGCAGTATTCAATACACGGTAGATTTATGTGCAGGATAGATTCAGGCGGAAAGAATTTCCGGGCCCTGCACAGAGAGCCGACTTTCATAGCAGCGGATTTAGCAATGGATTCGACGTAGTCATTCCACTTGAGGTCCGCTGAGAGTGTCAGGCCAAGCAGGTGTAGTATTTTACTCTCTGGGAGGCAAGCCTGTTCCATGCTAATGGTAGGGAGGTGTGGTTGTCTTAACTGACAGCAGCTTCGTTTTCGAAGAATTGAATTTTACGAGCCATTTCTTACCCCAGTCCATCACGGATTGGAGGTCCTTTTCAAGCTCAGCAGCGAGGTTCGCCTTGTCACCAACACCAGATTTTTGATCGAGGCGAGAGTAAACTGTGGTGTCATCGGCGTACATGCCTACGTGGGATGTTATGGCATCAGGGAGATCATTGATGTAGATTAGAAAGATCTACGGGGTCCGAGGGTTCACCAGTGTTCTTAAATATTGGAACCACAGAAGAAGACTTCCAACAAGCAGGAAAGCAGGAGGAAGATAGGCAGAGGTTGTAGAGCATATAAAGGACAGAGGAGAGTCCAGGGACACATTTCTTCAAGACTATGATTGGGATTCCGTCCCCACCACTCGCTTTGTGAGTGTCAAGTTAGAAAGCAGCGATGGCGTGATGTGAATCTCAGTTTTAGGTGGGAAGTCGGGTGTATAGACTCCAGACGAATCCAGACTCGAATTGGTCGAGACTCTACGGGCAAAGTATTCAGACTTGTCCGCTGAGGATGTGGGGACCTCAAACTCGTTGATTAGTGGCGGTATTGAGGACTTACTCTTGTTAAGCACGCTTTTACAGAGGCGCCATTAGTCTTTGGCGCCGAACTTAAAGGATGCTATACGTTGCTTCATTCTGGCAGCAAACAGCATCTTAGCTTTGTTAAGTATTATTTTACACTTATTACGAGGCGAAAAGGCGTCCGTTTAGGTCCGACGCGTGGCTACGATAAAGCCGGAAGAAGTGATTCCGGTGGGCAATGGCGGCCGAGCAAGCGGGCGAGAACCAGAGAGACGAATGGTATTTAAGCTGAAATTTCCTGGCAGTGGATGAAAGCATCGATGCCAGCCTTAACCCAGGAGAAGACCTCTAATGCACAGTCTTCGACGGGAAGACTAAAAACATTGTTCCAAAGGACGTTGCAGAGGAAGTCACGGAACGAATCCCAGTCTGCTCTTTGATAGCAGTAGGATATTCTGCTGGTCTGTGTTTCTTGGGTAGGGGTGGAGTGGAATGAGATGTTGACAGAAACTACAGCGTGATCAGAATTTCCGAGAGGGCAGAGCTGTCTGGTGGTGCAAGAATTTGGGATGGAAGTGAAGCAGAGGTCTAGTAGTGAGTCCCTTCCGTTAGGGCTATTGGAGAAACGTGTGGGGAAATCCATCACTTGCGTAAGGGATTGGGAGATTGAAAAATTAATGATGTGGACAGGAGCAGGGTCGGTGACAGAGTTTTCCAGCCACTTAGTGGTGGGCGTTAAAGTCACCAAACACGAAAATATGGGCAGATGGGTGAGAAGAAATGGCCTTGTCGATATTGTCAGAGATGCTGTCAAGTACTGAACAATCAGAGGAGGAGGGGGAGCGGTAGAGGAAGAAGAGATAGCTAACTGAGCTTAGAAGTGAGAGAAGTAAGCACATGAAAGACTGGTCCAGGGATTCAAGAGATGTCACTCTAGCTAGGGGGAGGTGTTCGCTGACATATACACCAAGCCCATGCATATGGACATTGGAGTCCTTCCTGAAGAGGGGAAGGTAACCAGGAACATAAATCTCAGAGGAGGGGATACATACGAAGTTTTCAGGTTACGAAACGCCTCTTTGGAAAATATTACCTCTTGTTACGGAAAGAAATTTCAGGATACGAAAGGCGAAAATTTCAAAATAAGTACCGATACTCGCAGCTCTCAGAGTCCACCTCATTGCTCCTCAAGTGCCTCCTCATTCTCGATAATGCCCCTGCCCACTCACTTGGCCTCGAAGAGTTCTCGTTTATTAAGGTGCTGTACCTACCACCTAATACCACCTCTATCTTCCAGCCCATGGACCAACAAGTCATTTCGAAGAAACTTTATCTAAAAACCTGTTCAAGCGGTGTTCCGACATAACTGAAAACACCCAGCTTACCCTTCGTGAGTTTTGGAAGCAGCACTTCGATATTGTTGTTTGCCTCAAGATAATCGTTATGGCTTGGCAGGAGGTGATCAGACTTACCCTTAATGCGGTCTGTTGCTTCACGAGATTTTGAGGGGTTCGAGGTGGGGGCTTGGAACCGATTAGGGCATTTATAGGGTAAAAAGCGTCTCTACTTACGAAACGACTTTCAGAACGAATTAATTTCGTAAGTAGAGGTTCCACTGTACTAGAATTTTTTGAAACACGATGACGAGTGTTGAAAACCCCACAGCATTTAATATTGTTGAAGTTATCGCTAACATTTTTGGTTCAGATTTAAAAACTACGTTTCGTTCAATTTCGCAAACTAATCGATGAAATTTGAATAAACTGATTTGTTTGGAAAAAATACTTTGATAAAAACCCTACTTCGCGGTTTAATAGTTTCTTTAATTTAATTTTATAAGACTTCAAGATAAACAATATCTTTTAAGAATTTTGTTTCTATTTAACAGTGAAGAATACCTTCTCATGATCTATCTCTATTGAGCAATCGACATACAAATTGTCATGCGTAAATATTTCTTTCTGGAGCCAAATTGCGATTTTTTTAAGCGTCTGGCCTTGTGATTTGTTTATGCTTGTAAACGTAGGTCGAAATGAAAACTAGATTCTTGTATGTATAACAAGTTAAAGAAAAGATGCGAAAAAAAAAATCCCTAAACAAAACAGTATAGCATTTTTATGAAACAAGTATTTGTTTTTTAAATCATAAAATGAGTTTTTAAAATAGTGATATTATTTTGTATGTTAAATAATAAAACGTAATTTTTCCATATAAATTAATGAAAATTTATTTCAATAAGCTTCACACTTTGGGCACCTCGAGGTAGTGTAATGGTTAGCAAGCTTGACTTTTTAGAACCTGTAAAAACTGAGTAGTGATTTCGATCCTCACAGAGTACATCATACTTTCGGTCTTGTGCCACATCTAAGCAGTGCTTAAAAAATACTTTCGGTCTTGTGCCACATCTAAGCGGTGCTTAAAAAATTTACTAAGCTACACACAAAAACAACTATACTGCCGGCTTTCCTGTTTACACATCTCCCCACAAGTTGGTCAGTGTATGTTTATCTTAGTGGATGTGGCAGATGGAACGACTAATGGATGTAACAATTATATATACTATTGGAACACGTGGAATTTCCACGGAAGGATAATTATGACTTCTTGGAAAAAATTTTACTTTGTCATACTACAAATGATAGTAACGTCTTCAAGCATAAAGGTATTGGATAATAAAATAACGATAACACAGAGTGTAATTTTATTAAAATATCTATAAAAGTAATGTCCATAGAAGCTACTTTACTGTAATCTTATATTAAGCGGCGTATGTACAGACAGTAACCAAAACACTGTACATTATTTTGTGAAAGATTTTGAAAGAGAAAATGTTTTCTTATTACTGAAAAATCATGGCTCCTGTGTCCATTGCAAACAGAAAAGACCAACTGAGTAATGGCCAAGAGTATAAAAGCCAGAAATTTTTGTTATTAGGTCGCGGGATACGACAAGAAACCTACCTATTTTTACTATATTGTACAGTACACACACAATTACTGCTACAACCACCAGCTTAAACTGCTACTGCTAAGGTAATGCTATAGGCTCTCTCTTCCTACTATCTTACTCTTTACTACCCTTCTGTTTGGCAAAGGTGAGAGAAAGGATGAGGAGTGTAGCGTTTACAGATTATAAAAAGATAGAGGGGAAGGAAAAGCTCGTGTAGTGAGTAAATATAACGGGCGGAGGAACTACGTAACTAACTAAGGAAGAGACAAGCAGAATTATTATATGATAGATAAAAATAAGTAGTAAATTATTATTTCGAGTGCAATATGGCTACCTTTCAGGGTGCATTAATGGACTCGGGCGGACTGGTTGAGAAAGGCTGGTATATATTAGGGGACATTATTTCCGCAAATGGCAATTTTGAAATGTAAATCTTTTAAGCAGACAAAAAGCAATCTACCAATATCAAAGAAACCTCTATTTTAAGTAACTTATGACAAATCTCCGACGGCAAATATCCAACAAAATGCAATTTGGCAATATCTTAACCAGTCTACAAATTAACCATCTTCTTTTGAAGCCAATACACACATTTATAGACGTTTTCAGTTCTTTCACTGAAAGTTAGTAACTCGCCCAACATAGAATTCTTTTTTTTTTTTTTCCTTATACACTTGATGTTTCCCGAAGTAATGTGTGGAGACAGATGAAGAACTCGCCAAGTCTAAGATTCTTAAAGCCAAGAAAAACAATTTGCGTGACGAAACACCAAAAACATGCCAACCTCTTTCTTACAGGCGGGGCTCTCATTATTCGGTTGCGACTTCCATGGAAAGTGTGCAGACAAACTACATTCATCGGTTCCGCCAGGTTTGCCCTTCAAAGCTAGGATCCACCATGCCACTTACATAGTAGCAAACCGCCCACATTTCCCCCGTATTCCCTTCGTGAGAAGTAAGTTCTAATCGAACAACTTCTTTCCGAAAACCGTTGCCCTGTGTTTTAACCGTTTTCTTCTCTTCCTTTCCGTACAAATTATCCGTTAAGGTAACCCTGTACCTTGAGTGGTCGCCGAGACCTTGTACAGGGCGAACCTTATAACAAAAAACAAAAAGAAAAGAAAAGAAAAAAACAACTATTGAATTCGATAAAAGACAAAAGAACGCATAACATGAAAGGAAAGTATTTACATTATCCTCAGTTTTGTTACCAGTTTTACGACGTTTCGCCTGTTGTACGCTCCGGCCTTCGTCAGGTGCCAGAAATTTCAAACTGAACTTTTTTATTACAATCACTGGGGCATATGAACTTTATTCTTAGCCGCGTGCCACTTCTGGAAGACATGAGTTATCTCCCTCTAACCCTGGAAGTTACTTGTTCACCACTGCTGTAGCCTGATATTTAACTCTACGGCTATATCGTGTTGAATACACCGGTTCCCGTCCGATCTCCGAAGTTAAGCAACATCGAGCCTGGTCAGTACTTAATGGGTGACCATTTGGGAATACCAGGTGCTGTAAACGTAAGGACCAAGAATGGTCCAGCAGTCCTCCAGGTTTGGGGGTTGGGTGAAGGGCTAACAACCCTGCCTCGTAAAAAAAGAAAAACAGTTTGTTACAGAAACAGCACGAAAAAGTTGCTGCCCTATGCATCATCTAGGTGTGATGGATAAATGATGATGAACCTTGTAAGTTACTTGTTAACCACTGCTGTAGCCTGATATTTAACTCACAACACTTATACCCCAGTGATTGTTCAAAATTCCTAACATCTGAAGAAGGCCGGAGCGTACAAATACCGAAACGTCGTACAAATAGCAACAAAGATGAGGACAATAGTCCGAATAATGTAAATAGTGTAAATACTACCTTATCTCAGAAATATGGACGAATGTTTAGGTGTGTTCGATGCTGCGAAATTTATAATGATCTATTCTTGATCGAATTTACTTAGAAAGCGACTTGTAATTAGAAAGGGACTCTTTATGACTATCGTAACGATCATAAAGAACTATAAAGCCTGTGGAACTCCCTTCTGTTTACATTCCCCGATAGCTACACTCTCCAAAAGTTTGAATACAACGTCAATTGCCAGTTTCTATCTCCTTGAATTCCATCCATCTTTGATCCTTTTTTCTACACCCCCTGTACTCTGTTTTTCTCTCACTGTAGCCCCCACCCCGCTAGTGGCGGTCCTACTTTGCTTGGGGTGAAATGATTAAAAAATACATAGATAATGAACATAATGAGAGAACAGACTAAGATAGATAGTTGGAGAGGTAGGTACTGAACAAAATGAGATAGATAGATAGATAGATAGATAGATAACGAACATGATGAGACACAGATATAATGATCAGAAATACCTATATATATATAGAGAGAGAGAGAGAGAAAGATAAATAGAGAAACAGACAAAGAGGTATTTAATGAATAGTAATGATATATATGTATATATATATATATATATATATATATATAGAGAGAGAGAGAGAGAAAGAGAGAGAGAGACAAAGAGGTATATAATGAATAGTAATGATATATATGTATATATATATATAGAGAGAGAGAGACAGATCAATAGAGAAACAGAGAGAAAGACAAAGAGGTATATAATGAATAGGAATGATATATATATGTATATATATATATATATATATATAGAGAGAGAGAGAGAGAGAGAGAGAGAGAGAGAGACAAAGAGGTATATAATGAATAGTAATGATATATATGTATATATATATAGAGAGAGAGAGAGAGACAGATCAATAGAGAAACAGAGAGAAAGACAAAGAGGTATATAATGAATAGGAATGATATATATATGTATATATATATATATATATATATATATATAAGAGAGAGAGAGAGAGAGAGAGAGAGAGTCATCAGCAGACAGATCTGTTTCGCAGCTCATCAATACGGATAGAAATCCGATTGCTTCTAGCCAGGATTGAAAACCGACTGAATTGACATCAGTCGGCGATTCTACCTCTGAGCTATGGGCTTTCAGTACAGAAAGGCGGACTTATGCGTGTTATGTAAAATGTAAGCACACGCCAGTAGCCGTGAGTGTTCAAATTCATTACTGAATGAACGATGCGTAAATGCGTGAGTAGCTACTTTTTTTTCAAAGTCCACCATTCCTCCACAGTGCTCAATCGGGGTGTGAGAGCGTAAATATATACATCTACAATATACAGAGAGAGAGAGAGACAGAGAGAGAGAGAGAGAGAGAGAGAGAGAATAAAATGAAATAGATACTGAAAACAATGGATATTTAGAGTGTAGAAAGAACATATCCCTGACGCTTTTAGGTGTAATTAGAGTTAATATTCATGGATTTCGAGCTTTGAACTACAGAAGAGCAACCTGATTCATAAAGTTAAGAAAATAGAAGAAATTAACCTGCTACGCTGCATGGTTTTTACAAATTTACGGAGCCCCATTTCAAGCCATTTTGTCATCAACAACCCCACTTCTCTGTCTGCGTGTTCGCTTGCCTTTGGATGCTGTTTTTTTTCTAACGGGTTTTTGCATTCTCAATAAATATTCTGCCTCTATGGTCCCCTCTTTTTTCTGACTCTTTCTTCCCACCTTCTCCCTCTTTCTCTCTTTTCTCCCCTTTCTCTTGATAACCTCTCTCTGTCACCTCTCTCTATCATCTTTACCTCGATACCCACTTTCTTTTTTTCTCTATCTACTCCATCTCTCACTTTATTGACTTACCCTCTCACTCTATACACCCTTCCTCTCTATACACACCCACACACACACTCTCTCTATCAACTTTCTCTCTATATATCCACTTTGTTTCTATATAGATCCACTTCCCCCCTCTCTGTCTATCGACTTCCCCTCTTTCTGTATATATATTTACTTTCTCTCTCTTTCTCGCTCTGTCAATTTTTCTCTCTTTCTACTTACTTTATCTCTATAGACTATCCCTTTGCATATAACCACTTTCTTTTTCTCTTTATCCTATTTCTCTTTTCACTTTCTCTCTATCTCTTTTCTTTCCCTCTCTCTTTATTCTTTTTCTATTTAATTTCTCTCTATATCCAATTTCTCTCCATAGCTTTTCTTTCTCTCTCAGCTCTCCCTCCCCTTTATCATTCTACACTCTATCTCTTTTTATCTCTCTCCACTCCCTATCTCTATCTCTATTCACTCTCTCTCTTCTCTCTCATCTCGTATACGTTTACGTTTCGTATTTTTCCTGTCACTATAGTAGCAATACCACTGAAAAAGAAAAGCTCATACAATTTTTTACAGAAGGAAATACTTTCAAATAAAACATTACCATAAGATTATTATTATTATTATTATTATTATTATTATTATTATTATTATTATTATGTCATTTTTCATCATATTTCGATTTCTGCCTTGGTCTCACTACCAACCAAGTCTGCGGGGAGACCTAAGGCAGGTAGTGGCGTGTTGTTATGGCTCCATTTCATGTTTTTCTATCTTCCCTATCATCCCTAGCATTACATAGATAAAGTTTTCCTTAGTGTGTGGGCTGTACTTAATAAGACAATTTTTTGTATATCTCTTACGCTAGGGTTTCCAGGGACTCTTTCAATGTGTTGTTTTGTTCCATTTTTGTTCATTCCAAGTTCACCTACTATCACTGGCACAACTCTTGTTTTCAATTTCCACATTTTTTCTATTTCAATTTCCAGGTCTTTATATTTTGACAGTTTTTCAAATTCCTTGATTGCTATGTTACAATCCGCTGGACAAGCCATATCAATTAATAGACAAGTTTTCTCCTGGTTTTTAACAATAATGTCTGGCCTGTTTGCTTCAATTTTTCTGTCTGTGTAGATGGTGTAATCCCATAGAATGGTGACATCTTCTATTTCTGTAACCGGTGCTGGGTAATGGTTATTATTATTATTATTATTATTACTATTGAATGTGAGCATCACACTAACAAAACGACACTTAATAGGCAAATATATGAAGGCCAATATACCTATCATCAAGCCTAGTCTGATAAAGGTATACAAAGCGCACGCTGCACAGCCAAATATGTGCTAACTGTTGAAAGGTTTTGATAACGATGAGGTGTTGGAAAGAATGGCAACAAAAAGGAAATTAATACTGAACATCAGGAAGAGACAACTGAAGTTCCTGGGACACGCAATGAGGAAGGAGAGACTGGAGAACCTGATACTGACTGGACAGATAGAAGGAAAGAGAGACAGTGGAAGGCAGCGGATAACATATTTGCAGGGCCTGATCAGGTGGATGACGGAACGGGGGTTGCCAGGAGTAACAGGAGCAAACATACTAAGAGCCACAGGGATAGGGAGACGTGGAGAACTATGATCGCCTACGTCCTGAAGGGACAGGGCACATGGAAGAAGAAGAAGAATGTTGTAGATGGAACCCAGTGACAAATACTATCAGGTAGAGCCACAGACAGTTTAAGAATCAGGGTGTTTCCAAGTATCTAAACCCGATTCCCAGGTCACCTTACCTGTCTCATCTTTAAGACGTAAGAATAAAACAAGCCTTTCGACACATAGCAATGACGATTCTCCATCACTTCCGTTCATGAACAGAGATACACCGTGCATTAGCCACTAGTTTATTTTATAAGTCCGGCAACTGACAAGTGAATTTGTGATACTGAACTTTTGTTTCTTGTATTCCATTTTAATTGAATAAGACTACGAATATGTAGTTTGCTTGCTTCAATTTTGCGGGTTTTTTTTTGCATGTTGAAATTCCACACGATTTTCTATCAACTTCTTTAGTTTATGGACACCAGAGGAGACATTTTCTTGTTTGCAGTTTTCAACTATAGTGATATCTGTTTGGTGGCGTCAAGGATGATGTTTTGATGTTAAAATCCCATGATGTCCTGAGCCGGTCGTCTTCGATCACCTTCTCTGGTTTGTAGCTGGATAATTTCTGCTTGACATCAAGTTCATACTTCCTGTTTAGGCATCGATGCAGACGGGAGGCCAATTTATGACAGCGGTGCTTCTGTTATTTCTGGAATACGCAGATACACGCATCTCAACATGTTTTAGCCAGAGATGCTGAGGTAAGAAATGGTTTGGAATTACAGTTTAAATCAGTAAAAAGTAAACCCACTCCTAGTGACGCTTATTTCTGTATTGAGAAAAGACATTTTAACGGTACATTACATGGTAGACTCGCGATTGGATTACGTACACCTACATAAAACTAAGACATAATTTACATTGTTCGGATTGTTGTCCTCGTTCGTATTGCTATATTCTCAACGTTTCGGACATTGTACGCTCAGAACATATGGCCCATTCACCTGAAGAAGGTCGGAGCGTACGACAGCCAAAACGTCTTGAATATAACAATACTGATAAGTGTAAATAATGTAAATAATACCTCATTTCAGAGGTATCGACAAATAGAATATAATATTCTTTAATTTTGTTTGGTTTTTGAGCGAGATACTAATTACAGATCAATATGATTAAAATCTATATGTAAGTAAAAATGATATACCTTGGTTACAAGAAACAATACATAGCTTACAAACTCTACAACAAAATAAATTCCCAATTTTAGATTGGCAATGCTCTCTGCAAGATGTGAGCAGTAGAATCAGTCAGTTAAGTCCCATACGTGATACACGCTTGTGCGATCATGTCTCGAAAGAGACATGACTGACTAGGCAGAAGATTATTCCGCAGTTGATTGCGATTGCTTTCTGCTGTAGACTAGTTGCCATCCAATCTGTTCCGTTATTTAACCCATAACTGAAGGGAAGAGACGGATTAATACCTTTCCCAAGGGTATTTGCGCGTAAGTGAATGCAAAGAATTCAGCTGGAATTCGAACTCGGCTTCCCGATTTCTCGTTCCAAGTCGATATCCACTGCACCACAACGCACATCCATCCAGTGGGTAGTACATTAAAAAAAAAAAAACTTTTTTAAGACAGCATTAGTTGTCAGCTTCTTTGTTTATCAGACCGGGTACTCATATCACTACTGGGTGGCTTTAATCCTTTTCGTCTATATTTCAAGGCCTTTGTACATTGAACATTTTAAATTTAAAGATAGTGTTGAGATGTCTGCCATGAAGCAGAATTTTTAAAAATCATTGATAATAATATCTGGTAAAATATTATTTACGCTATTTCCATGCGAACTATTACCCTCATCTTTGTTGTTATCACAGCATTTCAGCCGTTGTGCTGTCCGGTCATCATCAGGTGGATATCGATCACAGTAAGTCTATTCAGTCTGCGCCGATAGACTGATATCTTTTCATTGCTCATGAATAAGGATATAGTTTTTATTTTTTATTACGACTCAGTTATTGCTCGCTCACAACCCGGCCTAGAAGTTGAATTTAGAATTACTATGTCACGAAATTCACGAGCACACGCCGAAATCGTCTAGACTGTTTTCCAGGGAGAGAACTTAAAGCTTTAAACCTAACCAGTCTGTCAAAGAGTGCTGCTTCTGCTTTTCCTGCTTGACTGCCCCCACTGAAGCTTTTCTCTTTTTTTATAGTATGACAAGGTTATAGTTATACAGATTGATATACGACCAAAGACACAATGGCCGAAATACTGTGATAACAACAAAATATGACTATTGTCCTCATCATTGTCGTTGCTATCACGTTTTGGCCTGTGTAACCCCCAGCCTTCATCAGGTACATGCCAATCTAAGTAACCAACAGGGATTTCCGTATTGAACCCTTTACTTAATCTACAATGGTAAGCTGTTCTCGTTCAACTGTCCATGTCAAAGTGTACCCCGCCTAATTCTTATCTTTAGTACTGCTTTCTCATCTTGTTTTCAGTAAGTCCAACTACACACTGCCCGGCCTAGGGATAGAACTCATAATCACTGTCACTAAATTCAGGAACAGACGTTTTGATACACTCGTTATCTGTTGAGGACTTGGAGCCGTAAACATAACCTGACTGCTGATGAGTGCAACGGATGCTTCTTGTCAACTGTTACTTTTGAAGACTTGTTGTCACTTTTTTATTAGCGGCTCTCATATCTCGTATTTATTTCTATGCTAGGCTTACAAAGCAGCTTCTCATAGCGCAGCATATACGCCGATTCTTTCTTGTCCAGTATTTTCATTTCGTTACACAGGTGCTGATTATTATACTTTTTCCTCCATACTTCTGTACAATTAGCTCTTATTGTCCTATCGGTGTGTATTGTGACATCCCATAATATTATTATGGGATGTCTCTATCAGTGTGCATTGTGGTATCCTTAATATTATATTTCCTATTTCAGTTAGTTTCAATTGTTTATTATTGTTGGGTTAAGTTTCAACGATAAAATGACGAGACTTTGCCACCAGTCTAGTACTGCACTTATAACTCCCATAGAGAAACCTCAACAAGACAATTACCATGAGAATTTTTATAGAAAAAACATAGGAAAGCCACTAATTGGATTACACTTTCAATTCAAAATATCTTTCTGTTTTAAATGACCGACTAATGATTCATAAATCATAAAAAATAACAATTCAGTCAATCAAGCACTGCACAAATAAAGTGAAAAACATTTTTTGTTTTATGTGATTACTAGCAGTATAGCCCGGGGTTGCTCGGGTGTAATGAAAGCTTTAAAACTAATCCATGGTCCTGGAGCTCAGATTCAGCCTAAAGAATGTTTGTGTGAAGTTTGGTGAGAAACGGATAAAAAATGTGGATTTGTGTAAAGGACATACAGACAGATAAACAGACACACACACAAACATCTTGCTTTATATATATATATATATATATATATATATATTATCGATTTTCTGCACTATTGTAAGAACTGCAACCTTGAAACTTCTGAATATCATTTCTTATGTCTTTGTCTATGGGTGTATCAAATTTGATTTAAATCAGACCACTCCTTCTATTCCCCGGTTTTTCCGATTATCGATTTTCAATATTTATCGGGCGGACCTGGACACAAAACCTAGCTAAGAACTCTCGCAGACACTTATAGTACAACTGTGTAAATTTTTCGGAGTCTATGGGTAACGGACACACACACACACACACACACACACACACACACACACACACACACACACACACACACACACACACACACACACAGACTTCCATTTATAAATAAGTTTAGATTTAAATTTTCATTATATAAGTATGATAAGTTACTTTTCTGTCTTTTTAAAGTAAACTTTTTTAATTTTTTCTATCGATGATTATTTTTGTCATTAAAAAGACAGACAATTTGTATGATTTTTGAACTCACACGTATGTATATAGGAATAAAAAAGTAAAAATAATACGATTTCTTGATTTACTAGGCACATTCAAAAATGAAAACAAAAGAAACTTCTAATATCACAGTTCAGAAAAAAGAAAAGAAAGAAAAGAAAAAGAAGAAAAAGAATCACCCTGAAACATTCCTTCAGAAAGGAAAAGAAAGAATTTTCCAAAATCAGAAAAAAAGAAATAAAGTAAGAAAGAAAAAAGTAAAGAAAAAAAGAATATCTTTGAATTCTTTTATTCCGAAAGAAAAAAAAAAGAAGGAAGAAAAAAATTCCAAAATCCAACATTAGAAAGCACAAAAGAAATAAAAGAAACAAGAAAAAAAATCAGAGAGGAAAAAAGAAAGCAAAAAATTTCCAAAATCGCATTTCTGAAAGAAGGAAAGAAAGAAAAGAAAAAAAAAATTCCGAATCCTTCATTCAGAAATGAAAGAGAAAGAAAGAAAAAACAAAAGATAAAAGAAAACGACACTTCAGAAAGAAGGAAAGAATAAAAGGAAAAAAGAAAAAAGAAAAGAATCTCCCCGAGTCCTTCCTTCAGAAAGAAAAAAAAACTTCGAAAATCACATTTCTGAAAGAATGAAAGAAACAAAGTAAAAAAAGAAGAGAAAACAGAATATACCGAATCTTTCATTCAGAAATAAAAAAGAAAGAAGGAAAGAATAAAAGAAACTTCCAAAATCACACTTCAGAAAGCAAAAAGGAAAAAAAAAATCCCCTGAATCGTTTAGTCAGAAAGGATTAAAGAAAGAAAGGAAAAAAGAAAGATAAAAAAATCAAAACAGGAGAAAAAAAAACAAAACAAAAAAAAAACAAAACAAAAAAAACAGAGTCTTCACAAATCTTTCCTTCAGAAAAGAAAATGAATTAAAGAAAGAAACAAATAGTTCCAAAATTGCATTTCAGACAGAAGGAAAGAGAGATAAGAAAAAAAGAAAAATATTAGAAAAAAAAGAAGAATCTCCTCGAATTCTTTCTTAAGAACGGAAAATATAAAGAAAGAAAAAAAGAATAAAGAAACAGAAAATCACACTACAGAAAGAAGGAAAGAAAAATGAAACAAATAAAAAAATAAAAAAATAAAATAAGAAAAGAATCTTGCAGCCTTTCTTCAGAAATGAAAAAAGAAAGAAAGATGAAACGTCCAAAATAACACTTCAGAAAGGAAGAATGTGAGAAATCGAGAAGAAAAAAGAAAAGAAAAAAAGAATCTCCTCAAATCCTTTCTTTAGTAACGGAAAAATAAAGAAGCTTCCAAAATTACACTTCAGAAAGAAGAAATGAAAGTAAGAAAGAAAGGAAAAGAAAAAATAATCTCCCCGGATCCTTCTTTCAGAAAAAAAAACAAAAAAAAAAAAACAAATGCAAAAAAGGAAGAATGAAAAAAGAAAAGAAAAATAATCTCCCTGCATGCTTATTCAGAAAGAAGAAAGGCAGAAAAAAAAGAAAAAAAAAAATGAAAGGAGAATTATCCAAGATCAGAAAAAAAAATTCCTCGGAATTTTCATTCCGAACGGAAAAAAAAAAAGAATGAAAACAAAAAGGAAAATTGTCAATTACACTAGAAAGAAGAAAATAAAGAAAGGAGACATAAAAAATAGAATATCCGCAAATACTTCTTTCAGAAAGGTAAATAGAAAGAAAAACGAACTTTCAAAAATTACTGTTCAGAAAGAAGGAATGAAAAAAGGAAAAAAGAAAGAAGTGAAAGAAAAAAAAACTTCCAAAATCATACCTAAGAAAAAAAGAAACAAAGAAAAAAAAATAATCTGCCCGAATCATTCCTTCAGAAAGGAAAAAAAAAGAGAAAATAGGTCGAAAATCCTATTTCTGAATGAAGGAAAGAAAGGAATATAAAAGAAAAAAAGAAAAAAAAGTCTCCCCGAATCCTTCCTTCAGAAAATGAGGGAAGAAAGAAAAGAAAGAAAACAAGAAAAAAAGAGTCTCCCCGAATCGTTCATTCACAATGGAAGCAAAGAAAGTAAAAATAAAAATAAAAAGAAAAGTAACTTCCAAAATCAATCCTCAAAAAGGAAGAAATAAAGACATGAAAAAAGAAAAGAGGAATAAATCTTCAGAAATCGTTCCGTCAGAAAGGAAAAAAAAAGAGAAAAAAAGAAAACAGAGATTTCAAAATCACATTTCAGAAAGAAAAATAGAAGAAAAGGAAAAAAGAATCCCCCTCAAATCCTTCCTTCAGAAATAATAAATAAGAAGGAAAAATAAGAAAAATAAAACTTCCAAAATCACACTTCAGAAAGAAGGGAAAAAATAAATGAAAAACTAATCTCCCCAAATTCTTTTTAGAATTAAAATAAGAAAGAACCATAAAAGAAAAACAAAAAGAAAAGAAACTTTCGAAATCACATTTCAGAAAAGAGAAAAGAAAGAAAGAAAAAAGAAAAGAAAAAAAGGATTCTTTCCAAATCCTTCCTTTAGAAAGAAACGACAAAAAGGGAAAAGAAAGAAAAATGAACTTCCCGTATCACTCTTCAGTATAGAAAAAATAATAATAAGAAAAACAGAAATTAAATAATTTTGAAAATGGTTCTTCAAAGAAAAAGGAATAAAAGAGGAAGAAAAATAAAAATAAACTATAATAAAAAAGCAACATAAATAAATGAAAAAAGAAGAAACTTTCCTAGTCACCTTAAAGAATGGCAATAAAGAAAAAAAAAAAAAAAAGAAAGAGACAGGAAAAAATTTTTTTCGAAATAATCCCGTCATAAAAAAAGAAATCAAAATGAATGGGAAAAGAGAGAAGAAATAAAAAGAAACAAGCGTCCCAAATTCCTTTTCTGGAAAAAAAAAAGAAAGAATGAAAGAAAAAACGAAAACAAAAAAGAAATGAAAAAAAATAAAGAAACTCCCAAAATAAATCATAAAAAAAAAAACGAAAAGAAAAAAAAAGAAAAAAAAAGAAATACGAATAACAGACTAAAAACAAAATTTCATTAAGGTAAAAAGAAACTTATAAAATAACTCTTTTGAAAGAAAAATGAAAAATAAAGGCACGATTAAGAAAGAAAAACATTGAAAAAGATAGAAAAAGAAAGAAAAGGAAAAAGAGAAATTGAAAGAAAAGAAATTAGATGTAAAAGAAAAAAAAACGATAATAAAGAAACTTTACACAGAACGGAGTTCTTAAATGTCTTTTATGAAGTCTGAGTTATTATCTGATTAAGAAAAGAAAATACTTTTGATAGAAACCAGTATTTTTACATTCGTATTAAAAAAGAAAAGAAGGGAAATAGAGAGAAAAGGATAAAAAATAACTCTTTAGAATATGTGTTTTTCTTGTTTTTCTTTTTTTCCTGTTTTCTTAATGCAAAGTCAAGCGCCCCTCAAGGTAGTGGGTTACTAAATTATATTGTTGAAAGAAGAAAATGGCCGTCCCGAAACATCTTCTCGATGGTCTGTTCCATAAAGTAGCAGCCCTTGCGAATAATTTGCCCGAATGGAACTTTCTTCTCACCAATAGAATATGAAGGGAATGAAGGTAACTCTACGCCGAGTACGCGGCATAACGGGTGTCAGCTGTGAAGCTGTTAAATCGGTGGAACTAATGAATGTAACCCGTTTGAACATTTGACGTGAAAATAGCGCATGAGTAGCATGTCGCTTGCGACATTTCGTTTGTTTGTTTGCTTTTGAGGATTAACGACCTATCAATCCTTATGGGATCATTTTAAGGTCATAACCACTGATTTTGGGTAAGGTTATTTTATTTTTTTACAACGTTTTTCTTTTCACGATTCATTGGGATTTGTTTTTAAGAGCAGGGTCCCCAAGTCCTACCTTTATTATTTAACCCATAACTGGAGGGAACGGACGGATTAGTACCTTTCCCAAGGGTACCAGTGCTTAAGTGAATGCAGGGTATTCAACTGGAATTCGAACTCGGCTCACCGATTTCTCTTTCCGAGACGATATCCACTGCACCACAACGCACATCCGTCACTATACGCTTAGAGCGCCTGGTATTCCCAAGCGGTCACCCATCTAAGTACTGACCAGGCTCAACGCCGACATTTCGTACGTAGGAAAGTATTGTAGGGCGGAACAAAACGAGATATATATTAAGAAAAACTCTTTTGACTCTAGCGACACCTGAGGCTTTTGTGATACATCCGTCTAAGTATAGAACGTATTGTAGAATAATCGTGATACCCAGAAACTACAACAGAATTGACAAAGAATTTACTGTATCATAAAAGCCAGACTCTAAAAGTCACATATAAACAGAAAAAAATCGTTGGTAAAATTTAAAAAATAAGAAGCGAATTGCAAACGAAACGATGTGAACTTAAACGTGGTAAAAAGCAAAAACAACCCCCATAAAAAAAAACAAAAAAAAAAAACGAAAAGAAGAACTAAAATAAGAAGGGCTATGCTTCTTCTCTCTGTTGTGTACCCTCAGAACAGGCGATCATGGTCCTTCACAATTTCCTGTCCCTTGTAGTACTTAATAAATTTTAACTTTTCGATATTTTCCTAAACCCTGTCTTGCTATCAATTTACTTAATCTCATCAGATATATTTTACGCTGTTTTTCTCTTGTCTTGAATCTGCCCTGTGAGTATCAGATTTTCTAAGTCCTCATTATGTGGCCCATAAATTTCAACTGCCACTTCCTGATGTTAAGTATATGTTTCCTTTTGATTTCATTTTCTCTAAAATCTCATCGTTGCTCGCATGTTCGGCCCATGGTACCACCAGCATCTTTCTGTAGAATCACATTTGTGTTGCTTCAAGTCTTAATCTACATACCTAGAAAAAAAAAGATGGCGGAACAAGGAGAAAAGCAAAGTTTACTAAAAGCTAAGGATAGCAGTAAATTGTGAAGAGCCACGATCGCCAATGCACTGAAAGAACACAGGACAAAGCAGAAATGGAATGAATACATTGAATCCATAGCTGCATTTATTGCTAGTAAAGTTGATTCATAGGGTCGGGCCCAGAATCCATCTTGCACATTTATAAGTCTACCATTCGTTCGTGCATTGAATATTGTTGCTATATCATATATGCTATAAATCTTGAGATTCTTGACAAAATCCAAAGGAGGATCTGCAATATAATCGATCCGGACTTAGCAGCCTTCAGTCACTTTCTCACCAACGTGATGTGGCTTCCCTCTGTCTTTTCTTCAAGTATTTTCATGGCAACTGCTCCGACGAGCTTTTTTCCTTGTTCCACGTCCACATGTCTTTACTCGTGCTACTTAGGTCCCACCCATTTACCGTTGAAATAATTAAATGCAACCGCCACTTCTACTCTCTTACTTTTCTCGCACTTCCTGTTTGTGGAACTCCCTTCTGTTAGCTTGCTTCCCTGATAGCTACAATCTCCAAAGATATAAATTTAACGTCAATTTCTATCTAGTTGATTCCCATCTATCTCTTATCTCATTTTTCGACATTTTTGTACCTTGTCTTTCTCTCTCTCTCTCTCTCTCTCTCTCTCTCTCTCTCATTGTAATTCTCTTCGCACCGGTAGCGGTTCTGTATTACTTGGGGTGAAATGATTGTAAAAATTAAATGACTTTCCACTCTGTTTCATTTGTTATCTGTGAATTTTCATGCATTCTTAGGAAAGATAGCAGAGTAATTTCTCGCTGCTTTTACTTCGTTTTTATTTTTTTGCCTTCCTTCCATTTGATTGGTTACCAATGAGCAGGCGGATAACAGAACGGGGGCTGCGAGATGTTACAGGAGAAAGCGTGCTAAGAGCCACCAGGGATAGGGAGACGTGGAAGGCCATGATAGCCTACGTCTTGAAAGGACAAAGCACATAGAAGAATAAGAAGACTAATCAAAACCATTTCAAGTGCTCTCATTAAGATTAACACGACTGTGATGTCTGTCGTCCACGAATTCTCCAGCTGTCTAGCAAGCACGAAATAGTTATATATCTTTCCGCTTTGTTTTTTTTTTCAAATTTATCTTTGGTCTGCTTTATGACTTTTCTTATCTGACTGATCTGCTCCTCTAGTCTGAAAAAAGGTCGTCAAAGCAGTGGCCATAAAATACTTGTAGAAAAGACAGAGAGAAGCCGCATCACGTTGGTGAGAAAGTGACTGAAGACGAGCTGCTAAGTTTAGGATCACCTGCGTTCTGAAGCGACATGGCATTAAAAAAAAAAACGTTATTAGTACAGGATTCGATTTCTTGTGGTGCTTTTTTTTTAAATACCTTAGTAAGTAGCATTATACTATAATAGGAAACAAGCTCTTTTCTCCTTAATGGTACAAAGACTTACGGTTACATCACATTTAAACACCGACGAGCCTGGTTCAATACCTAAATGTTTGAGCGCTGGAAATGCCAGGGGCTCGAAGCTTGGGTGTGTTATGCATAATGACTCAGAATTTTAATCAGAGAGCAAAGGTCGAGATCCAAACCAATTCATTATGGTCACTTATGCGCAAATGACCTGTGGGAAAGATATACATCTACCTCTTCTCCCCGATACAATTAGTAAGAATTGCATCAATGAATCGTTATTATATTCACCAAAATTCGTGCAACCTAAACATATTTTTTGGCTTTAAAAAACCCACAAACTGTTGATAAGTCATATAAACACCAATTCTTCTTCTTCTTCTTCTTCTTCTTCTTCTTCTTCTTCTTCTTCTTCTATGTGCCATGTCTCTTCAGGGCGTAGGCGATCATGGCTTTCCATGTCTCCCTATCCCTGGTGGCTCTTAGCACGATTTCTCCTTTTACCCCACCGAAACCCCACTCTGTTATTCACCTGCTCAGGTCCTTCAAATATGTTATCAGCTGCTTTTCCCTGTCTCTTTCTCCCTCTATCTGATCTGTGAGTATCAAATTCTTCAAGCCTTCCTTCCTCATTACATGTCCCAAAAACTTCACCTGTCTCTTCCTGATGCTCAATATTAATTTCGTTTTCGTTTCCATCCTTTCTAAAACCTCATCATTGCTCACATGTACGATCCATGATATTCTCGGCATCCTTCTGTAGAACCATATTTCAGTTGCTTCAAGTTTTTCATTCATCTTTGATGATATTGTCCAGCATTCACTGTCTTATTGAAAGACAGACATCACATAGCAATCCAGTTCTCTAATCAAACCATAAAAATACAAGATGGATGACTGTCAAATCAACGGTATTGATGACAACAAAATTTCACTCCTCCCTCCTGCTAATATAACTGGCGATATTGTTACTAATCATATGAATTTATTTAGTTAAATGAATGTTATGGACACCAGAAATGATCCTGTTTCTGATATTTAGTGAGAGAAAAAGTATCTGGAGTTAATGGAAGGTGAGATGGAAATAAAGAGATTATATTTGTAATTCACATCGGAAACCAAAAAAAAAAAAAAAAAAGCATTAATTGAGTCGAAAGAATAGCGAATTGATGAGTAGAACGAAAATCAAACCTTGCTTCGTATTTCACAATTGAGAACGAATTATCGCCGCCGGTCTTCGATAGAGGAGGAGCAAATGCAAAAATATTTCTAATGAAGAAATAATGAAACGAAAAACGAAAAGGAATTTTGTTAAATTTCAATAATGGCAAATGATTTCGAACAAATAGTTCAATCAAGATTGGGCCTTGAAAACGTGACTAGAATTTTCTGCAACAACGATTCAAGGACTAATTTACATTTTCTTTTGCTGTTCAGGGAGAAACGTCAAAATGATTCTGTATTATCACATTTTTGAGAGAGTCTGGCCAAAAATTCACACACACACTCATACACAACACACACACACTCACACACATACGCACCACACACACACACACACACTCACACACACATACACACACAAACACACACGCATACACACACGCTTGCACACACACTCACACATTTACATACATACACAGAGGGTGCAATGCGTAAATACTCGGCATTTTATATTTTTAATTTCACACATCCGTGTTGTTTGTTTTTTTATGTTGTTAACTGCACGGGATAGTAGGTTCAGTTGAGCACCCTCTGTGAAAAAAAAAACATCATTATGCAGTTCACTCTGCCAGAGATTTCCAAATGAAATGCTGCACTGCCTGGCATTCACACCGGAAGCTCAAATACGAACATTTCAGAATATTTGGGTGTCAATGTGAAAGACAGTGCAGAGGATTCAAAAAGAGTCGGATGAGTCTATAGGTGATTACGAAGCTGTTTTGAGTGAGTGTTAGTGATGGTGATGTTATGTTTATTTTCATTTTTCCACAGGATTTCAGACTCAACACTGTGGTCTATAACAAATGCTTTGAGGAGGTTGTGCTTCTCTGGGTCAAGAGGGTGACTACAGGAAGACCCTATATCTTGGATCAGGACTCTGTATCATGCCACATAACCATGAGAACCCTGTCATGGCTGTCAAACAATTTCTGTGACCACATAATTATTTATATCTCGCAACTTATTTCCCCATATTGTAACCCCCATGATTATTAAGGATGATGTGCAACTTGAGAGAAAAACCAACAAAATTCCTTTTAAAATCAAGGATAAACTAAAGGAAAAGATTATGGCTGTATTCATCAACTAAAAGAAAGAGACCGTCTAAAAGAGTTGTAGGAGATTCCGAAGTCATCTGGAGGCTGTAGTTGAATCAATATGGCAATTTGATTGAATAAATATACTTTTTAGTATTTCAAGATATTTCTGTGTAATTTTCGTAAATGCATCTGTCAAAATATATATGAAATGATAACAAATAATATGTGAACGTCAGGAGGATTTAAGGTATTTTCAGGCTAGCAGAACTTATTGCCAAAAAGCATTCAATAAAAAGCAAGATTTAGCTAATATCTGACACTATTGTGCGTTTTAACGAGAAACTTAAGTTGGTCAATCACCTATGTCAATTGAAACTTTCTGGATCTATTGAATATATATATATATATATATATATATATATGTATATATGTATACATATATATATGTATATATATATGCATATATATATATGTATATATATGTATATATATATACATATATATACATATATATATACATATAAATATATACATATATATATATATATTTATATATACATGTATATATATATATATATACATATATATATATACATATATATATACATATATATATACATATATACATATATATACATATACTATATATATATACATACATACATACATATATATATATACATACATACATATATATATATATATATATATATATATATATATATATATATGTATATATATATATGCTACGTTACGGCCTTAAATAAGCTTTCGCTGTTTTCCAAAAAATGCCGTTCCTAGAACTGCATGAGTGCCGATTCAGTTGGTAAAGCATCTATAAGGAAGTATTAGAAGTAAGCTTGAATTTAACTGTATATCATTTCGTCGAGGTGTAAAGAACTTTGTTTTTCATAGCGTTAAACGTGTCGCATTTCGTGTCAAAAAGTGTATTTGCCTAGCGTACTGCACTACTTTATTCAATCTGCTGCTGAAGCACACAGAATTCTTGTTGGGACTTAACACATCACTCAATAAGTCCCGGGCCTGACATATAGATGGCATCACTAATAAAAAATCCATAGTATTTTTATTAAATATTTACCTTCAAATTGCACGTGGCAAAATCTGGGTCCAATCGGATTATTAGTTTACAAATTGCACTTATTTAAGTGAAACTACAGTTGAAAGTTTTTAAAACAATAGAAAAATCTGAATTTCGTGTCTTTATAAATCATTACTTTCTGATGGGAAAATTACTGTTTAAGCAAAGCAATATAAGTGTTATTCGGACTCTGCTCCATCGGAAACAATGGTTAAGAGGTGGTATGTTGATGTTAAACGCGGTCGTACAGACATAAATGATGCTGAACGCTCCGATCGCAGAAAATAGCAAAAAATTTCACAAACTCGTTTTAGCCGATCATAAATTGAAGTTGTGTGATATAGCAGAGTTGATGAACATATCAAAAGGCAGTGTATTCACCATTTTGCATGAATATTTGTCAGTAAGAAAGCTGTGTTCAAAGTGGGTGCCGAGTTGATAAAAAACAGCAACGCATCGACGATTAAGAACGTTGTTTGCAACTATTTCAACTCAACAAAACGGAGTGTTTGTGTAAATATGAGACAATGGATGAAACATGGATTCACTACTTCACTCCGGAGTCGAATCGGCAGTCAGCTGAGTAGACAGAGCCAGGTGAAAGCTGTCTAAAGCGACCAAAAGCTCAAACATCAGCAGGCATGATTTTGGCCTCCATATTTTGCGATGCGCAAGGTATTTTGTTCATCGATTACCTTGAGAAAGAAAGAACCATCAATAGCGGCTATTATATAGCATTTTTGGTGTGTTTGAAGGAAGAAATCGCAAAAACGACCACATAAATTCCACTTCGAATTGCTTCTGCATCCAGTCTATTCTCAAGTTTTGCCCCACCCTCGCGACGACTGGCTGTTTGCAGGCCTCAAAAGAATGCTCCAGGGAAAGATATTTGGCTCTAATGACGAAGTGATAATGGAAATTGAGGCGTATTTTGAGGCCACAAATAACAAAAAGGCGTCAAACCGTTAGAGAAGCGTTGGAATTTGTGTATCACCCTATATTAATGAATAAAGTCAAATTTTGCCTAAAAGTTGGCATTTTATTAGTTAGGCCCTGGATTTATTAAGTGATGTGTTACAACGACCATGCTCTGTCGGAACCAACATGCAGAGATTTATTCAGGCACTTCAAAAATAAAGAATTTAATGTTGAAGATTAAGAACGCTCTGGCTCTTTGAAAAAGTTTGAAGACGAAGGATTAGAGGCATTACTTTATGAAGAATCATGTCAAGCACATGCAGAACTTGCAGAGTTGATCACACAACATTAAGTTTGAAAGCATTAGAAATTATTCAAAAGCAAAGACATTAGGTGATGTACGAGCTGAATCCAAGAGACGTCGAACGGCGTTTTTATACATTTGAACAGCTGCTTCAACGGTAGAAAAGGAAAGATTTTCTGCATCGTATCGTGACCGGCGATGAAAGGTGGATGCACTATGATAACCCTAAGCTAGAAGATAGTCGAATATCTATTGCATTTGATGAGATCAGACGGGTTTATTATGAGCTGCTGAGATCGTCCGAAACGATCACGGAAGATCTCTATCGACTACAATTGTTGTGTTTGAGCCGAGCATTGAAGGAAAAACGGCCACTATACGAGCAGAGACACGACAAAATGATTCTGCAGGCCACATGTGGCAAAACGGTTGAAAACCTGCTGGAAAACGCTTAAATGGGTAGTTCTACCCGAGCTTCCGTATTCATCAGACATTACCCCATCCGATTATCACTTTTTCCGATCGATGAGACACGGCCTTGCTGATCAGTACTTTCATAGTTATGAAGATGCCAAAAAATGGCTTGACTCGTGGTTAACCTAACAAGACGTGTCGTTTTTCCGACGGGTAATTGAAATACTGCAAGAAAGATGGGGAAAAGTATTGGCTGGCTATTATAATATTTTCAGTGAGATGTTTGTTACTATTTTGGCAAACAAAACATTACATTTCATGAAAAATTAGCAAAAACATATCCAAAGTTCTTAAATATATATATATATATATATATATATATATATATATATATATAACGGAAATTAACGAAGATTAACAAAACTGGTTATGAACAACCGACAATTTGAAATCCACATAGTGGAAGCCACCATGTGATCTGGCGCATCTTGGACCTTTGCAGGTTCGAATCCTGCCGAATGACACACATTTTCGTAACAAAAATTATCATTAAAATCAGGCCGGCAGAAATAAATACATAATACTGTTTGGTTATAAACAGAATATCTACTTAAATACAAGTATCGATCAAACATAAAGTTCAAACAAATGATTTCATATATATATATATATATATATATATATATAGTCATCCGCAGACAGCCCTGTTTCGCTGTATCACAGCTCATCAGTACGGTTAGACATCCGTACTGATATATATATATATATATATATATATATATATATATATATATATGCAATCACCCTCGTTCAAGAGATTGGCACTTGCATGACTACATCATCACCAAAAGACGTGACATTAAAGACTTTCATATCACTCGTTCATTCCATAAAAGTTGCTATCTTTCCGACCATGCATTGCTCCGAAGTAAAACAACGTTGCATCTACAACACAGACGAATGAAACGCTCCTCTGTCCCCAAACAAATTAACGTCCTTCCATTAAAGAGCACCGGTCAACAAGCGGCACTGTCGGCCCATCTTCGTCAGTCATTAGATTCTGTTGAAATAACTGATGATATTGAATCTTCATGGAAATCATTACGCAACGTAATTCACACATCAGCATTGGAAGTTCTGGGCTTACCTATCCGTAAGAATTAGGACTGGTTTGATGATCAAAATGTTGAGGCACACAATTTGATCAACGAGATGCACAAGGCTCACAAAATCTGGATTGAGGATAAGAACTCCACATTAAAGAAGAAAGAGTACAATGCATGCAAAAGTAAGGTCCAGAAAACACTACGGCAGATGAAAGAGGCATGGTGGTCGTCACATACCAAATCAGTGCAAGAAGCATTTGATGGGAAGGACTCGAAAGCCTTTTATGAAGGTATTAAGAAAGTTTTTAGGCCACACAAATCTGGTGTTTCTCCCATATTTGCAAGTGATGTCACACTGCTGACTGACAGAGCAGATATTTTGAGTCTCTGGAAGGAGCATTTTGAAGCAGTTCTAAACAATGCTTCTACAACTGACGAAGAAATAATTTTATCTATCACTGAGTGACCTGAAATTCCTGAACTCTCTTTCCTTCCAGCAATACATGCGGCTTTTGTTGCTATCAAGCAAATTTCTTCAGGCAAAAAATCTGGGAAGGACGCCTTACCTCCTGAGGTTTTTAAGTACGGTGGTCAGAAACTGGTGAAGAAGTTGCATAGTCTCTTTGTGAAGATCTGGCTAACTGGAAATGTCCCTCAGGATTTCAAAGATGTACTAATTCAACACCTGTATAAGAACAAGGGCAATAGGAACATCTGTGACAACCATCGTGGCATCTCACTTTTATCAATTGCAGGGAAGATCTTGGCAAGGCTTATTCTCAACAGAATAATCAAACACCTTGTTGACGATATCTACTCCGAATCTCAGTGCGGTTTCCGTGCTGGTCGAGGTACTGTCGATATGATCTTTTCCCTCCGCCAGGTTGCTGAGAAAGTCCGAGAGAAGAACAAGGAGCTGTATATGGTTTTCATTGACCTTACAAAGGCCTTTGACACAGTTAACCGTGCAGCTCTCTGGAATGTTTTGAAAAAGCTGGGAATACCCGACAACATGCTGAATGTAATCATGTCTTTTCATAATGGAATGAAGGCATCTGTTGCTTCAAATGGGGAGTCTTCAGAACCTTTCAATGTGACAAATGGTACCAAACAGGGATGCGTAATGGCACCCGTGCTGTTTGCTTTGTTCTTTTCAGTTATGCTGAAGTATGCTTTTGCTGATATTGGTATAGGCGTAGAATTCAAATTCAGAACAAGTGATGGTCTCTTCAACCAGCAGCGTTTCAAAGCTAAGACCCTCATTCGACAAACTATCATTAGGGATCTTTTGTTTGCAGATGACGCTGCACTCTGTGCAACCTCTCAGGAGGAAGCGCAACTGCTTGTAGATAGGTTTTCCGCTGCTTGCAAGGCTTTTGGTCTGACAATCAGCATCAAGAAAACAGGTGATTCACCAACCTCATCCCACACCAAAGCAAGTTTTGGGTGTAAAGCAGCGGCCACCAGTACACAGCTTTCCCGATATACCAATCCGAGTAGATGGTAAAGATCTGAAATATGTGAAAAACTTTACCTCTCTTGGAAGTAAGGTTAATTGGAATGCTTCTCTTGATGATGAAATCATTAATCGAATTGCGAAGAAACTAGTGCTTTTGGGAAACTGCGCCATCGGTTATGGGATGATAGGGGGGATTAGCCTAAGGACTAAAGTACTTGCGCATAAAGCAGTTGTGCTAACGACGCTGCTTTATGGATCGGAATCATGGACAGTCTATCATAATCACATCCAGAAGCTTGATGTCTTCCACAAAAATTGCTTTAGAACAATTTGTGGTCTCACTCTAGGCAATAGGATGTCTAATATGGACCTATTCACGCGCTGCGGTATTAGCGGAATTGAAAGCTTTTTGATGAAATCACAGCTGCGTTGGGCAGGACATGTCTTACGTATGGAAGATAACCGGATACCAAAGCAGTGGACGGCGGAATGTGGGTAGACCTCTGCTTCGCTTTAAGGATAAGCTGAAAATAAATTTGACATGTACAAATATTCCTCACCGTGATTTTGAACGAATTGCCTCTCAACGAAATGAATGGAGATCTACCTCCCAGAGGTGCATTAAGCAGTTCTCTGAGACTGAGATTGACCAACTGCGCCTAAGATGTGAGAGAACCAAAGCATCTGCAAGTGTCCCAGCCGATCATTCGTGCAAAGTTCCTTCTTGCCTCCATTGTTGGCTTGTTTGCAATTCTCTTGAAGGACTCAAATGCCATTTATGATTGCGTAAGTACAGGCATGCTACGTCGAATTGAACAGTTGTCTAGACCTCATACGTCGAAATCGACGGGAGAGACCATCATATATATATATATATATATATATATATATATATATATATATATAAGGATGCAGTAGTTATACTGTAAGTATTACACCAGTATTCCCAGTAATAGTGGTTCTAGTAATCATCTCATACTAGAATACATTTAATTTATTAAAGCCATTTTAAATATTTTTACTATAATTTTTATTATAATACATTTATATATATAATAAAGAATAAAAATAATAAAACGTTTTGCAGGTTAACAGGAGTCAGTGAATGGAGGGGCCAAATATTTTGAACACTTGAGAGATGGATATGTTTATTATTGATATGAGATTATCGATATGTATGTATAATCAGGATACGCTTTGTGGTGTAATGAATATTGGTTTGGAATGAGAAATCGGAGAGCCGAGTTCGCATATCAGTCGAATTCATTTCACTCACTTACACACAAATACCCTTGGGAAAGGTAGTAATCTATTCCTTCTCCATCCAGCTATAGGCTGAATAACAGGACAGATTGGGTTCTATAGCATTGGTTGGCGACCAATCTACCGCAGAATTGACAATTTACTGCGGGAAAATCTTCCTGACTAGTCAGTCATGTCTCTTTCGAGACATGATTGTCTGTGTATCTCTTAACTAACTGATGTATCATTTAGGTATATTTATTATCAAGACAGCTTGAATTACTTTGACACATAATAAGGAAGGACGTGTTATGAAAATTTACCCATGGCACACATGAACTCTTCGAAACTATAAATAAGCTTCAGTTTTTATTTTATACTGAGGAGACAGAGAGTTCTATTGCAGCAGATAATTCTGACAGCCGGACCAATACAGTCACCCTGGTGATCTACTCATGTTGTATCTCTCTGTACTGTTGTTCTTTGTTAATATTTTTGTTTAACTCTGTTCCTGTCTTTGTGTCTTTATTTCTGGCCCCTAACCAGGCTACAACAGGACGACGTGGAAAACTTAACCTTCACGCGGTACATAGCGGACAACTGAATGAGGAGAATTTAACGTGCCACCTTACCTGATGAGCTTTTGTGAATAGATAGCAGAATAGGGGGTTCTTCGCAAAGGGAAAAACATGTCTCTCTGTCAGATCTTTCTTTTTTTATATTATTCACGGGGATAAAAAATAAATGGTTTCGAGCATGAAGTCGTCCGATTAGCTGATTGCGATCTACTTCATCTGAAAAAAAAAAACCCAACAAATCTAGAAGCCAACCAGTCAGAGACGCATTTTTCATTTGACACTTCTGTCACAGAGGTTAGCGGATATAGAATATACATCAAGCATCAAAAATCGTGGAGAGACATGATCACCTGTTTTTAAGGGACGCGACATATAGAAGAAATTGATTATCCTGTGGTAATATCTGATAAGACTAAAAATCAATGCACGATCTCAAACAAAATATCTGGATACCGATTTGTTTAATCATTAGCATATCATCTCGGAGACATTAAGTGAAATATTTATATAGCACTATTTAAGCGATTACCAGAGCATAATAAGAAGCGTATGAATTTGATTAATACTTTAAACTCCACTGACGCTGCCATGTGCCAGACTAGGTTCAGCTTAGTTTATGATGAAGACACCAGAGATACAAATGAAATTTTATGAACATGTAAACGATAAATGGATAGAAAAAGATATCAAGCACAGAAGTAATAATGTGTTTGCTGGGGTGTGAAGTCCATTTCAATCTATGCAATTATTCTATTTGTCTTCTTTAATGTCCCTGGAGTAGTTTGAATGTATTCATATCACTCGAATGCCTTCCACCATTTTTATGGATAACCCCAGTGTGACCCATTAATATAAACTCATTGTCTTTTTCATTGTGTTAAGTTTAACTTTGAATGACGGATCGCAGAAGAAAATAAACAAAAAAGAAAAAGAGAAAGAAAGAAAGAATGAAAGCAAGAGATAAAGACAAAAGAAAGAAGAACGAAGCAGAACGAAAAAAGAAGAAATCGTAAAAAAAGAAAAAGCAGGAAGAAAAGAAAGTAGAAGAAAAGATAAATAGAAGGAAGAAGAAGAAGAAAGTAAAAAGATGTAGAAAAATAAGAAAGAAAAAAGAAAAAGAAGCAGAAAGAGAAGAGAAAAAAATAAAGAAAAATAAAAAATACGAAAGAGCAAGAAAAAAAGAAGAGAAAAGAAAAGAAAAAGAAAAGAGGGCGGATAGAAAAAATAGAGAAAAGAAGAAGAAGAAACAAAGAAAATAAGAAGACAGCACAAGAAAAAAGAAAGACGGAAAGAATGAGATAAAAAGAATTATGAAACAAAGATTAGGAAGAGAAAGAAGAAAAGAATGATGTAGAACTAAAAGAACGAAACAGACGAACAATGGATGTAAACAAAAAAAGTGTAAAAAAGCAAAATTAATGTTAAAACATTAAAAAACAACAAATAAAATGGTTTCAAGGAACATTGAAAATAAAATAAAACAAAGCAAGCGAGATCAAAGAGAAAGATCAGAAAAACGCAATATTGACCTACGAGAGAGAGAGAGAGAGAGAGAGAGAGAGAGAGAGAGAGAGAGAGAGAGAGAGAGAGAGAGGGAAAATGAAGTAACCAGGCAAACAAATTAAAACAGAATAAGTATGCAATAAAATATAAAGGACCAGAGAAAAATATTCATTACTGCAGAAATGAGAGAGAAAGGTGATAATGAAAAGGTTCAAATATGGAAATGCATTAGAGGCCTTCAAGACAAATATATTGCTTACGGTAAATGGCATAACAGTTGTTAATTTCAACGTTTCTTTGGATTGAGTTAAAACACAGAGACAATTGTCTCTCTATAATTTTGTTCTTTCTATCTATCTATCTATCTATCTATCTATCTATCTATCTATCTATCTATCTAATCCTGTTCATTATCTATCTATCTATCTATCTATCTATCTATCTATCTATCTATCTATCTATCGATTTATTCTTGTCCATTATCTATCTATCTATCTATCTATCTATCTATCTATCTATCTATCTATCTGTCCATTATCCTATCTATCTATCTATCTATCTATCTATCTATCTATCTATTCTTATTCTTGTCCATTATCTATCTATCTATCTATCTATCTATCTATCTATCTATCTATCTATCTATCTATCACAACGTTTTCATCTTTTCCTATTGCTATTCTATCTATCTATAAACGCAAAACGTACAAAATGCACAGAAAAAAACACACATTTTGAAATAATAATAATCCCGGTAATCATCGCAAAATCAAACACTTAATTCTAATTACAAATTCCATGATAGTTTTCATTGAAAAAACAAACAAACTTGTCAACCCTTGACATAAAATACATTAAGACCACCTCTAAAACAATAAGAGCAATGGTTACCAACAAACGATATAGCAAAAACAACAGAATAGAGACGGGTCAAAATAGATGACACAAAAATAGCCATTAATGTACATCGACATAAAATCTAGAAACCTAAAAGTAATGACAATACAAATAATATGGCTTCTCTTTGTCTTTTTGACAAATATTTTTGTGGCAATTACTCTGATGAGTTTGTTTCTTTTTTCCTTGTGCCACGGCCACATTAATTTACGCGTGCTACTAGATTGGCATATAGGTCCCACCCTTTAACCGTTGAAACTGTTACCTGAAACCGAACCTTTTACTCTAACAGATTCTTTTCTCGCACTTTCCGCCTGTGAAATTAATTCCCGTTTACTCGCTTCCCTGATAGCTAAATTATCCAAACGTTTAAATGCAACGTCAGTTACTATCTTCTATCTTCTTGAATTCTATCCATCTTTAATATTATTCTTCAACACTCGCTGTACCCTGTTTTTTCTTTCACTGCAATCCCCTTGCGAACTAGTGGCAGTCTCGCCTTGCTTGAGGTGAAATGATTAACATATATATATATATATATATATATATATATATATATATATATATATATATTCGTCATCCACATACAAGCCTGTTTCGATGTATCACAGCTCATCAGTGTAGCTAGACATCCACTTGCTTCTGGCTGGGATTAAAACTCGACCAATTTGGTGTCAGTCGGAGTCACTAACAGGTAAGCCATAAGAAGGGAAATTTTAGCGTGTTATATAGAAGCGGTGTATACACATGTCACACCAAAAGAACTCAATGCATTGCTGAAATAGATAGATAATAATTTTTATGTTGAACTAGAATTAAAAAAAATACTGAGTGAAAGAACAGATCTAATATCCAGATTTAATCACACCTATAGATACAGCCTAGAAACATACAAACCTGGATTAAAGTGTTTAAGATCCTTACGTAACAGATCCGTAATATTGAAAAATTTTGGTTGTTTAAAAATTCCGGTCGCGCGTTCGTAAACATCCCTGTTTGTATGTTTGAAAAACGTTTTAAAAACAGTTATAAATCGCTTGAAGATACCGAAAGGTTGAAACCTAGGTTGCGGAAATAAGTCGTTTCTCTCTCTCTCTCTCTCTATATATATATATATATATATATATATATATATATATATATATATATATATATTTTAATTCAGATACTTCAATCCAAGGGAAAAAAGCAGGAAGGTAAATTCCAAAAAATTAATTTTGTTAATTTTTAGTTACATTCTCCCCCCTTTTTTTTTGCGAACCCAGACGATGTCAATTTTTTTCTTTTCTTATTTATTTATTTGATTTTATTCTATCTTTTTCTTTTTCTTTTTCCTTTTCTTTTTCTTTTTCTTTCCCTTTATTTTTATTTTTATTTTATTTTATTATTTATTTTTTAATTTCTTTGCAATCTATTTAAAAAGGAAAAGTAGACTAATTTTTCTCCAGTTTCTGAAAGGTTTTTTTCTGTTGCTGAGGTGATGTGTCGTTCCCCGTGGAGATCTTCATATCGAAATGGCCATTCAACATCTTTGAATTAATCCTTTTTTAATATATATATATATATATATATATATATATATATATATATATTGTTTGGCTCTTATTATTTTTGACCTCTTCCCTATCCAATTACTATTATTTATTGTAGCTATAACTGCTTAATTTAAGAGAAATTGATATTCAAATGACTAGGCGACCCTCTCCCATTGGTACGATGAGGCAGGTCCTTCGCTCGCTTATCCAGTGCAGATGGTCCCGGGAATGGATATTGTTTAGTACAGGCACTATGATTAGTTTGTGGCTACGAAGATACGTACAGAAGAGGGATCGATAATATTATGCGTTGTGACGCATTTCTTTATTTCTTTCGCTTGCTTAAAGATTCCAACAATTTATATCGGCTAGCTTGGAAATTGAAGCAAAATATCCGGTTATTGATAAGTTTGGACTGCCCAATGCCTTGTCCATGTTTGGTAATTTCTTCCAGTTAGGTCCACTGTCGATAGGTGCTAGCCCACCAAGAGCATCCAGCAATCGGTGTTGTTTCAAACATATTTCGACCGATTTGTCTCACCATAACAATCAGACATTTTCAGTTACTGAAATCTTCTTGCGCTATTGAAAGTAAGTAATCATGATTGGCTTGCATACTTACATATTTTGATGCCTAGATGCACAGTTGTTACGAGGCAGTAGCTGTCATTATTTCTATATGACATTCCTTATATTTGTTTGGCTAATCAGTATATATATATTTAGAAATTATACCGAATAATCCAGGGAATTAAAATTAAAACGTGTATGTCTTCGCGATGATTCCATTTAGAAATACAATGTTTTCAATTCAAAAGAGCTGTTTAGGTCCGACTATAATTTTGGATAGAATTTCTAGGATTTATTTATTGAATAAGATAAACGTTACGATAACCATATATTCCAGTCTATATATATATATATGCAAACATTCCAAAATCTCAAGCTTAAAAAAGTAATTTAACTCATTTAGTTGTCTATCTTTATAAAATATGAACTCCTATTCCTCCCCTTCCTAAATATACCGCTTCAACACCCTGTAACCTCGCAACTACCAGCTCTGTCCTGTTCTACTTTGTGACCGTTGTTAACCAAACACTCCTCCACACTCTACCCCAGGGCCTTCGTCATTTGGAAAAAAACAATGTCGCTGACGTGACGTAGTGTACATCCGACACCTTTAAATTTTGAAAAATTTCTCTTATATATATATATATATATATATATATATATATATATATCAGAGGTAGAATCGCCGAGTTACGCCAATTCGGTCGCGTTTCAGTCCTGGATAAAAAGCAATCGGTCCGATGTCTAACCGCACTGATGAGCTGTGATACAGCAAAACAGATCTGTCTGCGGATGACTATATATATATATATATATATATATATATATATATATATGAGAGAATGGTAGACACGTAGAAGCGGAGAGGATAATCTAAAATATTTTATCCAATAAATATAAATTATTAATTAGATATTATCTAGAGCATAATAAAATATTAAGAGAAAACTCAACACAACGGTTATAAATCAAGATTTATTTCAACAAATTTACATTGTCTCTTTCATACCATTGAAAAATAAATAAATTTACTCAGAATATTAAAAAAAAACGTTTTTACCTAAAGAAAATGAATATATATATATATATACATATTTTACAGAAACTTACAACATATTTATTTAGATTTATTTGTTTAAACATTATTTTTAATGGATACTCGTATTTGAGTCTGTTTTTCTACAATTGAACAGTACATTTATATATATTCACCTGCCTGAATATTCGAGAAACCGTGTTAGAATAATATCTATCTTTGGGCAGGATTCGAACCTGCAACTCCCATATACCGATGTATGTATAGATGTTCTAGAGAATCGGGAAAATTTGTATTTATATGATTTAATTCAACTTGGTTTACCATTAAATCTTCTGTGGCCGAGTGGGAAGACACGTAAGATCTAATGACGGCCTCTCCCCCCCCCCCCATATAAGTGAGTTACAGTTTCGAATCCTTCTAGAAGACGGATATTTACTTAACAACAATTCTCGAATATTCAGGTCGGTGGATGTAGCGTTTAATTATAGAAAAACAGACTATCTACTAAATACGAATATCCATTAATAAAAAAGTTTCACGTAAATACGAGTATCCATTAAAAATATATGTTCACATATCTCTCTCTCTCTCTATATATATATATGCAAATTGAAAAAAACTGCTTTAGTTTCCTTCCTTTCATGATACGGTAAGTTTTTAGGGTAACAGGGTGCGATTAATTTCTAGTTTTTTTTTCTTAGTTCGCAGTTTTGTGCAGTAATATTAATCTATTTTTGGAGGGTATAATGAAATTAATTTGGCATCGAAAAATATTGCGTCATCCATGAGTGCATCAGATTTTTATCACGCCCAAACATTTTTGTCTCGGCTGTTGATTATTTGTTCTACGGCCATTGTCTGCGATGGACGTTACTTCAAGGAAGCAAACGAAAATTGTAACGCTGCGTGAACACACTAGCAAGTCTTATGCAGAGATCGAAGATTTTGTTAGTGTCCGCCTTTCATCTTTCAGTCTTGTCAACAAGGCGAACAAACAGTCCAAAATGTAAAGGAAAATGCGGTCGGAGGAGACGACGTATACGCGATCAGAAAAAGTGTGAAAACTCCTTTGTTTCAGTTAATTTTTGCAACATTATATATATATATATATATATATATATAGTAAGTAGCTAACCTACAGAGCCAACGAACCTACCAAGGTTTCACCTAACGGATCTTCAGGGAAGCGAACCTTCCCTGAAGATCCGTTAGGTGAAACTTTGGTAGGTTCGTTGGCTCTCTAGGTTAGTTATTTACTTAGTTTGCTCTACTTGCGTATTGAGCGCTTTTTGATTTAGGTTACACGTCTCGTTGTTTTTTCTTTGAACTACGTACTTTGACTGATGTTCAGGTGCTGAGCTCGTTCTTTTTTTATTACCATTTTTTCCTTCCGCGTATGTACTCGGAGGGTTTTTCGAAACGAGTATAGCGATAAGTTTATATATATATATATATATATATATATATATATGTAATCTCTCATCTTTCTGTTACGTCAATGTTGCCAACAGTACATTCTGAAGAACTGTTGGCCTGAAAGAATCGCAAAGGTTCAGAAAAGATACCTTCTTACCTATTCAAATCAGTATTCATGCTCTATGGTATCACGTTTTTGTTTAAATATTTTCGTTGTAGAAACAATTATTGACGAACTCAATAATTCCATCAAGCTTGACCATAAATTTAATTCACTTGGAGCCCTGCGGTCTTTCCCCCAGTCTTGTCTGTCGTGTGGTGCTGCTTCTTCGCTCAGCAGGAGTAGCTTCTTCATAATCAAAATTTGATCTTGCTTTTCGGTTGAATGGGTGTTTATAAAACATGAATTAAATAAAATGTTTGAGTATTTCTCCTTGTGCTTTCGCTTATATACGTCGAGTCTTGCCTGTATTAAGAACAAATTGCCCTACTTTGATTTCTTTCGCTTTTATGTTATTTAGCAACAAATGGCTTGCATTTTGAAAAGCGTATTAATTTGGAAAATTTATCTCAATGTTTTCGTCTCTAAACTTTTTCCTTCCGAAAATGGAGATTTTGATAAACATATGTTCAATTACTCCAAATGGCAGAGATAGAAAAAATTGTTCTTTCTAGAGGACGATTTTTTTTTTGTTTTACTCTCAATAAAATAAAAGAACTAATTTTCACTGGGTTTGAACTTTTGTCCTCTCAGTTAGACTTGCATAAAGCACTTTCTTTTGATCAACTGTTTTTATGGAAGACTATGTTATTTGCATTATCTGGCGAATATTCCTCTCCCTTCGTTGATACTGGCTGTTTTGCTTAGCGGAGTGTCCACTTTTAGCACAGAAAGACACTAGAAGTGATATTTACATCATCAAGCCTGACACAGACCGAGTAATGGTCATTTTGAATAGGAAAGACTACATGGAAATAGTGGCATTAATTTTATACGATTCCTCAAAATTTTGGAAGATTTATCTTGCAAATACTAGTGACAACATTAACAAAACAGAGGCAAGAATACAAAAACGGTATATAAGAGCAACCTAATTTCTAAATTGGTGTACAATTGTATTAGATCTGTTGATTCTCAACGTCCCCAGATATATGGTTTACCAAAGGCACATACCCCTTGAACCAATTTTATCCATGGTTGGTTCTGTACAGCATTAATTGGCCAAATGGTTGGCTGAAATACTTGAACCTGTCTGAATTATTTTCCACTCATTGATTGTCGGACTCTTTGGGGTTTTTGATTTCATCAGAAATTCTGAAATTGGTTTAGAGGACAAACATTTAGTGTCTTTGATATTACTAGTTTGTACACCAATATTCCTCTTCAATACACCCTAAATATTTTACTGACACACTCTTTAGAGGTCAGTTTGGTTTTGTTATAATTCCTGAAACTTTCGTTTTGGAATTTATTCAAATAACAAGAGAGGGGATTGCGTTGAGTTTGACAATATTATGTATGCTCAAGCCGATGAGGTTTCGATAGGAAGTCACTTGGGTTCTGTATTAGCCAACATTTTTGTTGACATTTATGAGAGTCTTTTGTTTAACAAATGCCGTAACCCCCAGGTATATTTGCATTATATCGATGATACGTTCTTTTTATACTCAACTTAATTCCCTTCATCCATCGTTGGAAAATCATTGCACTTTGTCTTACTGGACATCCTTTTTGAATGTAGAGATTGTGTGTTCATTACATCTGTTTATTGCAAACTTACACTACCGGCCGTAATTATTAGGCTAGCCTAGTGTTTTAAAAAATTATGTATTTCATACTATTTTTTAGTATTTATTGGTAAGTGAATAATTGTAAATGAAAATAGAATGGTCCTTTTGTTAATACTGCACAATAAAATGTGCATCAAATGAATTTATAAATATTTAATAATTACCTATATTGCATTTTTGTCAATGAAAGAATAAAGAAAACTTACGGTGATTCGGACGAGCTCATCTTGCTTCTTTGTCTTGTAAAACTTTGCTAAGTAATAATAATAAAAGATTCATTCTGTTTTCATTTCGATTTAACCACTTGGCAATGAATACTAAACATAGTTTAAAATACATAATTTTCTTTAATAAAAATTGAGTGTCCTAAAAATAAAGGCCGGTAGAGTACGTTCAAGGGCCTGTATACCAACTTAAAATCATTTGTACCCAAGACCCGTAAAATCAACGTTATTTCTAACTTAGTCCATCGTGCGCTGATGTTTTTGTTCTTTTTGGACACTCTGTCATGAACTGGAGAATATTCATCACATTTTGAGTGACAATAGGTTAACTACAAATATCACTAAGCGCGTGACTGAATGCAAAATTAAACGCTATTGTGGCACCCAGTCTTTGTCCAATTTATTTGAAACTGCCGTATCTAGGCAGAGAAAGTCAAATACCTGCTGACGGGGAACCTGCGCGCATTATTCCAGATTTCACAACTATCAGTTTATGTGTTGTTTTTTGGTACCAGATCGGTGTTTCTCTCTTTTGTTAAAGATGGCCATTTCCATTTGCAAAATAGTGCTGTGGTATACAGATTCAAGTGTCAGTGTGACGCTGAATACGTGAGACGGGAAACCCGAATCGGTCAACATGTTCCTTCCAACATAAGAGCAAGCAACCAGAGTCAACCTTTGAGGACGACTCAGTCTGCTCACGACTTCGCGATAGGCCGGCACTTGCTGGACAGTTAAGACTATGCCGAGACATATGAAGACAGCTGTTTTACTGTTTTGCACAAAGCTTGTTCAGCAAAGCATCTGAGAGTGCTCGAGGCGATTTGCATCAAGTTACACAGAGCCTGTGTAAACAGAAAATGAATTTTATTCGTTCTCGTTTTCTATTCGGTGGGCTGTGTGTATCATTTTTTCCGTTTTATAATCTGCCGGAGTCGTCATCACTTTTACTGATGAATTTATTTTGCTAATAAATTATTTTAACCGTGTTTCAACGTTTGCCATCCTAATTCACTATATCTCCGTGATTAGTCATCTTTTGTTATGCCAGGTAATGTTGCCGGTATCTTCTGAAGAAGAAAATGACTTCTTAGCTTTTAAATCAATATGAATGGTCTGTGATATAAAGTCCTTCTTTATATATATATATATATATATATATATATATAAAATAAAATAAATTTTCAATATTCAAAAATGTTGAATGAACATTTCGAAACTTTTTGTGACGTAAATTTCTCAAATCTTAACCGACATTTTTTATTTTATTTTTTATTTCTCTTTTACTTTTATTTTTCTCTCTTTTTATTCTTATTTTTATTTCCATTTTGAAAGATGTACGGTTGCTGAGGAGATGTAAAATCTCTCTTAGAGATTTCATGTCGAAATGTTCATTCAACATTTTTGAATATTGAAAATTTATTTTATTTTATTTTATATTAGCTCTGTAATTTTAATTACATTGAGCTCTCCTCCTGTATCATTTTTTCATATTGAAATTTTTAATATTAATTAGGATCAGGTTTTTGGGATTTACCTTCCTACTTTTCCGTTTGGGATTAAAGTATTTTAATAATAATAATAATAATAATAATAATAATAATAATAATAATACATATATATATATATATATATATATGTGTGTGTGTGTGTGTGTGTGTGTGTGTGTGTGTGTGTGTGTGTGTGTGTGTGTGTGTGTCCAGTCCGTAAACGGCGAGGATAATCCAACAAGATCAACTTAATATAAAATATTAAGTGTTTTATCTCAATGGATGTTATCTAGAGCAATATGATACTTATAAAGGAAAATTCAACACGTCAATTAAATTGGTTATAAATTATAATTCATTCCAAAGAGCTTAATTAGCTCATTTCATAAGACCACACAATATTCAGTCAATTTTGTACAAAAAAATGTTGCCGGAATAAGTATTTCCTTTAACTGAAGAAAAAAAAAGTAAAAATAAAAATCTTTTTATTTTTTTATCTTTCTCTTCAGTTGTAGGAAATGCTTATTCCGGCAACTTTTTTTTTGTACCAAATGGAAGGAAATTTCGGTCGGGTTTCAATCCTGGGTAAAATAACAATCGGAGTCTAACCGTACTGATGAGCTGTGATACGGCGAAACAGATCTGTCTGCGGATGACAATGACAATATATATATATATATATATATATATATATATATATATATCTTCTAATCATGTTGCCCCAAGCAAGGCATTTTACATAGTTATAAGAAAGAGTGACAGGATTCAAGTTAGTGAGATAGATGACTGTTGACTTTACATTTGAATTCTTGAAGATTGTAGCTGTCGGAAAAGCAAGTAGACGGAAGGGAATTCCACAGGCGGGAAGTGCGAGAGAAGAAGCTGCTGAAGTATAATTTGCTTTTACAATTTATTGGTTTTACAGTAAAAGGTGGGACCTAGTTGCTAATCTTGTGACTCGAGTAAATTCATATATATAGGGTACCAGTGAGCTAAGTTCATCTGAGCAGAAGCCAGGATTGTAGAAGAGACACAGGGAAGTTACATTTCGCCGGTGAGAAAGTGACTGTATCCTAGCTGCCAAGTCGGGATCGATCACATTACAGATTCTCTGTTGGATTTTGTCAAGAACCCCTAGGTGAATAGCAGGAGCATCCGACCAGATATGGCAGCAGTATTCAATGTACGGGCGGATGGTAGATTTGTATATGTGCGGGATTGTTTCAAACGGGAAAAACTTCCTGCCCCTGTACAGAAAACCGACCTTCCTTGCAGTGGATAGTTCAGACTATGCCGAGACATATGAAGACAGCTATATATATATATATATATATATATATATATATATATATATATATATATATATATGTGAGACTATATAGAATCAAAAGCTAAGCTATGGATTCTATATAGTGATTCCACTTGAGGTCTGTTGTGAGAGTTAACCCGAGGAGGCGCAGTATTTTACTTTCAGGGAGACTAGATTGATTCATGCTAATGGTGGGGTAAGAGCGATTGTCTGTGGTGGTTAATAGATAGCAGCTTAATTCTGGAAGCATTAAAATTCACGAGACATTTCTTACCCAAGTCCACCACGAATTGGAGGTCTTTTTCAAGCTCGGCAGCGAGGTTTGCTTTGTCAGCCTCGGCAGATTTTTGATCAAGGCGAGAGTAAACGGCAGTGTTGTCAGTGTATGTGCCTACTTGGGATCTTATTACATCGGAAAGATCGTTAATATAGATAAGGAAAAGGGTTAGGGTTAGACCTAGAATAGTGCCCTGAGAGTCATCCGCGTTTGTGTGATAGTATTGAGAGGCATGTTCCTTCAATACTATTTTCATTGTGCAATATGAAAGAAATGACTGGATCAGGTATATATATATATATATATATATATATATATATATATATATATATATATATATATATATAAAACAGAAATAGGGGTTTTGATCAGGAGAAATTGATATAGAAGAAGAAAGTGCGAAGGCTGTGAACGTTTTGTTTAAGTGTAGATTTATTGTTATTATTTTTATATAACTTGCTTTTTGTATCGTATATTAAGTGCTTATGATGGTATTTGTGTCGCTATACGTGTTTCGAGTCTAAAGTTGGCTCTTTTCAGGAGAATAAACTTGTGACTTCACTATCGAGATCCGTTGGGTTACCTGATGGCCAAAATATCTTGTATAAATAGATAAGTGGTAAGCAGATCAGAAAGTTCATATGCGTGGGTGTTTGTTGGGTTTTTCACACTCGCACGTTAAATCTCTCTGTCCATATATATATATATATATATACGTGTGGACATTGAAGTCAGCACCCATAGGCGATAGTCTGTTTTATGCTAAACACATTCGTTAGGCCATGTGCTTATTACCTTCATTTTTATATATACAGGTCAGTTGTACATTTTAGGTAATCTATTAGAGAGTCTATTGTAGTATTCTAACGATTTAGGTGGGGCTGCAAACGCAAAGCAAATCTACCAAAAATACATTGGGTAATAATGAAAAGAACACCAGCCTACAACTATCAATACAAAAGTAGTAAACTCCTAAAAGAATCCTATAATTACTTTCCCAGACCAAAACAAACAACTAAATAAACGATCATAACACTTCTCAAAATGCAGACACGAAAAAAATTTTTTACTACGTTACTTAAAAATCCAAAACTGAAAACGAACAAGAATAATAAAAAATAAATAAGGAATATATAATAAACAAAAGTACGTAAAATAAATTAATTCAAACAAACAAATAAATAACTAAATCAAAAAATAAACAAATTCACAAACCATCCCTGCCACAATAACAGTTAGAATAATGCAATACACTACCCACAATGAAATAAACTAATCATAATGATTCACTGACTTGTATATAGAAAAAGGTGAGCAAAAGAGAAAAAAAATTAAATTTAAAAATGATGGCTTGACGATTGCGTTGATCCATGAAAAAGACTGTTACATCTGAATGTTCACTTTTGTATCTCTCTAATTTTGAGCACCTTAACTTATGAATATAGCATACCTTAAAATCATATATATATATATATGATATAAATACATATGTATATATATATATATAATATGAATGCGAAATTAATAACAGAAATATAAACACTATTGATAATGGCTATAGAACTAGCCGAAAGCTCTTATGTCGAAAATAATTATGGGCAATTTATATATTCCTTACCTTCAACAAAACGGGAAAATGTTAAAGCGAAGTAAAAACTTAATAAAAAATAAATTAAATCTTCCGCTTCTGTCGTATTCACTGAATGATGTTTGAAATAAAGGTTGCTGCCCAAGTATATATATATATATATATATATATATATATTTGTGTGTGTGTGTGTGTGTGTGTTGGGATCAAATGCTGCTTAAATATGGATATAAGACAGAATCTAATCTTATTTATAAATGGAACTTTGTGTGTGTGTGTGTATTGGTATCAAATGCTGATCAAATATGGATATACGACAGAATCTAATCTTATTTATAAATGGAATTTTGTCTGTGTGTGTGTGTCTGTGTGTGTGTCCGTTACCTATAGACGCCGAAACGGTTGAACCGATTTTCTTGAAAATTTACACAGTTGTACTATAAGCGTCTGCGAGTGTTCTTAACTAGGTTTTGTGTCGAGCTACCCCCGATAAATATCGAAAATCGATAATCGAAAAAATCGGGTTATAGAAGGAGTGGTCCGATTTTAATCAAATTTGATACACTCATAGACAAAGACATAAGAAACGATATTCAGAAGTTTCAAGATTGCAATTCTTACAATAGTGCAGAAAATCGATAATATATATATATATAATTTTTATCCGATTCTCACCAAACTTCACACAAATATTCTTTAAGCTGAGTCTGAGCTCCAGGACCATGGATTAGTTTTAAAGCTTTCATTACACCCGAGCAACGCCGGGCTATACTGCTAGTGATTAGATAAATAACAAATAGGAAACGTTTCTCAATCATTCTGTACTGTTACCATACGACAGAAACTGTGTTGTCATAATTCCCCTTAGTCCCTTTTTTTTAGTTTAGGTACTTTTTAGATTTTTTGACCATTTCCGGTGAGCCCTCGGTATATCACCGGTGTCCCTCACAGTAAAAGAATCAGACAAATTACATGGTCGCTAGTTTTATCATCCTCCGACCCCCCCCCTCACTGTTAACCATCACCGGTTTATCACTTTTAATACTCTTTCTCTCTACACTTGTCTATTTTATTTTCATTTTATTACTTGAACATTGGTTTAAAGTAGCCATATTTCATACGTCTGTATTTCGCCGCCTAGAATCCTTTTAACAAATGTCCACTTGTCCACACTCACACATACACTGTTGAAAAATGTAACTTTCTTTTAACTTCCTTTTTTGCGAAGTCACCGCAATATTGAAATATATTATCGTAGTAAACTTTATACATTTTTATGGAAATGAAGTATTCACCGCATTTCTTTACGCATTTAGACAAATGGCCTTGGTTTTATGTTCAAGTCTCCGGCTGCTTTTCTCATATTTCATGTTACACTTGTTTGTTTGTATTTCGAGACTAACTTGTCGTTTTTGTATTTATTTTCTTTTTCTATTTTTATCCTTTTAGCAAACCTGCCTATGGACGAGACCTTTTCTTCTTCATAGATTTAATTGCTTTAAAGCTTTAATCAGATTGTCTTCGAGAATACACACGCGTATGACACTGATGCGTATTTCGAGGGAATAAAAACTAACTTGTTTTACTTTTATTAAAGTCTCATCAGATTCTTTGTCCAAAAATTCTATGATGAAGCATTAATAAAAGTGAAATATCTTAGGTTGATAAACGGTTCCTACTTACGAAAAAATGAAAATAACGCTGACACCGCATTTTTGCAGATCAGTCAGTTTGGGTGATCATGTCTCGAAAGAGCCATAACTGAAAGAGCAGAAGATTATCCCGCAGTAGGTTTCCATTACTTTCTGCCAAGGCTATAAACTCAATTTGTCCTGTTATTTAACCCATAACTGAAGAAAAAAGACAGATTAATACCCTTCCCAATGGTATTTGCACGTAACTGAATGCCTCGAATTCAACCGGAATTCGAACTCGGCACAATGATTTCTCCTTCAGAGCCGATATCTACAGCACCATGCACATTAGCCGATATATTTACAGAAGTTACACTAAAATTTCGTAAAATACGAAAAAGTAAATTTATTAGATAAAACCGCCATTAGACAACTTCGGAATCTCATGAAACTCTCCCGGATGGTCTCCTTGTTTAAGTTGGTGAATGCTGCCATAATCCTTTCCTTCAGTTCATTTTTAGTGTTAAAAAGAGTTTTACTAGTCTCTCACTCAACTGCACCAATACATAATAATCAAGGGAGTTGCGGTCTTGGGTGTCAGATGTCCATTTGCAAGGGGTGATGTGGTCCCAGAAATTGTCTAACAGCCATGACTGGGTTCTTCCGCTTGTGCAGAATGGTGCAAAGAACTATATCCGGACATATGGTCTTCCAGCAGCTGCACTCTTGAACCCGGAAGCTCCCTCTTCAAGGTAATTGATGTAGGCCTCCGTTTTAAGTCTGGGGCCATGTGAGAAGATGAATTCAGGCATAACGTCGCCATCACCAGTGATCACTCAAAACATCTTCTTAATCTTTTTGAGACTCATCCAATTATTTTCCGAATCCTCTGCACTATCCTCAGATTGACATCCAAACACATTGAAAAGTTCGTACTGGAGCTTCCGGTGCGAATGCCAAGCAGTACAGCATGCCGTTTCCAAATTTCTGGCGGAGTGAATTGCGTCATTTCTGGCGGAGTGAATTGCGTTTCTCAAAGAACATGCCCTACTATGTGCTATCAACGAAATAAAATCACACAACGAACAATGGCGAAAATTTAACCATCACACCATATATATATATATATATATATATATATATATATATATAAATGAAGGAACAAAAAACACTTTTGTTCTGAGACATGAACATTTTTGTGTTGTGATATTATGCTTTTATAAAACATTGTAATAAAATTACAGTATGTAATATACAGAAGCTTGAAAGCCAGGGTCACTAACTCACATCAATTCAACTGAATATATATATGATTTCTAAACATATGTTTAGAAAATTATCTGGTGCCTCGATACAATATATATATATATATATATATATATATATGTATATATTCCATTTGTAAACGAGTTATTACGCGATCTAGTGATGTCTTATATATATATATATATATATATATATATATATATATATATATATATATATAAGTGAACAGTGTTCAACACTGAGCAACGATAGTCTGTTTCATGCTTGACCGTAATCATCAGGTTTTGACAGATGTAACAGCCTATCTCTACTTATTAATTTAACCATCATATTTTTTAAACAGATGACATCTCACAGCCTGTGCATTCGAAAATATTAAACAAAAGTTTAAGATTTAAACGGAACGATATATATATGTGTGTGTGTGTGTGTGTGTGCGTGCGTTTGTGTGCGTGTGCGTTTGTGTGTGTGTGTGTATACATGAATAAGGATTTGTCATGCATTATTGATATAATGAAATTAGGAAATTTCGCAAAAGTCTTTCTTTACCTTTGTTTGAATGGTTGTCCTTGCTCCACCATTCACCATGACCTTGAGAGCTTCCAGCTGGCCAAACCATGCGGCACAATGGACCGCGCCCATGCCATACTTAAAAGAAAAAAAAAGAAAAAATAACATGAACATTTTACCATGTCTTTTTTTTTAATATAAAATTTTTCAAAATCACTGGTAAAAAAAAAAGACATATTTAATAAAAGGAACTGTTTCAATTTACCTTGCATCGGTAACCTCTAATTTAAATTGTTTTTTAAATAATTTTCTTCCTCGTTATATAACAAATAGGACTTCAAGGAGGATTGTGAAAATGGATTTAGAGCATAAACGATTCGACATCAACAGCTGCTATTAAGTGCCCCGAGGTAAAACCGGCTTGGCTTGAAAAAAAAATTGGGTGAGACAAAAAGTTTTCTTTTGGTCGGGCGAGAAGTTTATTTTTTTAACTGTGGAATCTGTGGTCATCTACCAAAAATGAAAGGGTTAATGCCTATTCTTCAGGAACCATTCCTTTATGTACCTGAACACATTTTAAGCGACGAAAGACAAGCAGATGTTATGGTTTTAGCTGCTTTTGCTTGTGATGTTTTCAAAATTACACTTGATGTTGATTTAAGCAAGAGTGAATTGATGTCATTTTGGCCTGCATCGAGCTCTGATATTAATCGTATCGACTTAGCGATAGGACCCATACTGGAGAGCGATGCTTTACGTACCTCATATTTGAGTACATTAAACCTGAAAGAAGCTCATGGGACGCCGTGGGACAATTTGGTGTGAAGAAGTCCTGCACTTCAGTTGAGAAAAGATTAAGGGCTATGAGAAAATAAAAAGCTGGCCATTTTGACTTGTAATACATATAAAATATTGTCAATATAATTTAACAATAAACCGGTAAATTTTCATTAGTCAAAACCTAAAACATTTTATTTTATGATAAAATAAATAACTTATGCAAAGAATATCGACTCGGAACGAGAAATCGGGTTGCTGAGTTCGAATTCTAGTTAAATTCCTTGCATTCACTTACAAATACCCTTGAGAAAGGTATTAATCCGTGTCTTTTCTCCAGTTATGGGTTAAATAACAGGACTGATTGGGTTCTGTAGCCTCGGATGGCAACCAGTCTACCAGAGAAAGCAATGGCAAACAACTGCGGAATAATCTTCTGCCCAGTCAGTCATGTCTCGAAAGAGACATGATCAACTAAAGCGTGTATGACGTATGGCACTTAACTGACTGTTAAATGCATAAATTGCACTCTGTACGTGTGTGTTTTTGTGCGTATACGTATGTGTGTGTATGCACACATCTATTGGTAAATATGTATAGTTTCGGGTTACCAAGTTTGAATGATGGATGTCTGAATTTTATTTAAAATCATTTGTGCATGAAATTGTTAAAATTTTTCTCGGTGACTTTTATCAGATATCATGTGAGACGAAAAGAAAACCAAACTTAAAAAAGTTTCTTCATTCAGGGTGTGTATGAGAGTATGGGCACAGAAAATGCAATTCATATTATGATTTGTTATAGATCAGGTTTTGAGACTTCTATTTAAATTCAGGAGCCGAAGAAAAATAAAAGAGCAGGCACAATCTGTTCTATAATAGAAACAATGTAACTTAATGTATTTATCGATACCGCAACCTGATCTTCTCTATTGATATTTTGTTATTATAACAATACAATATTTAGTGAGGGGTAAAAAAGTTTGCTAATTATGACGAAAAGCAAGAAAGAAAAGAAATGAAAAATATGGGTGAAGAAAGAGGAAACGAGAAGGAAAACTAGACATTAAGGAAAAATAAGCGGGCAGAACTTCGAAGATAAAAAGGACGAAAAAAAAAGGGTGAACAATAAGGGGGCAGAATGTTGAATATAAAAAGGATGAAAGGAAAAGGTTGAACAATAAGGGAACCTAAAATGTTGAAAACGAAAAGAATGAAAGAAAAGGGTGAGCAATTAGGGGCAGAATATTGAAGATAAAAAAGGACAAAAAGAAAGGGTGAACAATAAGGGGCAGAATGTTGAAGAGGAAAAAGACGATAGGAAAGGGTGAACAATAACGGGCAGAATGTTGAAGAGGAAAAAGACGAAAGGAAAGGGTGAACAATAACGGGCAGAATGTTGAAGAGGAAAAAGACGAAAGGAAAGGGTGAACAATAAGGGGCAGAATGTTGAAGAGGAAAAAGACGAAAGGAAAGGGTGAACAATAAGGGGCAGAATGTTGAAGAGGAAAAAGACGAAAGGAAAGGTTGAACAATAAGGGGCAGAATGTTGAAGAGGAAAAGGACGAAAGAAAAGGGTGAACAATAAGGGGCAGAATGTTGAAGAGGAAAAAGACGAAAGGAAAGGTTGAACAATAAGGGGCAGAATGTTGAAGAGGAAAAAGACGAAAGGAAAGGTTGAACAATAAGGGGCAGAATGTTGAAGAGGAAAAAGACGAAAGGAAAGGGTGAACAATAAGGGGCAGAATGTTGAAGAGGAAAAAGACGAAAGGAAAGGTTGAACAATAAGGGGCAGAATGTTGAAGAGGAAAAGACGAAAGAAAAGGGTGAACAATAAGGGGCAGAATGTTGAAGAGGAAAAAGACGAAAGGAAAGGTTGAACAATAAGGGGCAGAATGTTGAAGAGGAAAAAGACGAAAGGAAAGGTTGAACAATAAGGGGCAGAATGTTGAAGAGGAAAAAGACGAAAGGAAAGGGTGAACAATAAGGGGCAGAATGTTGAAGAGGAAAAAGACGAAAGGAAAGGTTGAACAATAAGGGGCAGAATGTTGAAGAGGAAAAAGACGAAAGGAAAGGTTGAACAATAAGGGGCAGAATGTTGAAGAGGAAAAAGACGAAAGAAAAGGGTGAACAATAAGGGGCAGAATGTTGAAGAGGAAAAAGACGAAAGGAAAGGTTGAACAATAAGGGGCAGAATGTTGAAGAGGAAAAAGACGAAAGGAAAGGTTGAACAATAAGGGGCAGAATGTTGAAGAGGAAAAAGACGAAAGGAAAGGTTGAACAATAAGGGGCAGAATGTTGAAGAGGAAAAAGACGAAAGGAAAGGTTGAACAATAAGGGGCAGAATGTTGAAGAGGAAAAAGACGAAAGGAAAGGGTGAACAATAAGGGGCAGAATGTTGAAGAGGAAAAAGACGAAAGGAAAGGTTGAACAATAAGGGGCAGAATGTTGAAGAGGAAAAAGACGAAAGGAAAGGTTGAACAATAAGGGGCAGAATGTTGAAGAGGAAAAGGACGAAAGAAAAGGGTGAACAATAAGGGGCAGAATGTTGAAGAGGAAAAAGACGATAGGAATGGGTGAACAATAAGGGGCAGAATGTTGAAGAGGAAAAAGACGAAAGGAAAGGGTGAACAATAAGGGGCAGAATGTTGAAGAGGAAAAGGACGAAAGAAAAGGGTGAACAATAAGGGGCAGAATGTTGAAGAGGAAAAAGACGATAGGAATGGGTGAACAATAAGGGGCAGAATGTTGAAGAGGAAAAAGACGAAAGGAAAGGGTGAACAATAAGGGGCAGAATGTTGAAGAGGAAAAAGACGAAAGGAAAGGTTGAACAATAAGGGGCAGAATGTTGAAGAGGAAAAAGACGAAAGGAAAGGATGAACAATAAGAGGCAGAATGTTGAAGAGGAAAAAGACGAACGGAAAGGGTGAACAATAAGGGGCAGAATGTTGAAGAGGAAAAAGACGAAAGGAAAGGGTGAACAATAAGAGGCAGAATGTTGAAGAGGAAAAAGACGAAAGGAAAGGTTGAACAATGAGAGGCAGAATCTTGAAGAGGAAAAAGACGAAAGGAAAGGTTGAACAATAAGGGGCAGAATGTTGAAGAGGAAAAAGACGAAAGGAAAGGGTGAACAATAAGGGGCAGAATGTTGAAGAGGAAAAAGACGAAAGGAAAGGGTGAACAATAAGGGGCAGAATGTTGAAGAGGAAAAAGACGAAAGGAAAGGGTGAACAATAAGGGGCAGAATGTTGAAGAGGAAAAGACGAAAGAAAAGGGTGAACAATAAGGGGCAGAATGTTGAAGAGGAAAAGGACGAAAGAAAAGGGCGAACAATAAGGGGCAGAATGTTGAAGAGGAAAAAGACGAAAGGAAAGGGTGAACAATAAGGGGCAGAATGTTGAAGATGAAATGGATGGAAAGAAAAGGAGTGCACAACATGAATTCTAAAGACGGGAAAGAAGACTGAAAAGAGGTTAACAATAAGGACGCAGAGTGTTGAGCACAAGAAAGAAGAAAGAAAGGTGCATCCAATATGGAGTCAGAATTTTGAAAATGAAAAAAAAATCTAAACTTGTTTTATAAATGGAACTTTGTCTGTGTGTGTGTGTGTGTGTGTGTGTGTGTGTCCATTAGACTCCAAAATGGCTGAACCGATTTTCTTGAAAATTTACACAGTTGTACTATAAGCATCTGCGAGGTTTTGTGTCGAGGTACCCCCGATAAATATCGAAAATCGATAATTGAAAAAAATCGGGTAATAAAAGGAATAGGTCCGATTTTAATCAAATTTGATACACTCATAGACAAAGACATAAGAAACGATATTCAGAAGTTTCAATGTTGCAGTTCTTACAATAGTGCAGAAATTCGATAATATATATATATATATAAAGGGAGATGTTTGTGTGTGTGTCTGTTTATCTGTCTGTATGTCCTTTATACAAATCAACATTTTTATCTCATTCTCACCAAACTTCAAAATTTGCCTTAGATCCATTCATTTTTCCTTTCAGTCTACGGTTTCGCTTTAACTGGAAACAACTATTGCTTTTTAGTCTTTCGTGCCAACGTCCAAAGAGTCTGAGCTCCAGGACCATGGATTAGTTTTAAAGCTTTCATTAAACCCGAGCAACGCCGGGCTATACTGCTAGTAAACAATAAGGAAATGCAATATAATGACGGAAAGCAAGAAAGAAAAAAGAAAAAAGAGTTGAAAAATAAGGATGTAGAATGAGAAGAGGAGAAGGAAGAAAGAAACTTGGCGAATATTTATTTGCATCTTGACATGCAAAAACTTGGCTCTTGAAATCTCTGTTATAAACTTAGACGCAACTTCTACTTTACAAAGTAAAAACAAAACGTATTAATAATAATAATAATGATAATTTTGAAGTTTTGCGAGAACGTAGGACGTTTAAACCACTATATTCTCCGGTACCAGCTGTTCGGTAGGGTTTATACCACAAAGGTGTCTCGTCGAAAAAATCAGATTAAAGCCTAGTATCCCGTCGTTACAAATCCTTGCGTGCTTTGCCTCGTCAATCTTCTTCAATGTGCATTGTCCTTTCAGGACGTCGGAGATAATGGCCTTCCACGCCTATTCTTGGTGGCTCTTAGCACGCTTTCGGTTGTTATACCACACAACCACTGTTCTGCCATTCACCCGCTCAGGCCAATCTGTTACACTCTGTTTTCTTCTGGTTCTCCTTTCCTCTATCTGGCCTGTTAGTATCAGGTTCTCTAAGCCCTCAATCCTCATTGCATGCCCAAGTAACTTTAGCTGTCGCTTCCTCATTATTAATTTCCTTTTTGTTTCAATCCTTTCCAAAACCTCATCATTGCTCACATGCTCGATCCATGACATCCCCAGCATTCCTTCTGTAGAACCATATTTCAGTTGCTTCAAGTTTTTTCTTCATCTTTGATGATACTGTCCAGCATTCACTGCCATATTGAAGAACTGACATCACATAGCAATTCCAGTACTCTCTTTGTTTCTAGTGAGATTTTCCTGTCTCTTAATACTCTACTCAGCTTCTGGAATGCGTCCTTCGCCATGCCAATTCGGATCTCTGCGTCGCACTTTCCGCCTTTTGTTAGAACACTTCCCATGTATTTAAATTTTTGTACCGGCTTGATTTTACTATCCCCCAATTTGTATTTGGCATTCTGGGCTGCTATCTTTAATGATGATCATGAATTCGGTTTTCTTTCTGTTCTTGTAGTTCTTTTTTGTAACTCTATTGAGCTACCTACTGTAAGAGGTTTTGTCGTTTCCTTTCCGTGTCTGCTATCAGCACTGTATTATCTGCGTACCTTCAGTCAGTCAGTTAAATGCCATACGTGATACACGCTTGGGCGATCATGTCTCGAAAGAAACATGACTGACTGGGCAGAAGATTATCCCGCAGTAGGTTGCCATTGCTTTCTGTGGTAGACTGGTTGCCGAACCAAGGCTATAGAACCCAATCTCTCCTGCTATTTAACCCATAACTGGAAAGGAAGAGACGGATTAATACCTTTCCCAAGGGTATTTGCGCGTAAGTGAATACAATGGATTCAACGGGAATTCGAACTCGGCTCCCCGGTTTCTCGTTCCGAGCCGATATCCACTGTACCACAACGCACATCCTGTACCAACCACAAATGCATACCTTACTGTGCGTAAATTACTCTCTGTCTGATGTCATATGACTTATGGAGAAAATTTATAATAAAAAAATTAGGTTGAAAGAAATTACATGATAAAACAACAGTAGCGATAATAATAATAATAATAATAATAATAATAATAATAATAATTTATTAAAAACAATAAACAGGGAAGAAATGAGGTAAAAAAAAAGACGCAAAAAAAGGAAATGTTTTTTATTTCCCTCATGAATTTATTGAAGCGAGACATTTTAGCTTCCATTTCATTTTCCCTAACAACCAAATCTGACAATATGTGATATGTGATCAGGTTATAGTTGGGGTTTTATAATTTACAATTGGCCTCGATTTACTAGAACAAGTTGCACGAATAAGCAAACAAATTTCACATCTGTTGCTCAGTCAAGTGAATATTATTGTTGACTTGTTCGCCTAGTTGCCATCGCTATCTAGCTACATTTCTAAAACGGTAACACGAAAAAATAGTTTGGGGTAGGCATGAGATAGATGAAAAATACTCTTTACAGAATACAAAAGAAAATTTTTACACACTCATACATAAACAAAGATATACAGAGATAATGTAACAATTGAAAAAATGCTCAGACAACGCATTTACTTCGTTATAGGAGACATTCTCAAGTTGGAGTGAGTGACAAAGCGTTGGAGTTTTGAGGAAAAGGCAATAAATATCTTTATTGAATGCAACAGCAAGACATCTTTTCTTTCTGTGTTAAGCAGCCAGCGTTTGCTGAATAATTCCGGACAGTATTTCTAGTACATCATTTGTCCGGATAATATTCTATATCTTTTACAAGTTTTTCGACCGGACACTATTCTATATATTTTACATATTATTTTGTATTGATACTATTCTACAACTTTTACATATTTTTTGTCCGGATACTATTCTACATCTTTTACATATTACTTGTCCGGATACTATTCTACATCTTTTACATATTTTTTATCTGGATAATATTCTACATCTTTTACATATTTTTTGTCTGGATACTATTCTACATCTTTTACATATTTTTGTCCGGATACTATTCTAGATCATTTACATATTTTTATCCGAATACACTTCTACCTCTTTTACATATTTTTTATCCAGATACTAGTCTATTTTTTTTATATATTTTTGTCTGGATACTATTCTACATCTTTTACATATTTTTTGTCCGGATACTGTTCTACATCTTTTCCATATTTTTTGTCTGGATACTATTCTACATCTTTTACATATTTTTTGTTTGGATACTATTCTACAACTTTTAGATATTTTTTGTCCGGATACTGTTCTACATCTTTTCCATATAAAATTGTCCGGATACTATTCTACATCTTTTACATATTTTTTGTTTGGATACTATTCTACAACTTTTAGATATTTTTTGTCCGGATACTGTTCTACATCTTTTCCATATAAAATTGTCCGGATACTATTCTACATCTTTTACATATTTTTTGTTTGGATACTATTCTACAACTTTTAGATATTTTTTGTCCGGATACTGTTCTACATCTTTTCCATATAAAATTGTCCGGATACTATTCTACATCTTTTACATATTTTTTGTTTGGATACTATTCTACAACTTTTAGATATTTTTTGTCCGGATACTGTTCTACATCTTTTCCATATAAAATTGTCCGGATACTATTCTACATCTTTTACATATTTTTTGTTTGGATACTATTCTACAACTTTTAGATATTTTTTGTCCGGATACTGTTCTACATCTTTTCCATATAAAATTGTCCGGATACTATTCTACATCTTTTACATATTTTTTGTTTGGATACTATTCTACACCTTTTACATATTTTTCTCCGGATACTATTCTACAACTTTTACATACTTTTAGTCTGGTTACTATTCTACATTTTTTACATATTATTAGTCCGGATACTATTATACATCTTTTACATATTTTGTACGCATACTATTATATATCTGATTGTCACATACACATAGACAACATATCAAAATATGTTTAATTTTTCTTGTGCTTTGCGCTTCTAGGACGTCGCTGATCATGGCTCTCTACAACTTCCTCTCTTTTCTTTCTATAATAACTTTTAACTTTTTACCATCCCTATTTGTTCCTGTTCTGCTACCATTCGCACAAACTCATTAAGTAGGGATAGGGCTCTCCACAGCATCCTCTCTTTTGTTGTTTAAGTAAGTTTTGGCTCTTTACCTTCCCTATTTGTCTATGTTTTGCTATTCATTCATTCACACGAGCTCATTAACTAGGTGATCATGGCTCTTCAAAACTTCCTCTCTTTTTAATCTAAGTAAGTCTTGATTTTCACCTTCTCCTTTTGACCCTTTTACTCACACCCCTTAAAACGATTAGTATCTATTTTCTCTTGCTTCCTATACTTTTAATGTATCCCGTGTGTATTAAATTCTCAGCGTACTCTTTTCTCATTATGATAGCCAGTATTAGTTTCCTAGTTGTGTTTTTATTTTCCTTAACATGTTAGAATATGTTACTCCCATGTTCTATCTTCAAATTATTGAGTCACGTTTTCTGCCATCTCTTAATGTACCTAGATGTTTCGATTTGTTTCCTTTTAAGTCTTCAATTGGATTGTTTGAACACAGGGTAAACTCTCAGAAACTTTACTCCATTCAAACTTTAGTATTACAAAGACAAAATAAATCTCTACTTTCTACATTATATTCGAAAAGAAATGATAGCCAAATTTTTGTCACTAGTTTTTATGTTAATCAATTCACCCCAAGTGAGCCACTAAGATGCAAGGGGCTAACTAGAGTAAGAGAGAATGAAAAGATTTTAGAAGGAACCGGAAACTCAATCCCAAACAGGAAATCTATGCTTCTTTTCAAAAGAGTGGGGGAGGAGTGTGTACTGGAGGATAAATGAATCTATCTACTTTTATTGAGCAGAGATAAATAAAAAGTAAATATTTAATGTGGTAAGATCTGATAAGGATATAATCATTCACACTGTTAAGTGCTATACGTGATACACGTTTGGACGATCATGTCTCTTTCGATCCATGACTGACTAGGTAGAATATTTTCCTGCAGTTGGTTGCCATTTTTTCTGCGGTAGACTAGTTGCCAACCAATCCATAGCTAGAGGAAAAAGAGATGAATTAATACCTTTCCTAAAGGTATTCGCGCGTAAGTGATTTCAACGACTTCATCTGGAATTTTAATGCGTCTAAGACCAAACTGCTGTCTGTCAATCATCACAGGCAACCTTTCCTGACCCCATAAGTATGGATTAAGCGAGTCTCCCTGAGAGCAATACACTGCGCCTACTGTGCCTTACCCTCTCTTCCGATCTCAAGTGGAACCACGACATTGAGTCAATAGCTAAATCCACTGCTAGGAAGGTTGAGTCACTGTGTCGGGCCAGGATATTTTTTCTCCCTGAATCTATCCTGCATATATACAAATCAACCATTCTTCCGTGCATGGAGTACTGCTGTCATATATGGTCGGGTGCCCCTGCTGTTCATCTTAGTGTTCTTGATAGGCTCCAAAGGGGAATCAGTAATGTGATAGGTATTGACTTGTCGGTTCGACTCCAGCCACTTCCCCACCGACGGGATGTGGCTTCTCTCTGTCTGTTCTATAAATACTTTCATGGCTTCTGCTCCAACGAACTCAAGTCACTGGTGCCTCTGCAACCAGAGTTCGAAATCACAACTTTTAAAATTTGCATAGATATTGCAGGTGTATAACTGATTTTATTAGTATGAGGAATTAAAAGAGAAGAATGTTATAATCGAATTTTTCAAAAAAGTTTCTGAGGAGAAACTTTTTAACAACTATCACATTCCTATCTATCAACCTTCATAGGCAATCTCTTCTGTCACCCATAAGGCATGGACAAAGCCTCCCTGAAAGCAATACACTGCGCCTCCTCTGCCTTACTCTATATTCCGACCTCAAGTGGAATCATTACATTGAATCACTTGCTAAATCCACTGCAAGGAAGGTTGTGTCACTGTGTCGGTCCAGGAAGTTTTTTCCGCCTGAATCCATCTTGAACATATACAAATCAACCATCCGACCGTGCATGGAATACTGTTGTCATATCTAGTGAGGCGCTCCTGCTGTTCGTCTCGGTGTTCTCGACAGGCTCCAAAGGAGAATCTGTAATGTGATTAGTCTCGACCTGGCAGCTCTACTCCAGCTACTTTCTTACTTGCGGAATGTGGCTTCCCTCTGTATCTTCTACAAATATTCTCATGGCTTCTCCTCTGACGAACTTAAGTCACAAGAATTTGCTCGTGCAACCAGACTGGCAACAAGGTCTTACTCTTTTACAGTTAAATCAACCAAATGCAACTGACAATTCTACTCCAACACCTTTCCGCCTGTGAAACGCCCTTCCATATACTTGCTTTCCAGACGGCTACAACCTCCAGGAATTTAAATGCAATGTCAATTCCCATCTCTTATCCATTTGACTCCAGTCCTTTCTACATCACCCCGTGTATCTTGTTCTTTTCCGTTTTCGCTAGCTTCGCAACTGCTTTCACTCCTCTGTTCACACCCTCTCTCGTCATTTCTCTGTCATCTCCTGTAGCTGGTTCGACTTCCTCTTCACTCTCCTTCTGCCTAAAACTTAAACTCTCTTACGTAGCCCCCTGCACATCAATGGCGGTACCGCCTTGCTTGGGGGGAAATGATTAAAAAAGTAAAAAACAAGAAACTTTAAATCGAAAAGGGCGTGCTTGTTGGTCTTGGCCTCGATCACGCCCCCAGAAGAAATAGTCAAGGGGGTTGCATTCGGGTGAGGAGGGCGGCCACAGGTCCGGTGACCAGTGGTGACTATTTTTTCTGGGGGCGTGATTAATGATTAGTGCAGTGATGAGATCGCTAGGCGGCGAGTTTACTAGATTGAAGTCAATGGCCAGGACTATAAGTTCAGCTGTCAAGTGTTGGTGACAAAAGCGATCCTTCGCTTTGGAGGATATCGGTTTCAGTTTCACCTATCAAGGAATGGTTTCTGCCAGGCTACACTACGTATGAATGGTCAATTATCTGGATTTTCAACCTGATATGTGAAGAGAACTGGTCAGATACTTAGCGACTCTTTGACCGCGCCCAGTCATGTGATTTAATGATGGTAAATAAATAGATTAATGACAATAATGATAATTTTAATTAAATCCAAGTTTTACATATCTATAAGTCTAACATACGTTCACACTTAGAATATTGCTGCCAAATATTGTTTGATGCCTTCACTGTGTACGTTGAACGCCTTGAAAAAAATCCATCCAAAGAATCAGTAATATTATCGACTTCAGTCAATTTTCCATCGCTGTAGTGTTGCCACTGTATGTCTTTTCTATAAATAATTTCATGGTAATTGTTCGGATAAGCTTTTCGCTTATAGTACCAAGACTTTAAAAACAATTAAGCACAGTATTAGACTGGCGCTGTGATTTTGTCAACTTATAATTTAGCTGGTGAGGTGTAGCTGTAAGTTCTATGATAACAATTTCTTTTCTCGCACTTTTCCTTTGTGGAACTCACTTCCGACTCGACGCTTGCCAACCAACTTTAATCTGTAAAAGTTTAAATGCAGTGTCAATTGCTGTCTGCTGTGCTCTTGATTATTAAGTTTTTCGTTTGGCACATTATTAATGCTTCTGTTTCTAGTTCTTCCATACCATGTAAACCCTTGTATCTTAGTGGCTTTATTGCCTTGCATGGGATGATACCGATTAAAAAAGAAAAAATGTTAAGTTTAAATTAATCAATAAAGACATTCAGAAATCGCAAAGAATTGTAGAGATGGACTTACGAATTAAATTCGAAGGGATGCACTTATAATCACCGAAGTTAAACGACGTCGATCCTGGTCAGTACCTGATGGGTGACCGCTTGAGAAAACCAAGTGCTGTAAACCTAGATGTGATGGTGATGTAATGGATAATGGCATGGAATTATTAATTCGCAGGTCGAGTTCTAATTCCAGTTGGGTTCGTTATATGAACACGCAAATACAATTTGAAAAGGTATGAATCTACCTCTAATGGTTTAATTAGTCAGACTTGTATCCTTATCATGTAAAAAAAATTATAGTCTAAAAATATTTTTTAGTTTAAAATAAACTTGCAAAAGTTTGATAAACCGTAAAATGAATCCTTTTAATGAAATACAGCTCAGCATATGTTTTAGATTTATTTCAATATTTTGGAATATAAATGTATAGAAATTACTGGGTTCATAAAGCTAGGGTTTTTTTTTTTTTTTTAATCATATCACCCCGAGCAAGGCGGTAACGCCACTGATGAGCAGGGGGCTACGTAAGAGTTAAAAGATTGGAAAAGAGAAAGCCGGAAACTACATCCTAAACAGGAAACAAGGGATGAGCCTCTTCCACCTGTTCAGTAGGGATCAGTTTATATGTTGATTGTAGTATAGAACTGATAATCCACTTTATATTTATATATTAATTTCTTTGTTCATTGAATGCTAATTAATTTGAATCTATCTCTTCTCTAGTATTTGTCTATATTTCTGAAATTGAGGTAGTATTTACAGTATTTACATTATTCGGACTATTGTCCTCATCTTTGTTGCCATTTGTACGACGTTTCGGCCGTTGTAGGCTCCGGCTTTCTTCAGGTCCTAGGAATTTCGAACCTTACGGACACATGGCCTAGTGGATATAGACGTTGGTTAGTTCCTGTGACTTGACTCAAAGAGTTGTGTGTTCAATACCAGGCTACAGCAGTAGTGAACAAGTAACTTGCAGGGTCAGTGGGGAGATAACGCATGACTTCCAATCGTGGCATTACTACTATGCAAGGAAGGAGAATGATATACACCAGTGATTGTAATAAAGATTTCGGTTCGAAATTCCTAGCACCTGAAGAAGGCCGGAAGTGTACAACAGCCGAAACATCGTAAAAATGGCAACAAAGATGAGGGTACTAGTCCGGTAATGTCAATACTCTATCACGTCTCTCTCGAGCTCTGGGTTAATTAGTAAAAGCTTGTGTCTCTAAAATATTTATTCATTCCTTTTATTCAGTTAGCGCGTTTTACGACGCTGTAGTCATCACCTCCCTCTGTTTACGAATCGTACTTTGGGGAGAAAATATTCCAATGGCTTGCCGGATATGTTGAGGTTGAGGTTCCTCTTCTCAGAGGTGGATGTTTTTTAAATTTTTATTTACCTTCTGCTTACAAGGATTTTGCAATCAGATTTTCAGAAATCTAACTACCTACCTGTTCTGTTATTTAATTGTATAAGGGGTGGATTCATCCAAAAGGTATGTAAGTGTAATGAACTCGACTGGAAGTAGAACTCAGCTCTCTGATTCCGCAATCAGTGCTGCAAACAATTATTCCACGTGCCACAATGCTAAACTATTTTTTGAGATAATACTAAACCACTATTTTAACAATATAAAAAATTCATACAATCTATAAGTATTTTATGTCTTTCAATAACCTGCAAATGTTGATAAACCTAGAAAACGAATCAATCAATCAAATAAATTCGAAGCTGCTATGCAAAAACCAAACAAACAAAAAAACGTGGTCGTAAAATTCTTCTGTATTCTTTAGTGATCGTTTTAAAGCTTAATTTACGATCTTCTTTTGTTTAATGGGATTTGCTAGAATTTTATGAAACTTGACTGTCCGAAACATTCGAAAAATTTGACAAAGAAAACTAGAATATTTGGGGGAATACAGTTCAGCTAATTCGGAGTTTTATGGACTATGGTAGATTTTCAGTAATTAGGCTTTAGCTATTGTAGGTAGGTAAAAAGACAATTTCACCATATATCACCCGGTTCACACTCCACCCACGTCTATTGTACAGGTGTAGAGGCTCATCCCTGATCCCTTGTTCCCTGTTCAGGATGTGGTTTCCGGCATTCTTTTTTCCAATCTTTTCACTCTTATGTAGCCCCCTGCACATCAGTGGCGTTACCGCCTTGCTAGGGGCGATATGATTAAAAAAAAAAAAAAAGACATCACACTATTTACACTATTTATATTCGGACTATTGTCCTTATGTTTGTTGTTGTTATGACATTTCGATCGTTTGAGTCCTCCTGTCGTCATCAGGTGCATAACGATCTGGGTAGCGTATAGGGAATTCTGAAGTGAATACTATTTTGTATTTGTCTATATTTCTGAGGTGAGGCCTTAATTACATTGTTTACACTGCTCAGGCTGTTGTCCTCATCTTTATTACGATGTTTGCGACGTTTCGGCCGGTCTTCTTCAGGTGCTAGAAATTTTGTCCTTAAGGACTCATGGCTCAGTGGATATCAGCGTAAGTTAGTTCCAGTGAATTGACCCAAAGTGTTGTGAGTTCAATATCTGGCTACAGCAGTGGTGAACAAATAACTTAGAGATTTGAGTTAAAGGAAGATAACTACATAGCATCTGGAAGTTGCATCTCACATGGAATGAGAATTATGACTGAAATAATGGGTTCGGTTAAAGATTTCTAGCCCCTGATGAAGGCCAGAGCGTACAAAGGTCGAAACGTTATAAACATGGCAATAAAAATAGGGACAACAGTCCGAACAGTATAAAAAATGTGAACACTATTTATTGAGTAGACTGTTCTCCTTCCAGTGCTCATGTCTCATGATGTCTCGTCTAATTCTTATTTTTATTATTGCTCAGTTTTTGCTGCCGAGACAATAGCCAAGTGGATTTGGTGATGCAGTAACTGTGAGTTCAATCCATCAACCTGACAGTGTGTACATGGACTCAGTGGAAACAGGTGAGTAATAACTAGGCTAAAAAACAGGTGAGGAATAACTAGGCTAAAAAACAGGTGAGGAATAACTAGGCTAAAAAAACAGGTAATAACTAGGCTAAAAAACAGGTGAGGAATAACTAGGCTAAAAAAACAGGTGAGTAATAACTACGCTAAAAAACAGGTGAATAATAACTAGGCTAAAAAACAGGTGAATAATAACTAGGCTAAAAAACAGGTGAATAATAACTAGGCTAAAAAACAGGTGAGGAATAACTAGGCTAAAAAACAGGTGAGGAATAACTAGGCTAAAAAACAGGTAATAACTAGGCTAAAAAACAGGTGAGGAATAACTAGGCTAAAAAAACAGGTGAGTAATAACTACGCTAAAAAACAGGTGAATAATAACTACGCTAAAAAACAGGTGAATAATAACTAGGCTAAAAAACAGGTGAATAATAACTAGGCTAAAAAACAGGTGAGTAATAACTAGGCAAAAAAACAGGTGAATAATAACTAGGCTAAAAAACAGGTGAATAATAACTAGGCTAAAAAAACAGGTGAGTAATAACTAGGCTAAAAATTAGAACCAGACGAGATGAGAAAGAGAATTGCATTTGGATTTGGCTCCTTGTTTCTTCTTTTCTTTGTCTTGACAAAATGTTTACAGTCAAATCTTTGCTGTTGTTATTACAACGTTTCGATCGTTGTGCACTCCCAACTTCATCAGGTGTATATAGATGTGGGTAACGTACATAGTATTCCAAACTGAACACTATTTTTAAACTACGGTAATAGACTGTTCTCGTTCAAACTGACCATATCCCATCTGGCTAATTGAACAAAATTTCTGAATAAAATAAAGATGATTTAATTTTCATAAAAATATTTTTTTGTTCATTTACAAAAACTTTTGTAACGATAAATATCATTTAAAAATTTTTTGTTTTTCGATAATTAAAACCGTTATCAAACAAATGGGATCGAGTTGTTTTTTTTTAATCTCCATTTCAGAACTAAATTGTTACAGTGATTAGATTATAAACACGAAACAGTTCAATATTGCTTCCTACCCTTAAATTTCGACGGAGATTCTAAGAAGGACAGTTATCAGAACGATCAACTTGATTCTCTCGCATGAATCGTTTTAATCATTGATTTGATTGATTTTTTGATTGATTGACTCGTTTTCTATAGTTTATCAAATTTTGGAAGTTTATTTTAAACCTAGTAAATATTGTTTGAGTTTAAGAATTTGTTTTAGGTAATAATGATATAGGAATACTCGTTTTAGTAATTAATCAATAGCTGTTGGGAGAAGTGGTGGATTCATATAAAATATAAAATAACGACAATTTTCCTATAGAACACACATATTTATGTAATATATATATATATATATATATAGTAAATAACTAACCTAGAGAGCCAACGAACCTACCAAGGTTTCACCAAATTGGATCCAACGTTCCCAGAAGATCCAATTTGGTGAAACCTTGGTAGGTTCGTTGGTTCTCTAGGTTAGTTATTTACTTAGTTTGCTCTACTTGCGTATTGAGCACTTTTTGTTTTAGGTTACTCGTCGCGGGTTTTTTTCTTTGGGCTACGTACTTTGACTGATGTTCAACTGCTTAGCTCGTTCTTTTTTATTATCATTTTTTCCTTCCGCGTATGTACTAGGAGAGTTTTTCGAAACGAGTATAACGACAAGTTTACACACACACACACACACACACACACACACACACACACACACACACACATATATATATATATATATATATATGTAAGTGGTTTAAACTAATGTATATAAATTTTACAGTTTAATATTTACTTTTTGTAAAATGTTCAAGACAGATGAGAGCATTTATAGATATATAATTTTTATCATTGTTTTAATAATAGCATACTGAAACTCAAAAGCTATCAAATTTCGACGTTCAATGCACTATCATCAGGTAGTGAAATGTAGTTCAGTTATAGTGTCTTATAGTGTCGAACGAATGTCACCTGAAAATAGATGCCTTATTGATTCTATAGTCTACCAAGCTATCATTTCTGCTACAGAAAATGCAACTCTTATCAGACATTATATTGTTAGTACTAAAAACACTTTTAAGTCGCGATGGTATCAGTATAAGCCATCCCTTAATAATAAAATCTGTAGTAACTGAACTGCAAATATTTTATTGTTTTAATTTCAATCTCGTCGCATCTCAAACAATATATTGGCTATATATATGTTCAAAACTTATTTATAAAACAGCTAACACTTTCTTACTCTTGTCACACTGTTAAACTTTAATATCTCAGTATTCGTTGGTCCATACCCACAAATCTTATAAGTTATAATAATCTCTCACTCTACTACATTCAATAGGGTGGCATTTTTCCTTATGAATGTATATATGACCCCCTAACTAAAACATTTTTCTCATGAATATATATATGACCTCGTAACTAAAGCAGATATCACCGTTTGATGATGGTGCACTGAGCACCGAAACTTGATAGATTTTGAGTTGCAGGACGCTATTATTATAAAAACAATAATAACTATATATATATATATATATATATATATATATATATAAATGTAAAAAAATGAAGAATAAAATTACAGCATTCAAAACATTAATCTAAAAAAGTGCTCAATATGAAAAAAGAACAATGAATATTTATTATTAGTTATTACGTTAGAACATGTGAAATGAATTTACATCTTCGCATTTTTTTTAATATTCTTCATTTTACGTTTGATGAGTAATACTTCTGTTTGTGTATGGGATTTTATTATTTTTTAACAAATGCAATAGATTTGAGTTGCAACGTGGTAACTTATGTCAATATCTGTCTGCAGTTCATTTCCGCTCTAGTTTTGGATTTCTCTCCTGCAGTAATTTTGATTGGCTTTTCCCTCTTTGCATTTTCTTGCTTATTTTTCTCTTCACTTTCTATTTCTTCTGCATCTTTCCTTTTCCTCTTTCTTTTCCTTTTCTTGATTTCTCATTTTATTTTCTTCTCTTTTCTTCCCCTTTTTTTCCTTCTTTTTTCTTTATTAAATCATTTTCCCTTGTATGGAATTTTTCCCCAAAAATAAAGGGAAGTGTTGTTTTCATATAATAAAAAAAAATTAAAATACAAAATTTACTACCATCATTGTTAATTATCTGAGATATTTTTCTTTCAATGCCGAAAAAATTGCATAATTTCGTAGTAGTTTGTAGTTTTTTAAATGTTCTAGCGTAATGATAAATAATAACAATAATATATATATATATATAGTGTATCATATAAGTGAAAAACTACACATTCTCCAGTACCCTAACAGCAACGATTTACTAAACCGTAGAGACGAATTAGCAGTAATATGCAAACATCGCAAATATTTCTCGCTTAAATTTAAGTAAACAAAAAAAAAAAACCCAACCAGAAACACCCCCCCCCCAAAAAAACACAAAAAAACACACACAACCAACCCTATAAATAAATAGAAAAAGAAAACAAACCCTATAAAATATCAACAAAAAAATAATACAGTTGCAACAGAATAGTAGATAAATAAATAAAAAATATATTTTATACTTATAAAATATGTTGTATAAAGAATAGATTATATAAAAGAAATATATTTCTTAAATATTATAAAACATTATATTCTATAATATTATAAAATAGTTTAAATATTATGGAATATCATAAAATATTTTTTTATGAAAGATATATTTTATAAAAAAATATATTTTATAAAAAACAAAAAAATAAAAAAACAAAAAAGCACTCACCCCAGTACAAAATAACATACATTAAATTAAGGAGAAACCAACCCCAAAACAAAACAATACCTACCAACCCCTAAACCAAATAACAACACGCAAGGCGCCAGCAGAATCAGCCCTCTCAAGATTAATAGATTAACCTATCCTGAACTCTGCCAAAAACAAACACTTAACCCTAAGACCTTAAAAAGGTCAACAGAACTCAAAATACAGACCAACCCCTCAAACACCCAAAAATAACAAATCCAACACAAATAAACTGGCTTTTTCAACTAGATAATTCTCATTTCTAAAAAATCACCTGAGGATGAAGTCAACAACATAATGGGCTGGCTTCGAAACATGAAAATTTTTGTGTAGTGATAATATGAATTTAAAAACATTATAACAACCATTAGAGTATAACGCTCTACATTTGTATCGAGCACTCTTTATAAAAGTAAATGCATGAACAAAAGGTTAATAAACCTACGAGTTCAACAACTTAGTTACAATACGATATATATATATATATATATATATATATATATATATAATTAGTTTTTATACTATCATCTTTTTTATTGTGAAAATAGATACCAAAGTTATCTTGCTTTAAAAGAAAAAGAGAAAATTGTTATTTTAGGTGCCTTTCGGCCGGCACATCGTCAGAATAAGAATCGTCGGCAGATTAAAACAGAGAAGTTGTTTAAAAAAAAAGACAGATTTTTTAGATTACTTATGTTGAGTGATGGCATCGCCGAAAAGCTCCAAATTAACTTTTAACTCTCTCTGCCTGCACAGGACAGGAAGTTGTAAATTGACAGTAAGAGACTCCAAGATGTCCAAGTGGAGCCTCGTCCTTGCCCTGCGCATGACAGAGAAGAAATCCGACGAATAATGCGTCCTGCACTCTAACGAATTAAAAAAGAACTTGTTCATATATATATATATATATATATATATATATATATATATATATAGTAGACAGAATAGTAGAAAATACAAAAGATTGAAAAAGAGAGAGTAGCCATTAGGGAATGAGTGAGGTAGACAGAGAGTAGAAAAAGAGAGATACAAGGAAATTGAGGGGATTGGAGCGACAAATTCTTTCAACCAGATTTGAAATGGCTAATCTCATTTCCCCTTTAATATAAAGGTTATAACTCCAAACTGAACCCCGATTTTGGCCCAATCTCGACGACCAAGTGTTTACTCCTATTTACACACTCTGTACGTTAAGTTTGTTCATCCATTGACAAGTAGCCTGTATATATCTAATTATATATTGAGGATCAAGCATAAAAAGAACGTTGGTTTGTCTCGATTATTACGCTCCTGTACTTCGCTATTGATTGTTAGAACAGGAAAGACGTATCGTCAATAAAAAGATCGATGACGAGAAAGTGTGACTCACCAAGTAAAGAAACGCATTTTTATCGTCACTAGTACTTACATAGATGGAACCATAATACGTATGAACAATTATGAGTCATTATTAGACTCCTGGTGACTACTGCTGATAACCAAGTGGAACCACCTCTTCAAAGATTATCATCGACAGCGACCTCAGTGCTTTGGCCTACATTTCTTTTTATTTATTATATCGAATGCTTCTAATATTTTATCAAGTTTCTTCGGTATTGTTTCAATAATTATGGGTATGACTGTTAACTTATAACGGGTATGACTGTTAAGTTTTATATCATATTGTTTTTGCTATCATCTTTCTCCGTTGCGAGTTCAATGTACGAAAGACTATGAGATATTCTTTGTCATATTTTACCAGCAAACTTTCGTTTCTGTTTTACCTTAGTTTGGTCTTCAAAATCGTTTTCTTTATATGTGTGTTAAATGCACAACCGACATTATGCTCCATCTATTATCCTTTCCTCTTGCTACATGTCCTATACACCTCTGTCTTTTATTTACCAGCAAACTTCCGTCTCTCTTTTATCTTTAGTTTGGTCTTCAAAATCGTTTTCGTTATATGTCTGGTAAATACATAACCGGCCTTATGCTCTATCTATTATCCTTTCCGCTTGCTACGTGTCCTATCCACCTCTATCTTTTATTTACCAGCAAACTTCCGTCTCTCTTTTATCTTTAGTTTGGTCTTCAAAACCGTTTTCGTTATATGTCTGGTAAATACATAACCGGCCTTATGCTCTATCTGTTATCCTCTCCGCTTGCTACATGCCCTATCCCCCTCCATCTTTATTGATCTCTATCTCATTCCTAGAATCAGATTATCAAGAAGCACTTCGTGAGATCAGGCCGCTATATTTATCTAATACTTACTCTCTTTCACCTTCGTTCTGTGGGGTCCGTTTGAGCAATCTCGTTTAACAGATCTTTCTTAACACATCGAAACATTTAGGTCTACTTCGTCTGCTAGATTATTCGGCTGCATTACAAAGTTCAAATTTATTGTACTTTTCCCCATTCTAAAGAATTTAAAAGCAAAATATTATAGGTTCAGCATTTGAGAGGAGAGACAGGGTCACATTCTCGTAAGTTCAATATCTGGTCTAAGCATTACAATAACACAGTGTATCCCGTTTTTTGTCATTGGGTAGCAACTGTTAATTACTATTTGCTTAGTTCCGGAAAGTCTGAAAAATAGTTAATATTTCCTTCCACTTTGCTTTTGCGACCAGGATAATATTATTTCTGAAATTTACGTATTATAGGATACAAAATATCATCCATCGACTAACTAAAACACACAAAGTAAAAATGCCCACCCGCAAAATCGGATTCAAATGACTAAAATAATTTTAGCTAAAGACAAAATAGTCAAAATTTTTTGTAGAGTGAATTCATTGACTTCAATGCGAATTAGTAAATCAGGCTTCTTTGGAAGAAAGTCGATGAAGGATTTAACTATCCCTGAAACAATTAAACGTCGCATAAATTAAGAGGCTAAATTATTCCCCAGTGGATAGATGAACTACCTGTGTGACGTTCAAAATATGACATTTTCACGACAGCAGGAACTTTGCACTAATATATAAAAATTGCTATTGATGGTAGAACGTTCCGGTCGATTTTCGAAAGACAGTCGATAAGAAATTCAAATTATCTCTTTGCAAATTTTCCCAATTTGCTTGAAATGATCGTGGCCTGTTGACCATGGCACGCTGTTTGCCCACCATTTTTAGAACTATGACCTGGATTCGCTTAAATTACTTCCTTTCTTCATTCAGCATTGGTCGTCTGCCAGAGCAAGACTTGTTGAATATACGACAATCACCATTTTAAAATCTTATACCACTGCTGACTTGTACACGCGTTCGTTGCACACATATTTTAAAATGTCTTTCTAGTCGTACACCTGATTCAGACTATGTTGTTTTTAAAGTTACAAACCTTCATGAGGTCTCACTTTGAAATGCATAACAAACGACATACCGATGGGTAAAATGAGGATAAATTTGTTTTAGTTGCAGTTCTGAATTTGTTTTAGTTGCAGTTGATTGCCATTAAACTATAACTAATTTTTTTGCGTTGTCTCATAATTCATGACGGTTAAATAGGTTATTGTTTGCTGAACATTTTCATATTTTATTCTACAGTTCGAAAGAGATTCAAGTTTAATTTGAAATTAAGAAAATCTCTTAAAACAATGCCTTAAGAAACAACAGTTTCCTTTAGAATGTTATTGCATTTGTATATGACGAATGTGTATGTGAAATGTGATGCAATGGATATCAGCTCGAAATGATAATTCGAAGAGCCGAGTTCGTTCAGGTACCAGTTGAATAAGTTGTATTCACTTACGTGCAAATACCGTTGGGAAAAGTGTTTATCCATCTCTTTCCCATCAAGCTATGGACTTATTAGCGGGACAATCTGGTTCTATAGCCTTGGTTTTGCGACGAGCTAATCTGCCTATTTAGTCATGGATCGAAAGAGACATGATCGGCCAAGCGTGTATTACATAGGACACTTAACTGACTCATATGACGAAACATTCTACCCCCAAATTATTTGTGCGACTGACACATACAAACACACACACACACATATGAAGAAAAACAAAAGAAAATTTATCATAGTCGATGCAATTCGTCTTCTGACAGACTTTATTAAGTTAAACGTCACAGTACAAAACGCATCGGCTGAGATGAGTTTTTTGTTATATATATATATATATATATATATATATATATATATATATATATATCAGCATGCAGTGTGGGTATAGAAGAATCCAAAGGAATATCCTGTACATACAGTGGTAGGATAACTCTCTAAGATAGCTCTAAACATATATGCATATAAATATATATAGAGCAAATATAAGAAAAATTAAGACAGACACGTTATTTCATGGTGAATCGGAAGATTAGGCCTATTTCAGGCGAACCATGAAATAACCATGAAATAACGTGTCTCTCTTAATTTTTATATATATATATATATATATATACAGAGTGAGTGAGAGAGAGAGAGAGAGAGAGAGAGAGAGAGAGAGAGAGATGTCATCAACATTCAGAACCTCTATTTTAAAATTAGTGTTTTAACATTTAAGCGTTTCCTGACGGTGCATAATTATAATAAATGCTTTCGTTTTTATAGTTCACCTGACCTTCCTATTATCATATCAACCCATATATATATATATATATATATAATAAACTACACCCAGCTGACCCCACCAAATGCAGAGAAGAAGCTTTGAACCATGGATATTCGACTTTACTACCGATTTTGATGCGCATTCTTCTTTTTCTTAAATCATTTCACCAAAAGCAAGGCAGTTTTACTGCCACTGGTGTGCAGGGGGTTACATAGGAGGGAAGTGACGAGAAAGAGGAACAAGTTATAGGGGGTATCAGAGAATGGGTAAGAGAAGTATGAGAATGGTGGAGATGGAGTGGACGGAGAAAAGAACATGGTTATCGTAGTGTACCACTTTTCATCGCCGGTCACAAGATATGATGCATCTGCCGTTGAACTGGCTGTTCACACATGACAAGATGCCGTTCGACGTATCTCGGCTTTAACTCGTACGACACCCAGTGTACTTGCTTTCGAATAATTCCTAATGCTTTACATCGTTTCGAAACTTGTGTGATGAACTCCTAACGTTTCTGCAAGTTTAGCTTTCAACTGACATGAGTCTTCATGAAGTAATGCCTCCCAGTCTTCGTCATCACATTTTTTAGGTGCGCCAGAGCGAAATCCGACAGGTATAACTATGAAAAATAAGGTTGTTTACATTCCAGTGAAATGACAGACACTGAATTACAAGCTTGCTTATAGTTCTTCCTTCCTTATAGATGCGTTACCATCTGAAATTATTCACACGCATTTCTGGGAATGCCATCTCTTAGGAAACAGCGAGAACTTAATGTAAAGTCCTTATATATATATATATAGTCATCCTTAGACAGATCTGTTTTTCGCTGTATCACAGCTCATCAGTACGGTTAGACATCCGATTGCTTTTACCCAGGATTGAAACCTGACAGAATTGGCGTCAGTTCGGCGATTTTACCTCTGTGCTATGGGCGCTCGGTTGAAAGAGGCAGACTTTTAGCGTGTGATGTATCATACGCCAGTCGCTAGAGTGCTTTAATTCAATACTGAATAAGCGATGCGTAGATGCTAGAGTAGCTACTGTTTTTCAAAATCTACCATTCTTCCAGAGTACTCAATCAGATCTCTATGGAGAAATGGTATACTTTGAAAAAACAGTAGTTACCCACGCATCTACGAATCGTTCATTCACTAATGAATTTGAACACTATTAGCAACTGGTGTGTGATTACATCATATATAATACACTAAAGTCCGCCTTTCTCTACTGAGCGCCTATAGTTTAGTGGTCGAAATCCCCGACTGATGTCAATTCGGTCGGGTTTCAATCCTGGCTCGAAGCAACTAGATGTCTAATCGTACTGATGAGCTGTGATACAGCGAAACATATCTGTTTACAGATGACTATATATATAAGAATTACATACTTAATAAAACACTTAGGATATAAGTTTGCGTCGAGAATATTTGTCAAATATCTCCGTTCCTAAAAAAAATTACTCTTTACCCAAACCAACATAAATGGCTAGAATTATGTTCAATATTAAAAGAAAACTGTTAAATTCATAACCTCTTTTTATCAAATATATATAATGTATATATAATCTATAAATTTATACTAAGCTAAATTAATATAGATAATAATAACATTATAATATAAATAAAAATTAGACATGAAATTATCTTACTTTGCGTCCTCAATAATTTACCAAAACTTTTTTCATCAGTTACCCGGATGTATATTCATGAGTGTTTCTTTTAAAACTTTTAAAAAGCTAACAACATTTTTACTTGTGGATATAATTCTTTTCTGCAAAAAATCGTTATAAGCCTATCAGGAGGCGACGTTGTTTAAGATTTTTTTCTTTTATTTTTATATATTTATAACCATATCGCCCCAAGCAAAACATTTTACTGCCACTGTTTTGCAGGGGGTTACATAGGAGGAGAGTTAGGAATAATAGTGACAGGTTATAGGGGGTATCAGGAAGTGGGTGAGAGAAAGATGAGAATACTGATGAGAGTGGAGTGGACGGAGAAAGGAGCATGAGATGCAGGTTAGTAAGATAGGAGATGACTATTGACTTTACATTTAAATTCTTGGAGATTATAGCTGTCGGGAAAGCAAGTAAATGGAAGGGAATTCCACAGGCGGGAAGTGCGAGAAAAGAAGCTTATGGAGTAGAATTTGCGTTTACAATTTATTGGCTTCACAGTAAAAGAATGGGACCTAGTTGCTAATCTCTATATATATATATAGTTGCTAATCTAATCCTGGGTAAAAGCAATCGGATGTCTAACTGTACTGATGAGCTGTGATACACCGAAACAGATCTGTCTGCGCATGGCTATAATATATATATATATATTGTTATCCGCAGACAGATCTGTTTCGCCGCATCACAGTTCATCAGTACGGTTAGACTCCGATTGCTTTTTTACCCAGGATTGAAACCCGACCGAAATGGCATCAGTCGGCGACTCTACCCCTGGGCTATGGGCGTTCGGTGGAAGTAGGCAGACATTTTAGCACATATCATTATACGCGCCCAATAGCTAGAGAGCTCTAATTCATTTCACTGAATGAGCGATGCGTACATGCCAGAGTAGCTACTGTTTATCAAAGTCTACTATTTTTCCAGAGTGCTCAATCAGGGTGTGAGAGCGTAAATATTGTCATCCGCAGACAGAGCTGTTTTGCCGTATCACAGCTCATCAGTACGGTTAGACTCCGATTGCTTTTTTACCCAGGATTGAAACCCGAAACCGACCGAAATATTTCATTTATAAACGAGTTATTACGCGACCTGGATTTCTACAATGTGGTATCTTCAGGCGATTTGCAGGAACTGATTTTACCGTTTTGTTAAGAACGCTCACATAATGGAGATTTTTTTTATGAATGCGCAATTTTTTAAATTAGATGTCACATTTCCATCCGTGGTTATAAGACCCTATTGCGCGTTCATTGCCTCCGTGTCATTTAACTTTATCCCTATTCTGCTATATATTCGCACAAACTCATTAAGTAGTCTCTAATGTCTCTCCACAACATCCTATTTTTCTTGTTCATAATAGGTTTTGACTCTTTATCATCATTCTTTGTCCCTGTTCTGGTATCCATTTACGCAAACACATTAAATAGATGATAATGGCTCTCCACACCTTCCTCTCTTTTATTGTCCTAAATAACTTTTGACTCTTTATCATTTCTTTCTGTTCCTGTTACGTCATTCCTACACATAAACTTATTAAGTAGCTGATTATGGCTCTCCATAATATCCTCTTTTTGTTGTCCTAAATATTTTTGACTCTTTTTGTTTCTGTTCTGCTATCTATTCTCACAATTAAATAGGTGAACATGGGTCTCCACAACTTCCTTCCTTTTTCTTATTCTAAGTAACTAAGTCATGTTATTGTACTTGATGAAACATGTAGTATATTTTTGTATTTTTATATGTTTGTCTCTCTGAAAGCATTTATATAGGCTGAATTTTTATTTGTTCTAGGTACAGTAGTTACTTTTACAGCCGTGTAAAATTATACGCACACAAACACACACACACACATATATATGTATATATATGTATGAGTCTTTATGAGTCATTTCATATTGATAAATCGAAGTGGTTTTTGAAGTCGAAGCTATAAAATAGTTTTAGACAATTAACATAAAGAATGGTTGAATTGAAGCTAATAAAGAGTGCACTCAGTGTTTGTCGACAAATTTGTTGTTAGGACGAAGACTATTTGGGTCAATAAAATGTCCGTTTTATAGAATTTCATTGAACGAAGAGGTTTTCATTCAGTCATTCATATTATTCACTAATCAATAAATTCATTTATCCTTGCTGATAAAGTTTAGGCACTACAGGAGAACCAATTCTTTTTAGTCGAATTTCAATTCGGAGGGAAAGGATTCTCGCTGAATAGATTTTTCTGGGAACAGTCTAAAATTAATATTCTTTTTTCTTTTTTATATGCAATTGGGTATTAAAATATTGCCTTTTTCCTTCTGCGCATGACTACCATTGCAATTAGTTAAACCATAAAAGAGACTGGGACATATTGGAATGATTTATGTTTCCATGTAACAAGAGATTTATTATTTCATTCTCTATTTATTAAAGTGTGAATATTTTCATTCCTAAGTTTATCAATACAGGTTGTCCATAAAGTTCGTGTGCACTTTAAAAAAATTATAAATTTATTTTTATTGTAAGAGAAATAATTTGTTAAAAGGATTAGAAAGAAGTAAATCTATATTTTTTATTGAAATTTTATTTAAGTTTCCACATGTACTCCATCGTTAGCATTACAAAGGGTAATTTTGCAGTTCACGGAAAACATTTGCCAACTGATTTACAGTAATGCCTGAAATCACATTAGTTATTTCAGCTTTAAAAATTTTCTAATGAAGTAGGTTTGGTTGCATACACAATTGTTTTCAAATGAAAAAAAAATCTGATGGAATCAAATCTAGCGAACGTGGAGGCCAATAAAATGGTCCACCCCTTTCGATCCATTTGTTAGAAAATTCCTGATTTAGATACACGCAGAACAAAGTGACAAGGAGATCCATCTTGTTGAAACACCGTATTATCTTTCAAATTTAATTGTTCAAGTTCATTTTTCTATCACAAATACAAATAACGTTATAATTTTTTTTTAAGTCAACACAGAATTTATGGACAGCCTATATATTTAAAAAGTATCATATGTGATTAGAAAACATATTTAATGACATCTTTTAAAAAATAAGATAGTTTCCTATTTAGATTGAAATCAAAACGCTATTGTTGTTCTATCTTTCCTAAGAACAATCATGGCAGTACAAAACGCAAGCTGAATAAAAACTTGATTCTAAACTTAAAGAGGAACATTGATGTGATGCTTGAAGTGATGATTGGGGAATCATTTCACTTCAGGTGATCTTAGCTTTTAAATTCATTGGCAGAGAAGATGTTAAACAAATAATGGTCAACAAGATTTAAATCTAAACTTATTTATAAATGGAACTTTGTCTGTGTGTATGTCTGTGTGTGTGTGTGTGTGTGTGTGTGTGTGTGTGTGTGTGTGTGTGCGTGTGTGTCCGTTACCTATAGACTCCAAAACGGCTGAACCGATTTTCTTGTAGATTTACACGGTCGTACTATAAGCGTCTGCGAGTGTTCTTAGCTAGGTTTTGTGTCGAGGTACCCCCGATAAATATCGAAAATCGATAATCGAAAAAATCGGGTTATAGAAGGAGTGGTCTGATTTTAATCAAATTTGATACACTCATAGACAGAGACATAAGAAATGATATTCAAAAGTTTCAAAGTTGCAGTTCTTACAATAGTGCAGAAAATCGATTATATATATATATATATATATATATATATATATATATATATATATAAATAAAAGGCAAGATGTGTGTGTGTGTGTGTGTGTCTGTTTATCTGCCTCTATGTCTTTTTTTCAGCCATTTTATTTTAGTTTTTGCTTCGGGTTTGGCTCTAAGTAGGTATAATTGTAGTTCTTAGTCTCAGCCATGTTACCATTTACTCAGAGGACTTATTTAACCTTCAAAATTCAGATTACGGCAAAAATACTTATTTGATATCGATGCCAGGAAATCAAAATTTGACTTACATTCATTCATTTTTCTTTCAGTCTACGGTTTTGCTTTAACTGGAAACAACTATTGCTTTTTAGTCTTTTTTGCCAACGTTCAAAGAGTCTGAGCTGCAGGACCATGGGTTAGTTTTAAAGCTTTCCTTACACTCGAGCAACGCCGGGTTATACCGCTAGTTGTATATAAAAGAGCACTTTGGTTCAAATTTAATCTTTGTCATTGAAGTTCATTTTATCTAAGCAACAGAAAACAAACTTTTTTGGGGCGCATCTTTTTGCTATTTATGCCATGATGACGAAACATAAACTACAAGAAAATTGAATGCATGGCCATCAGCAAAAAGATATGTGTCTCGCGTAGAGAAGTCTCCCTTTTCCCTCTTTCCTCATTATGTGTTTTAGAAACTTCAGCTGTCTCTTCGTTATATTGGTCCATGGTGTTCTATGCGTCTTTTTATTGAGTCATATTTTGGAACTTCGAGTTTTTCCTTCATCTTTGAGGAGATTGTCAAGCATTCGCTGTCATAAAGGAAGGCAGCAATCGTAAAACAGTCCATTACTCTTTTCTTTGTTTCCAACGAAAATCTTCCTGACTCTCAATACTCGGCTTAGCTGTTGGAATGCGTTCTTGGCCATGCCAGTGTGCCTTTGTATCTCAGGGTTGTACTTCCGGTTCTCTGTCAGAACACTTCCCAGACATATACATTTCTAAGTGTTTTTTATTTTCTCATTTCATTTAACCCGTTACTTAGACTTCATTCATGGGATGTCTCACTTGCTGAAAACTATGCATTCTGTCTTCTTACAATTGATAGTTAGTCTTTTATTCCTGTACTACATTTTATGAGAATTCGTGTAGTTTTCATTCTGCGGCTGCAATAAACACTTTCTTTGCCGATCTTTTATTAATGAGATTGCGTCCATCAATAATGAATAGCGGTATAACTATATATATATATTTCGCTCATTCAGTAATGAATTTAAACACTCTCGGCCACTGGTGTGTGTTTACATTGTGTATATAACACGCTAAAAGTCTGCCTCTCTCCACCGTGTGCCGATAGACCAGAGGTAGAATCTCCGATTGATATCAAATCGATCTGGGAGCAATCGGACGTCTAACCGTAGTGATGAGATGTGATACAGCGAAACAGGACTGTCTATGGATGGCTAAGCTTGTATGTGGATGACGAATAATTATGCTCTTATTAAATTTAAAAAAAAAATCATTTCACCCCGAGCAAGGCAGAAATGCCACTGATGAGCGTGGGGGGGGGGTACATAACTGTAAAAAGATTAATTAGAAAAGGGTGGGGAGTACAAACTAGTTAGAAAGGAGCAATAGAAAGCTGAGAATGCAGGTGAGATGACAGATACATAGGTGGAGAGAAAGGGAAGGTTATACGGGTGTGGGGAGAGGGCTAGAGTCCAGTGGTTAATAGATGAGTATTGACATTGCATTTAAATTTCTGGAGGTTGTAGCCGTCAGAAAAGCAAGAATATGGGAGCGAGTTCCACAGGCGGGAAGTGCGAGAGAAGAAGCTGCAGGAGTAAAATTGTCGTCTGCATTTGGCTAACCTGACTGTGAATTGGTGGGACCCAGTTGCCATTCTGGTTGCACGAGTAAACACCTGTTGAGGAGGCACCAGTGACTTAAGTTCGTCCGAGCAGAAACCATGAAAGTATTTATAGAACAGACAAAGGGAGGCCACATTTCGACGATGGGGAAGTGGCTGCAGTCGAGTCGCCGGGATCAGTACCTATCACATTACACACTCTCCTTTGGAGCCTGTCGAGAACACTGAGGAGAACGGCAGGGGCGCCTGACCATAAATGGCAGCAGTACTTCATGCACGGACGGATGGTTGAATTGTATGTATGCAGGATGGATTCAGGCGGAAAAACATCCTGGATCGACACAGTGACCCAAACTTCTTAACAGTAGATTTAGCTATGGATTCAATATAGTGGTTCCATTTGAGGTCTGAGGAGAGGGTAAGGCCGAGGAGGCGTAGTGTGTTGCTCTCAGGGAGAATCGCTTGGTCCATGCTTATGGGAGGCAGGAGACGTTGCCTGTGATGGTTGACAGACAACAGCTTGGTCTTAGACGCATTGAAGTTGACAAGCCACTTCTTGCCCCAATTCACCACAGAGTGTAGATCCTGTTCAAGGTCAGCAGCGAGATTATGTCTGTCCGCCACGACAGGTTTCTTACTGGTGCGGGAGTATATTGTGGTGTCATCTGCGTAGATGCCTACTTGGGAACTGATCTCATCTGGGAGGTCGTTGATGAAAATAAGGAAGAGCGTCGGGCCCAGGAGAGAGCCCTGTGGGACACCAGCATTCGTGCTGTAGGATGAAGAGGCATGCCCATTCAAAAGATCTTCATTTTGCGGTTATTTAAAAAAGATTGGGTTAGGTCAAGCAGGCGACCGGTTAATACCGTAACCCCGTAGCTTGCATAGGAGGCCAGAGTGCCAAATCCTGTCAAAAGCCTTGGAGATATCCAGATCAACCGTGCGAACCTCGTCACACTCATCAAGGGCCTCGAGCATGTACTCTGTTACGGTTGTTAGCAAGACGGCCGTGGGCCTGGCAAAGCGGAAGCCATATTGCCTGTCAGAGAAGAGTTTGTGGGCAGTAAGATGTTGAACTATTTCAGCATTGATTATGGCCTCGAATACTTTCCCGAATATCGGTAGAAGACTGATAGGGCGATAGTTGGATGGGTCCGAGGATTCACCACAATTCTTAAATACAGGAACGACTGAAGAGAACTTCCAGCATACAGGAAAGCAGGAAGCAGAAAGGCAGCAGTTAAACAGTTTAGAGAAAGGACAGGGGAAAGTTCAGGAGCACACCTCTTAAGGACTATCACCGAGATTCTATCGTCTCCACTCGCCTTGAGCTCTCTATAGAGGAAAATTTAAATAAAAAAAATTACCACTTCTGCAATTTATTTCAGCAATGAATTGAGTTCTTTCGGTGTGTATGCACCGCTGATATATGAAATTTCCCCTTTCCCCTCTTTGATTCTATGCGCCTATGGCTTATGGGTTAGCGACTCCTACTGACACCAAATCGGTCAAGTTTCGATCTTGACCAGAAGCAAGTGCATATCTAGCCACACCCATTTGGTGATGAGCTGTGATTCAGCGAAACAGGCTTGTATGTTGATGACGATATATATTGATGACGATATATATATATATATATATATATCATTTCCACCAAAGCAAGGCGGGACCGACACTAGGGTTACAGTGAGAAAAAAGATACAGTGGGTATTGAGAAAAGGTTGAAAGATGAACTGGATTTAGGAAATATAGATGATGCATTTAAATTTTTGGAGGTTGCAGCTATCAGGAAAGCATGTAAATGGAAGGTGGTTCCACAGGCTTGAAGTGCGAGAAAAGAAACTGTTTAAGTAGAAGAGCTGGTTACATTTAACTATTTCAACGGTCAAATCCGTCCCTTCCCTCCAGTTATGGCTCAAATAACTGGGCAGATTGTTGTTTTAATCTTGCCTGGCAACCTGTCTACCACAGAAAGTAATGACAACCTACTGCGTGATAATCTTTGGGCCAGTCTCTTTCAGGACATGATCGACCAATTGTGTATCACGTATGGCACTTAACTAACTGACAGATTGTTATAGTAGTGTGCAGGATGTGATGCATGCGTATCGGCTTAGGTAACCCATCTCATCCCCCTCCAGCTATGAGTTGAATAGCAGGAAGGATCGGATTTTATAGCCTTGGTTGGCAATCAGTTTACCGCAGAAAGAAATGGAAACTTACTGCGTGAAAATCTGCACAGTCAATCATGGATTGCAAGAGACATGATCAAGTGCGGATCACGTATGGCACTTAACTGACTGGTTATTATTGCATTGTTGTCTGTGTGTTTTGGCTATTTTTGGCAAAAATAAATAAATAAATAAATAAATAAAAAAAGATTGCTGGAAATAAATGGCTAAATAGATACTGGCAAAGATTTCTCATGGGTGCCGCCATTATCTTCGATCGAAGGTTCTGCAGTACAGATAAAACTAAATGACACGCCCAACACACAATATGATAAAAATACAATACAAAACAAGTTGTATTCTATTGATCAGACAAAATGAATTTTGACAAGTTTAAATTATAATCTGATTAAACGTGTATAGGCAATATTGCTGAGCATTTAACAAGCGGACGATTACTCTCATCTTTGTTGCTATGACAACAATTCAGCCGTTGTGCAATCAGATAATTCTCGATTCGGGCAAACTTCAAAGAATTTTGAACTCGTTTCCTTATTTAATCTACGGTGTGACAGGAAGTTCTGGAAGAGTCATTATTACCCAAATCTTTTAATAGCCTGACCCGTGAACGAAGGTTTCACACAGACGCATAAATTGTCGAATGCAACAACTAGAGATGAAGTTTAAAACTGACTTGTTTGTCAATTTCTGACTGACCTTATCTCTGACTTCCACATCGGTTCCATTATCCAGAAGCAGTTGAATAATGTCAATATTTCCCTCGGCAGCCGCCCAATGAAGGGCAGTCCTGTCCAACTGCAAAGAAAAAAAGAAGAAGAATTTAATAAACAAGGGATTAAATTATATATTAGCCGAATAAAACTCAGAGCAGGTAATCCTGGATCAAAAATTATCGATAGACATACTAAACGGTAAAATTAATCAACAGACACTTCTAAAAAAATCTAGCCAGGAAAAATGTCATTAATATTTATATCAAGGGTCGGCAATCTATTGGAGAGTGAGGGCCAAAAATCTATGTAGAGTCATAGAAGGGGGTCAAACAGCTGTGGCTCCAGTGTCATGGAGAAGAACCATGTTATTAAATATGTGAATACATTTTCTATGTGTATGAAGAAAGCAAGGATTCAATATAATTTAATATCTAACGAGAAGTTTGTTAAAAAATATTATATTTTAAAAATAAATGTTTCATAAATCAGTATTGAAAAACAAATTTCATTAAAATCGGTTGAAAACACTATTTTATATTCATTTAAAAGTGCCCGCTCACGAAAGCAATTTCACAGAAAATGCGAAAGTGAAGCTGAACGCTAAATTCGGTGATCCCTACAAATAAAAAATAAAAATAAAACACATTCTCCAGGTAAAAAGAGATAACGTTTCTAATTTCGACGCAATATATACAGACTAAAAACTGTCACTTTGGCTTGGTTTACCTATATTTATATTGTGACCAGAGTAAGGTAGCGGGTCGGACAAGATTCACTCGGGGGCCGGATATGGCCCGAGGGACGTGGGTTGCCGACCGCTGATTTATATCATCATGATCCAGTTGGTATATTTGAATTGTTCTCGATGCAATGAGGACCGCATCTAACGGTTGATCATAGTATAGGTGTGAATGCTGATCCACTCAAGTAAGAAAAAAGATATTCAAATTAAAAGGTCAACATCCTGATGAAAACCTTCAATGAATGATGACCCCGAACGACTTTTATATAGGCAAGATGAATCGAAGTTAGTATATAAAACAGTGTTATTGGTGAAATCTTATTGAGTTCACTTTGTTTTATTGAGTTGGATCATGTTATCTGAGTCATGGCAAATATGTGTTAAATGTAATATCGCCCAAATATCTACCAAGGCTTTGGTCGATGGTTAAAATCTTTGATGACATATCTGTATACTTAATCCTCTATCTCACCAATATGCCTTGTTATCTCATAATTCAGCTGTTGAATTGTTGCTGGCTTATTGGCATAGACCATACTTTAGAGATCACCCCCCCAAAAAAAAAAAAACTGTGTCAAGTTACACGATCTTTGCGACCAACTGATATCACTGTTTCGACAGATGATGCGACCTGGGAACTTCTTATTCAATAAAGCATTGGCTGTATAGCATGTGGCGCCGTCCTGTTGGAACTATAAATCATCGACATCCATATCTTTAAATTCAGGCCATAACTGTCTTGACTGAAATAACATAATCCAATAGTGAAATCAATAAAATTTTACCAATAACATTGTTTTATTTACTGCTAACTTCGATCCGTCTTAATGGAATACCCTATATATTTCACCAAAATCTATATTTATTGTCTTTTTATATAAATATATATGCTAGCAGTATAGTCCAGCGTTGCTCGGGTGTAATGAAAGCTTTAAAACTAATCCATGGTCCTGGAGCTTAGACTCTTTGGACGGTTGAAACGAAAGACTAAAAAGCAATAGTTGCTTCCAGTCAAAGTGAAACCGTAGATTGAAAGAAAAATGAATGGATGTAAGTCAAATTTTGATTTCCGGTATCGATGTCAAATAAATTTTCCGTCGCAAACTGAATTTTGAAGGCTAAACAAGTCCTCTGAGTAAATGGTATGGCTGAGACTATTAACTACAATTATACCTACTTACAGCAAAACCCGAAGCAAAAAACAAAATAAAAGAGCTGAAAACCTGATTTTTTTTATCATCTCACCCCAAGCAAGGCATTCCACTGCCACTGTTGCGCATGAGGCTACACAGAGGAAGGTAAAGAGAAGGAGTGGTTAGACATAGGGAATGTCAGGAGGAAGGTGGCAGATGAGTAAGGATAGCGAGGATGAGGGTTGGGCAGATGGGAAGAGTGTTTGATAGAATGGGAGCGAGTTAGTGTGTTAGGAGGTGTCTATTGAACTTACATTTAAACTCCTGGAGATTGTAGCCGTCGGGGAAGCAATCGTGTGGAAGAGAATTCCACAGTCGGGAAGTGCGAGGAAAGAAACTGTTGGAGTAGAAATTACGGCTGCATTTTATCGGTTTCACTGTAAAAGGGGGGGGATCTAATTGCTAATCTAGTATCTCGTTCAAATTCGTATTTAGAGGGCACCAGTGACCTGCTCCTCAACAGGATGCATAAAATCCAAGGAAGGGACAATCATATTAGAGAAAGAGGAAATACTCCAGCGATGGGAAGAATACATAAAGGATATCTTTTGCGACAAGAGAGAACATACAAGGAGATGGATGGACCGGAAATACTAAAATCCGAAGTGGAAGCTGCAATGGCCAAAATGAAGAGAAACAAAGCACCTGGTCCAGATGGCATAGTGATAGAGCTGCTGACAGCCTTAGAAGAATATGGCATAGAGAAGATTACCGACATAACAAACGAAATTTTCAATGCACGGGCGGATGGTAGATTTATAAATGTAAATTTATTTTAATTTGCATCAGACCCGATAGGATATCAGGGTATCGATTTCCAATATCGGGGGTGGAGGGGTCGAAAAAAATAAGTAGCCCATGACCTGACCGAAAGCCTGCCTAAAGAATATTTGTGTGAAGTTTGGTGATAATCGGATAAAAATTGTGGAGTTGTATAAAGGACATACAGAGAGATAGACAGACACCTACACAAACATCTTGCCTTATATATATATATATATATATATATATGGAAAATTCTCCTGGTAGCTTACTTTTTAAACAAGCAGTCATATTACCCGCACATATGATTTGATTAGAGTGCTGAACAAACGACACTTTTTGGAAGAACCGAATATATCACAAGGTTTCCAAACAATCCTCCTCACGTTTTGAAATAAGCGTTGTACTTATCCTAGAGCAGTTACCCATCAGGTTATAGAACCCAGTTTTTCGAAAAGACGATTCATATCTTTCCCAAACACATCTACACGTAATATAAACTAAACAAAATATAAACACTCCTCTAACCTATGAAGCAAAACAATAATTCCAGAATGCCCATGTTTTTTTTAAATTTTAATTTATATTCATAAACCCTCCATTATCTTAATAAAAGATTTGCAGTATTTAAAACTCGATTAAACAATTAGAAGATCGTTTGTCAAAAACCCTCTCCATGCTAGGTCTCAGTCCCTCAACTTACACATAATCCTAGCATTATCTGACATAATATACTACTTCACCAAGGGAGTATCACCCGTAATAAAAATCTATGCCAATTCTGTAAACATATCACATTATTATAAGGAAAGATCTTTCATTCATTGACAAAAGAGTTAATGTTATTTTCAGAATGAAATTTATAAAATTTTTCTTTTTAAAACAATTTTCAGTGAAATAGGTATCTCAAGTCTAGTAATTGCCACCGGTCTTTTCATTATATTTCTGGACACATCCTACTTATCATTTTCTTTGAAGTAGTGTGGAAAGTCTTTGTGTGGAAAGTCTTTGTTTTGATTATATCATTATTTTCTCTTCAAGTTACATATGCTATCCATTTTAGGTGTTACTACTGTTGAAAGTCTTCAAATTTTGTGGTTTGTGTTATTTACAATAGTTCTTTGTTTCTTATTTATGTGGGACCAGTCTACGAGGTTTGAAGAAGGATGATACTCGCTAAAACATAAAGGAGTCATTTTAATCACTGATCAGAAGAATGGTTGACAATTTGGATATTTCTGAACGAGTTTGTTGCAAGTTCTGGCATCTATAGAAAAGTCTCGATCCGACGTTTTAAGATTAATGTTTTGTTTTCTAAAACAATTTCGGGACGATGTTTGACTGTCTCCTTCTTGCTGTCTGCCGGCTGTCTCTTTTTGAACAATACAATTTTGAAAGTCTCCAGGATTTTTGGTGCGAAGCTTGGCTTTATCTAACATGAAAAGTTTCTTGGTTCTTCTGATTGATCAAAATGATTTTATTTATTTTCCAGCGTTTCTGCGTTTTTCTTTTAGAGCAGAAGTCATGCGCAGAACATGCCTTGATTTGGTAGATACTTAGTCACAATAATCGACCCTGGCCAAACAAATTTTCGTTTCACAGCAGTTGTTTAGTCATTACTTTTTATCCCCTTTTAATTTAATGGTTTCTTATATATATATATATATATATATATGTGTGTGTGTGTGTGTGTGTGTGTACTTAGCCAGCAAATTTTCTTTTAGACATGTCAGATTAAATAAATTTCAAACACTGTGTCTGCTTATTTTTAATAAAATCCGTTCACACTCACGGATAATATTTCGCGTATTACAATTGAAACATGTAAGAAATGAGCTGTAACGTTGACAGATGATTTTATTATTCATTTCTCGATGTTCCCAAGTACTTTTAATTCCCTTCCGAGCTCATCTTCATGGGGTTGAGTTATGGTAACAAAAATAACCGCAAAACTATGTTGCTAAAAATTAATGTAAATTTTTTCTTGCTTCAAATATAACGGTTGACAAATTGCTTAGCGTTCATTAGAACGTGAAAATTATCCAAAATGATTTTTTTATAAGTTGCAATGTCATGGTCATGCACGTGTTAAAGCATGAAAAAACTGTTCTTTCTATGAGGATTTTAGAAGATTACTACAGCATTCATAGCTATTCTATTAATTGAGGGCTTAAGTTTTCTTTTAATGAATATTGTCTCGAGTATCTGAGTTTGCTTTTGTTGTTTTCTTGGTGTAGGATAGTTGTGTTATCGATCATTATTTTTTATATTGAGAATGTCAACAGGAATATTGTTGTAGATATCTAGAAATGGACGAATGGTCGGACATATATAATGTAAGACGTCTGTTAATGTAGTTGTTGTAAATCCAACAGATATATTTGTTTTTGTTTTTGTTTTTGTCGGAGATACATTTTCCCAAGGGACATATATCTAATGGACATATATATATATATATATATATATATATATATATATATGTGTGTGTGTGTGTGTGTGTGTGTGTGTGTGTGTGTGTGTTATGTCTTGAAGGCTGTCACAATGCGTTGAATGAAATAAAGGAAGGTAAGGAAGTGTTTGTATTAACTATTTATTACATTAATATTTCAAGATTAAAATCTCATCATCAGAATGGCAGAGAAGCTTTTGAATGTCCGAACTTCGTCACGGTCTCTCTATGAATGGTTGGTGAGATTTGTCCACTACTGCTGTACGTGTGAGTGTGTGTGTGTGTGTGTGTGTGAGTGTGTGTGTGCGTGTGTATATGCGTGTATTCTAGCTGCTGTACGTGTGTGTGTGTACGTGTGTGTATGTGTGTGTATGCGTGTGTATTCTAGTTGGGGCCTTTATGGTCTGATGATATCAGTCCGCTTGTATGTGTGGTTCAAAGAGTATCAGTTTCATTACTGTTGTTTTATCTATCTGATTTATCTGGTGGTGTTTGCGTGTTGTGACCGTGTCATGTGTGCCTGTCTATGTGCGCGTGGTTATTGTAATTAAATCTACGTTATTTTTTATATGTGTGTGTGTGTGTGCGTGTGTGTGTGTGCTTTCCGGTGTGCGGTTTGTTATAAGCGCCTCCGCTACTCTGCCGGGAGGGAGAAATTTGTGCGCGAAATTACAGTCAAAAGCTTCTCTGCCATTCTGATGATGAGATTTTAATCTCGAAATATTCATGTAATAAATAAGTAATACAAACACTTCCTTACCTTCCTTTATTTCATTCAACGCATTGTGACAGTCTTCAAGACATAACCCATACAGCTATTTTACACAATGCTTCAAGCAAATTACAAAACTTTACTATATATATATGTGTGTGTGTGTGTGTGTGTGTGTGTGTGTATGTGTGTATATATATATATATGTATGGAGAGAGAGGAATGGAGAGAGAGAGAGAGAGAGAGAGAGAGAGAGATTCTAATTCTCTTAGTTATTAAAACCGACAATAAATCCTATCAGGTTAAAAAGCCGTATTGGTAATCACACCCGACCTCAAGTGGGACACTCATATACGATCCATCGCTAAAGACGCAGGTAAAATGATCGGTTCCCTGTACCATTTCACTAATTACTTAAATTATCATGCTATCCTCTCTGTTTATAAGAGCCATGCCAGGCCAAAAATGAAGTAATGTTGCCATATTTGGTCAGAAGCTGCCCGATTCTCATCTTCCTATCTTGATAGAGATCAGAAGCGTCTCCTAATTCTTGTTGGAGAAGGATTATTCTTCACCCCCCCAACCTCTCTTTCACATGTGGCGAGTATTTTAAAGCTCTATTGCAACGTCCACAAAAAAGTGCTTGAACGAACTACATTCCTAGGTCCCTCAAAGTTTAACCTTCACGTCTAGGACCCGCAATTCCACTTTCATTGTTGCAAACCACTTTCATTCCCTCCCTACTCCATCGGTGAAAATTGTTCCACTCGAACAGCTTATTACCATTAACCACTATATTGTGAAACAACACCTAAGATAATTCTCTCACCGGCGCGATGTGGCTTCCCTGTGGCTCTTCTATAAATACTTTCACGGCTTCTGCTCAAATGAACTTGGATCACTGCTGCCCCCTAGATACGAATTTGCACGAGAAACTAGATTAGCAACTAGATCCCACCCTTTTACAGTGAAACCGATAAAATTCAACCGCAACTTCTATTTCCATAGTTTCTTTTCTCGCACTTCCGGACTGTGGAATTCCCTTCCACATGATTGCTTCCGCGACGGCTACAATCTCCAGGAGTTTAAATGTAAGTTCAATAGACACCTCATAACACACTAACTCGCTCCCATTCTTTCAAACACTCTTCCCATCTGCCCAACCCTCATCATCGGTATCCTTACCCATCTATCACCTTCTTTCTGACATTTCCTACACCTAACCACTCCTCCTCTTTACCTTCCCCTATGTAGCCCCATGCGCAATAGTGGCAACAGAATGCCTTGCTTGGGGTGAAATGATTAAAAAAAAAAATCCGCGAAAACTGTAAACCGTTATCTTCCCCTCCTATCTGTTTAAACTGACCCTTAACGACAACCCTCTATTCCTGGTTGTTCCCGGGTCTTGTACAGAGTGAACGGTAACGTTAAAAAATGAAAGAAAAAGGTAAAACAAATCGCTTTATTTAGCCATAGTCATTTGGTTACCAAATAAAATTAATTGTGAGCTCATTTTTATTGAATTAATCAGAACAAGAGTGCCAATAAATCTCTGTTTGTAGGTACTCCTTTATTTCAACTTCCATAATGTAATGATTGAACGAGAATCAACGAAAGAAGTAGATATTAAAAAAAAATGACAAATAATTACTGAAACGAAGAAAAACAAGCTCAGAATTAATGACATTTGTCTTCATCAGAGCAGCAACCAGTCACAATCAGCTGTTTGACAGGAGGCAATCTTCCGGATGATTTACTTTTTACAGCATAACAAAAAGACAGATGAATGTTTTAAGCGACAAGGAGTCAAGAGAAAGAAAGTCAGTTATACAACACGGCTAGATTCAGTAGCAATGATGACGACGAAAGGGACCGGTTTCAGATGAAAATTTATGGGAACCAAATGAAATGTGTCCTGCTATGGAATTGATAAGAGCCTATTGATCACGGAAATGTCAGTGATTGAATATAAAGAATAAAAGGATGAATGGAAAGGAGCAAACAATAGGCAGCTCAAAGCAGTCAATAAAGCATCTAACAGGATTATTTTCGACAATTAAAACGGTTACCACACTCGGCAATCAAATACAGGTTCTGTGTGTGTAAAAGTCATTAAATCAGACGGGAATAAACGCACAGTTGTTTATTATTTCGTATGTAATGTAATTGAAATCGCTCAGTGATAGAGAAAGGGAAAGAATAGGTCAGTATGCATATATATATATATATTTACGCTCTCACACCCTGATTGAGCACTTTGGAAGAATGGTAGACTTTGAAAAACAGTAGCTACTCTAGCATATACGCATAGTTCATTCAGTAATGAATTAGAACACTCTCGGCTATTGGGCGTGTATAATGATAATATACATGCTAAAAAGTATGCCTCGTTCTACCGAGCGACCATAGCTCAGAGGTAGAATCACCGACTGACGCTAATTCAGTCGGGTTTCAATCCTGGGTAAAAAGCAATTGGATGTCTAACCGTACTGATGAGCTGTGATACAGCGAAACAGATCTGTCTGTGGATATATATATATATATATATATATATATATATATATATATATATGTGGGGGGGGGGGGAGCGTATGAGATAAAAAGAAAGATACACAAACGAAGAAACCTAGAAAGAGGTATATAAACAGTGATACATGGATAAATATGGAATGAGAAAGTGAAAGTGAGACGGACGGAGAGAGAGGATAATAGTGAACGAAGAGAACCGAGAGGGGAGAGAGAAGGAGAGTAATTGAGGTAGAATAATTGAGGTAAATGAATGTGAGGTAAATTGATTCAGAGTGATAAAGATTGATTTGAGAGTGAGAGAGATACATTAAGGAATTTCAAGAGAGAGAGAGAGAGAGAGAGAGAGAGAGAGAGAGAGAGAGAGAGAATTGACTGAGAGTGAGAGAGTGAATTTTAAGAGACAGCAAGTATGTGAGAGACGTCGTTTCGGTTTTATTAAGACGAGTGAATTAATTTTTTTTTACCCAAAACATATTTAGTCTTTTGATTTAGGGATGCTAAATTTGTTATGTGGTCCCGTACTATCTGCTGTATGGTTGGGTCATCAGCGAGTAAGTGGTTTCTTCCACCAGGACTTTTCAGGTGAGAATGGTATGTCGACAACTAGTCGGAGTAAAAACAAGACTCGTCAAAGTTTGGAAGAAAGGTTCATTTATGTGCGTTATGGTGCAGTGGATATCGGCTCGGAATGAGAAATTGGGGAGCCGAGTTCGAATTCCGGTTGAAGTCATTGCATTCACTTACGCACAAATACCCTTGGGAAAGGTATTAATCCGCCTCTTCCTTCCAGTTATGGGTTAAATAACAGGACAGATTGGGTTCTATAGCCTTGGCAGGCAACCAGTCTACCGCAGAAAGCAATTGCAACGAAACTATAATTTCTAAACCATTGATTGTCGATTTGATATGCTAGTAGGGTGTGTGCATTCCAGTGAGTCAAAGAACTATGTCGGTCAATTTATTGCTGCTGACAGATTCAACGAAGCTCGTCAGCTCAAAGAGAAAGCATCATAATAAACGAGAATCTCAACAAGACTAGGGATGTAGAATGATTTTTGTTTCTGAATCATACGATACTGGAATAATAACGTTTATTTCATTATTTCTTTCCTAGATCTAATTATTTCTATGTCTATATTTTTGTGACGTTTTGTGAAATACATTCCCGTTTGTCACCAAAAGATCTATTATGGTTTTGCGAGTTTCTCGATATTCAAGAATGCCTTTGTGTAAACGATCTCATAGTCATAACAGCATAGGAATCCACACAAAGAAACATATGGACAAACAGATTCAAGATATTTGATTTAAAATGGATGATCGGCTATTATCAAAATCGCACTCACGGGATTTTTAACGATGCACCTCTTAAAAACAATCGCATCGGCATAACAATATTGGACAGCCTCTAAATCCATATATGGACTATTTCACCCTTTATTATGGAGACGAACATAACAAAATCGCTCTATAAGAACAGCACCACGCATTTAAACTTATGATAAATAATTTGAAGAAAGCGAGGAAACGACTGATGGGAAAGATCTAACATTGCAACTAACGACGTAGACTTTAAATTAGGAGACTTAAGTCTATTATAGCAGTTATCAGAAATGGGGCAAATTAAATTAGGAGACTAAGTCTATTATAGCAGCTATCAGAAATGGGGCAAATTTGACATGAGGTGTTGGCCGTACTATTTGGAAGTCGAGAAGACCGGTATATTATAAGATCCAGTATCTTTAAAAGATCAAGGATTATTTAATTAGTTCGGTATTTAAGGCTCATCCTGAACACATAATGGCAGAGAATATTGAGGAATGGATAATTCCCACTGATAACAGACGGGCAACGCTAGCAGTTCCGGTACTCTCCGACGAATCTAAGAACAACCGAGGTATAGGATACAAATCCTATATCATCCATAAAGTAACTCAAACGAAAAAAGTAAAATTGCACACCTGTAAAATTGGATCAAAACGACTAAAAACATTTTGGAAAAACCCAGACCAAGGCAAATTTCACAAGTCAATTGGAGTAGATAGACTGAACTATCGCCCGGTTCACACTCCACCCACGTCTATTGAACAGGTGTAGAGGCTCATCCCTTGTTCCCTGTTTAGGATGTGGTTTTCGGCTTTCTCTTTTCCAATCTTTTCACTTTTCCTTATTTTTTTTTCAATTGAAGTAGATAGACTGAACTATCGCCCGGTTCACATTCCACCCACGTCTATTGAACAGGTGTAGAGGCTCATCCCTTGTTACCTGTTTAGGATGTGGTTTCCGGCTTTCTCTTTTCCAATCTTTTCACTTTTCCTTATTTTTTTTTTCAATTGAAGTAGATAGACTGAACTATCGCCCGGTTCACACTCCACCCACGTCTGTTGAACAGGTGTAGAGGCTCATCCCTTGTTACCTGTTTAGGATGGGTTTACGGCTTTCTCTTTTCCAATCTTTTCACTCTTACGTAGCCCCCTGCACACCAGTGGCCTTACCGCCTTGCCCGGGGTGATATGATAAAAAAAAAAAAAAGTCAGTGTGAAAATTAAGATTCTAGATTCTGATTGGATAGGACAAAAAAACTGATCTATGATCCCAGTCTGTTTTTTTTCAAGCCTACTAAAAGGGCATGCTGTCGGAGCCGATCACATGACTAAAATCTTCTACTTAAATCACAACCTTGACCGGTCAAATCAGTCCGATATGGGAGTGAATCCGAAGGACCTCGTCGCAGTGTGACTAAAGAAAATTTAATATGCTGATCCGGACGTAAGGTCGGGTCAAACATTCGTTTTACCTCAACTTCCCATTTTCCTTTCTTAATCTTCATCCACATACCGTCAAATAAAACAAGAAGATACTTCAACGGACTCCGATAAGTACAATCTTCTTTCTTTTTTACTTTCTCTCCGGCAATAAAAAGGAAAAGAACAGACTTTTATTAGCAACCTTTTTACAAACATGCATTCTGCTACTATCAACTCTAAATTTCTGTGGAACATTTAAATACTTTTATTTCTCTTTGAACAATTAACTTCGTGCATTTTCTCCATTAACATTTTATTTTTCTTCTTACAATTTTGTTATTCTGTTAATAAAAATTAAATTGAACTTTGTCTGTGTGTGTGTGTGTGTGTGTGTGTCCGTTACCTATAGACTCCGAAACGGCTGAACCGATTTTCTTGAAAATTTACACAGTTGTATTATAAGCATCTGCAAGTGATCTTAGCTAGGTCTGTGTCGATGTACCCCCGATAAATATCGAAAAAATCGGGTTATAGAAGGAGTGGTCCAATTTTAATCAAATTTGATACACTCATAGACAAAGACATAAGAAACGATATTCAGAAGTTTCAAGGTTGCAGTCCTTACAATAGTGCAGAAAATCGATAATATACACATATAAAAGGCAAGATGTTTGTGTGTGTGTATGTTTATCTGCTTGTATGTCTGTATTTTTTCAGTCCTTTTATTTTAGTTTTTGTTTCGGGTTTGGCTCTAAGTATAATTGTAGTTCTTAGTCTCAGCCATGATACCATTTACTCAGAGGACTTATTTAGCCTTCAAAATTCAGTTTACGACCAAAAAGACTTATTTGATATCGATACCAGGAAATCAAAATTTGACTTACATCCATTCATTTTTCTTTCAGTCTACGGTATCTCTTTAACTGGAAACAACTATTGCATTTTAGTCTTTCGTGCCAACGTCCAAAGAGTCTGAGCTCCAGGACCATGGATTAGTTTTAAAGCTTTCATTAGACCCGAGCAACGCCGAGCTATACTGCTAGTATATATATATATATATATATATATATATATATATATATATATATATATATTAGGTGCGATTGGTAAATTGTCGCAATTATTTTATTATTTCAAATATTCTTTAGGCTGAGTCTGAGCTTCAAGACCATGGATTAGTTTTAAAGCGTTCATTACACCCGATCAAAGCCGGACTATACTGCTATTGTTTAGTATATTTATTTTAATTTTATTATATTTTATTTTTGTTTGTTTACTTATTTGTGATAAATCTATTTATTTAATTTGTTTTTGTAATCATCGCCTTCAATGCAAGGCGATAACCCCACTAAGGTGCAAGGGATACCAAGGAGTGAGCGAAAAAAAGGGAACACTTTAATGGGGAGAACGGACAGTAAGAGAAGAGATTCCAGTAAGACGAAAGATGGCGATTAACATTGCATTTCAATTTCTGAAGACTGTAAGTGACAGGAAACAAGAAACCGGAAAACAGTTCCACAAATGAGAAGTCCCAAGAAATAAGACTGAAGATATGCCTTTTCAAAAATTAATTTGAAATTTGAATGAAAGAAAAATAAGACACATACCCTGAATCTATCACAAAAATCAGTATACGGAATTAGCATCAGAGGTTTTGATGGAAAGGAAAATAGTTCTCTATGATGACTAAAAGATAGTTTCATTTTAGAGGCGTTAGAATTTACAAGCCATTTTTTGCCCCAGTTAAAAACGGACTGAGGGTCATTTTCGGGATCGACTGCCAGTTTTATTTTAACAGACCTATCGGACTTACTATTAAGACATTGGTAATATCTGTATGATCAGCATAAATACCAAGTTGGGAACCGATGACACCAGGATGTTTGTTGATGTGGATAAGAGTCAACAAATTTTCAAGGATAGAACCTCGGAAACCTTCATTAATGTGAAAGGATGGAGTAGAGTGTCTATTTAGTAAACCTCTCATTGCACTTTTCTATAAATACTTTCATGGTAATTGTTCGAATTACCTCTTTGCTATGATACTTGGTTAATAAAGTTAAGCGCAGTACCAGACTGGCGGCCAAGGTCTCATCTCGTACTTCTCTCTTGTGGAACTCTCTTCCAGTTTATTGCTTTCCAGTTACCATTGATTTTCAAAACTATCTAATGTCTTCTTGATTTACACTTTCTACTGTTCTCGATCTTGGGTATGACGGTAAACTGCATCCGACAGCAAGGCCTCTGATTGGGAGGTTGTGAGGAGCATGGAACCCCATCTTAATTGCTGTCGTTTCCAGGTCCACCTTAGCCCAGATTGGTAGCACCTGTTAGGGTCGCAGCACTGCGCAAAATGTTGCCCCGCGCCAAACTGGGGTTAAAACACTCACATTTTTTAAGGAAAAAGAAACTATTTCCATAATAAAGTTTTTGAATACAAAACCAGAAGACATCTTCAGTTTTCTAAAAAAATGAATTTTTCATCAAAATGACTAAATCAACCTTCTCACTATAACCGAACATTAAAAAATACCTTTAAATCCTAAATTTTGGCATTAAATAACCCACAGAGATGTTGATATGACGTTAAACAAAACTCAAACTCTACTTTTCTCCTTATTAATGCCTTTCTTTTGTCTTATTCTTTTAGTCGTAGTAACTTCTAGTGTCTTAATAGCTTTTCTGACTTGGATGGGGTTACATGATAAAAATGTTCAAGCTTTTTGTAACGTCGTCATCGTAATGTGAGCCAAGGCAATACAATGCTTTTTGTTCTATTTAGTTTAAAGGGGAGCCTAATTTAGGTGGTAATTATTTTAAATGATTTTAGTTGAACTCAGATGACAGCATACTATTCCAAATACTATGAATTATATCGTTGATTGTTGCAAAAAACCCTGTGAAATCAATTATTGCTCTTTCAGGTCGGATTTTTTGGTACTCTCACTACCAAGACCGAGATACTATCACTCCTAAGTACAAGGATCGAACTCATGACCACCAGATGATACTAACACATGTATAACCAACTACTATATCCACTACGCCACCGAAGGACTTTTGTGGCGTATTTTTGAAGCCTTTTATATTCAGTGTCAGGTAGATTTTGCCAACTGGATTATGCTAGTGGGTTCGTGCTACTTGTATTTGTATTTATTTCTGAGATGAGTCATTTTCAATAATCTTGGAATTATTTCGAACTTTTGTTTTCATCCTTATTGATATAGGTGTTGTAATAGACATAATAAAAGTTCGAAATAATTGGTTTCACAGGATATTTCGCAATAAATCAACGAGATAATCCAAGTCTTTCTTAAGTGGAAAGTATACATGGACCTGCATTGATAAAACACAAATCGCCAAACAAACTACGATATTTTTTTTGATTTTTTTATAAGCGTTTCACCCCGAGCAAGGCATGTCACTGCCACTACTGCGCAGGGGGCTACGTAGAGTGGAGAAAGGATGATTAAATATAGGAAATGTCAGAGGGTGGGTGATAGGCGGGTAAGGATACCGAGAATGAGGGTTGGGTAGATGAGAGTGTTCTGAGAATAATTGGGAGTTAGTGTGATAGGAGGTGTCTATTGACCCTACATTTAAACACCTGAAGATTGTAACTGTCGGGAAAGCAGAGTTGTGGAAGGGAGTTCCACAGGCGGGAAGCGCGAGAAAAGAAGCTGTTGGAGTAGAATTTACGGTTACATCTTATTTGTTTAACTGTGAAAGGGTGGGACCTAGTTGCTAATCTAGTATCTCGTGTAAATTCGTGCTTAGGCGACACCAGTGATCTAAGCTCATCGGAGCAGTAGCCATGAAAGTACTTGTAGAAGAGGCACAGGGAAGCCACATCACGCCGGTGAGAGAGCGGCTGCAGCCGGTCTGCCAAGTCAGTATCAGCCACGTTACAGATCCTCCTTTGTATTTTGTCAAGAAGCCCAAGGTTTGATTCAAAATGTCATTGTAGTTGTCGGTCCTTTAAAATCTTTGAAACTAGGTTTGCTGGCGTGTAAAGTAAACGGAAGAGAAAATCGGTTTTAACAGTGAAAACAAAATATGCACTTACATTATTTCGGCAATCCACGTCCACTTTTTCATTGATCAGTTTCTTCACTTTGGCTAAGTTGTTGCGACGCGCCGCCTCGTGTAAATTTCGCTCTCCTTTGAGCACTGAAATAGAGCAGAAACAAGGGAGATAATCAGTGTTGAATCTATTTTCAAAATAATTCTTTTATGGGATATAAAAAAAACTGAGATATATACTGTTCAAACTGCATTCAATTGTGACTCTAAAATGTCTGAATAGATATTTATAGGAGGTCAAGACTTACACAAATATCTTACTATTTAAAAAATAAAAGCTCAAAAATATATACGAGAGACGGTATAGAGTAATGTCGGTACCTCATTAATTACAATGAATCTAAAAGAACAATTCACAATTTTCAGGATTCTAATTCTAGTCCAACATAATTGTAATATAGCAACGACTCTTAATTTGAGATTTATTTGATTAATGATATTTATTTTTGTATAATACAAAAATGTGGCACAAAACCAAAAATGGTAATGGGAAAGAATACCGGTCTTCTTCTGTCTTAATATTAAACTAACATCATAGCCCGGCGTTGCCCGTGACAATACTCACACAAACATCTAATCTCGTGATGCAATAATATTTATAATATTAAATGATAAATTCCGTTTAAATCTCGGTTATATAAAAAATAATTATATAAAACATTTTTTAAATATTTCGTTTGTTTCAAAATTACGTGGAAAAATATTTACATTTTTTTTTGTTGACGATCTTTTGATGAATTTGATGAACTGTTGATGAATTTTTAAAACGTCGGAATAAAAATGAGATATAAAGGCTCTTTTTTTTAATAAAAATATTTTAGTCGCGTTTCACAAGTGCGATTTTATTTCTGTGACGTCATTTAGTAACCATCTTAGATCTTAGATGTTTTACGGAGCAAATGTAAACAATCGGCTCCATTGACCAAAAAGTGCGAAAGGGAAAATTGCTGAATTTAAACTCAAAAAGTATGTGTTGACCTGGCTTCTCTGTAGATATGTGTCCCTAGAAAGTTTGAATTGGCGTAGCTTAAAAAATGTAGGCGTGCATAGGGAACTGTCACACATAGACTCACAGATTGCCTTTTATATATATAGATAACTTAGCGAGCTGAACCAAGCAAACTATACAATATTCTTTGCATCAAAACATCACATTCTTACTTACCATTCTTACTACAAACGCCATAGTACCTCAAAGATTCTATGAAGTCTTAACTAGTATCATATGTATAATTTGTCTTTGGGGAGTTATGAATAAATTAACAACTTCAAAATTGAAAATCCCGATGAATATTTATACAATGCAAAATAATATTTACAAAGAACTAAGCAAAATGGGTTTGTAATACTCCACCTCCACAATCCCATGACAGAAATATCAGTTGACTGGACGAAATTTATGCGAGCTTTGGATAAATTAAAAACAGTCATTTGACCAACCATGCCCATACTTACACACTCATCCAGATACGACAACAAATACGAAAAAACACTCGTAAAACAAAAAGTGGCCCGCATCCACCAGGGAATTAACATTTATGGTTGCTTAACGGGGAAGGGGATGTGGAATTAAACTAAAGAAAGTGGGGACAAAAATAAACAGGAGTGCAATAACCATACATATTCCAGCTAAAACTACCATCCGCCCGTGCATTGAATACTGCTGCCATATCTGGTCGGGTGCCCCTGCTATTCTCCTCTGGCTTCTCGACAAGGTACAGCGGAGGGTCTGTAATGTGATCGATACCAACTTGGCAGACCGCCTGCAGTCTCTCTCTCACTGGCGCGACGTGGCTTCCCTGTGTCTCTTCTATAAATACTTTCACGGCTTCTGCTCCAATGAACTTAGATCACTGCTGCCCCCTAGATACGAATTTGAACGAGATACTAGATTAGCAACTAGATCCCACCCTTTTACAGTGAAACCGATAAAATGCAACCGTAACTTCTACTTCCAACAGTTTCTTTTCTCGCACTTCCTGACTGTGGAATTCCCTTCCACATGATTGCTTACCCCGACGGCTACAATCTCCAGGAGTTTAAATGTAAGGTCAATAGACACCTCCTAACAAACTAAATCGCATCCATTCTTTCAAACACTCTTCCCATCTGCCCAACCCTCATCCTCGGTATCCTTACCCATCTATCACCTTCCTTCTGACATTTCCTACATCTAACCACTCCTCCTCTTTACTTTCCCCTATGTAGCCCCATGCACAATAGTGGCAGTGGAATCCCTTGCTTGGGGTGAAATGATTAAAAAAAAGTTAACATGGTGTTAAAAGCTAGAAGCAAAACAAAACAAAACTAACCCATTCTGTGCAGGCTTGCCTAAGGTTGAATTTATTGGACTAATTCAGCTTTAGCGCTGACAAATTTATTTCATTTTTGTGGATGGTTATAAGCGAGAGGGGAGATGGTATGTCCTTATTTTATTATCGCAATAATCTTCTTAACTATAGTATGAAGATAAGCTAAAAAGAAATTCCTATATTTTACTAAATACAGCATTAATTACACAAAGCAAACACAAAGGAAAAGCAAATTTAAAAAATTTAAAAAGGAATCTTCTTAAATTACAATAGATTTAATATTATGAAGAGAAGTAAAAAATTATCGCGCACTTTCACTATAACATATACGTAGATTTATCATAATGCCTTCTGTTCATGCATGCTTATAGTTGGTACTTTTGTGGTCACGGGATTGATGTTTAAACTTGATCGCGCCAGTTTTCTTGCTGCTGTTACTGTTATGGCAAAAGTGCGGATAGCTTTTCGCTTACCCTCGTAGAAGCGCACAGATCCCACCAAAATAAACACAAAAGTCTTAGCGTTCCAAATCTTGTCTTCAAAGTTGTGTCAATATTTTCTTCTCAATCGATGTCTTTCGGCTTTGAGTTAAATCCTGCATATATTTTCAGTCATTTGCTAATTGCCTTTTACATTAGCATCATCATCATAGTCAGCGTTTGTCCCCGTAGTGAGACCACGTTAATGTAGAGCACAAACTCTCTCTCTCTCTCTCTCTTCCCCCTCTCTCTCTCAGTCATATAGAATACCCCAGTGGTGCTTTGCCCTTCTCATCCAATCTGAATCGCCTTCAAACAACTGTTGGTCTCTATAGAGTCAATCCTCAGAAATGGGTATATGTCACTGATAATGATTCTAATTCACAATGCCGGTAATCACAAACTATGGAGCAACTTCAAGTTTGTCCCGGTCATGAACTACACTTAAAGAACTTGATTTCTTAACACTCAGAAACAAAAACTTTAATATGTAACACTGGATGTGTGTAGGGTAGCGACTCGGTAAGAAGATCATTGGGGAACCGCTGATATCTCATCTCTTCCATAGATTCAAACTGGCCAGAGTCTGCAGGTGCCGCGTCAGGACTAAAGAAGATTTTAGGAAGCAACCACTTCATTTGCTTCCATAAAACCCCATTTTTCATAAAGTAAGTGAGAGACCGATCTCAACTGGAAAAATACCATGTCTTATCGGACGCTTTCACTGAATTTCGTAATAATGGTTCCTCTATAAAATGTAATAAGACTAACAGTCTTAATTTTTCCCGTTCACAGCAGCAGTTTGCCTGCCACGACGGAGCCTATCACTAAGTCAGTTTCACTTTCTTTTCAAATTTTCTCTCTACGTTTGCGATTTAATTTATTGATCAATCTCCTTACTGTGCTGGTATTTCATAAAGTTTCACTAATTTGCTGTGAATTTTAATACATTCTCCTTTTCAATAGCATAAATCTAAATAGAATTGTTTTGGTTTCTCTTATGTAGGAAGAAAGCATCAATACCGACACGTGTGGTAGAACACAGATGTTTAGGCAACAACGTAACCGATGAATTGTATACTGGGATCATGTGACCATAAATATTTAGTATATAAAGCAGACTGACAGAAATGTGGGTCTGTTCCGTGCCGTGCATAAGCACGAACACTTACCTTGTCGGACTCTCTGCCTTCGGGCGGAGAGTAACCCAGTCGAGATTTCGTCGAAGGGTAAAGTCTCGTCTTGGGAATATTAGACAATTAATTTTTGCCCGGGCTATATGGCTCGGATTCCCTACGTTAAAAGGGCCTTGTGATCATTCCACCTCGGTTAGTAGATAAATATCTTTCTTCGTCGTGCATCTGCACGAATACTTGCCTTATCGATCTCTCTGCCTTCGGGCGGAGAGTAATGACCCAGTCAAGACGCCACTGACGGGTAGAGTCTCGTCTGGGGAAAATTAGACAATAAATATTTGCCCGGGCTATATCGCCCGGATTGCCCACATTAAAAAGACCTCGTGCCACAATTTGTTTTAAGTAGGATGACATCTAGATACTGTTTTGTGTTGTGCATCAGCAGGAACACTTGCCTTGACGGACTCTCTGCTTTCAAGCGGAGAGTCACTTAGTCGAGAATCTGCCGAAGAGTGCTGTTCTTCTATTCTTCGGTTCCTCTTTAATGAATTTAAGTGGAAGCTTCAAGAGCTGACCCATAAAAAAACCATAATATAAATTGCATTTCCCAGGCCTACACTCCCACTCACGCCATAGAAGAAGAAAATTTGCATTTTCGTTTTTTTTTATATTTGATTTTCTTTTCGTTCCACTCCATGATATCAAGAAAGGTCATTGAAAACATTTCTAACGATTTCATACACAAATAATTTCAACTAAAACTCAGATCTCCATCCGTTCGTTTTTGATCTTGTCAACCCAAAAATATACATGTTTACCAAGAGATGTTTGCATACACATGCATCCACACACGCGTAGACATTGCAGCATATACATTTATCAGTTATTCATTTTATTAAAAAAAGGTTTCAGCTTTTGATTAATTAAAGTTTACAGGTTGATTGTTATATTTACTAACAACATTTTACATATTCAGTGCATAACTTCAGTGCAGTCGTAACTTCTACTCCAACAGTTTCTTTTCTCGTACTTCCCGACTGTGGAATTCCCTTCCACATGACTGCTTCCCCAACGGCTACAATCTCCAGGAGTTTAAATGTAAGGTCAATAGACACCTCCTAACACACTAACCTGCTCCCATTCTATCAAACACTCTTCCCATCTGCCCAACCCTCATCCTCGCTATCCTTACTCATCTGTCAACTTCCTCCTGATATTCCCTATGTCTAACCACTCCCTCTCTTTACCTTCCCCTATGTAGCCCCATGCGCAATAATGGCAGTGGAATGCCTTGCTTGGGGTGAGATGATTAAAAATAAATAAATTGTCGTCTATATGACACTAAAATTAAAATAACCCTCTCATTCTATTTTAACAGCTATATTTACCAAAATTGCACGAAACTATCTTGAAATGCGAAGGAGTAAAACTATTCAATAAAATTGCCATTGGCTTCATCTACGGCCTCCAGACGACTGCAAATACTTCTGGATCTCTTCTGGAATTGTCACTTTATTTAAGTTGGTGAATGCTACAATAATCCTTTCCCTCAGTACATCTTTAGCATTACAAGGTTCATCTTTGTTATTACACATAATGTTCAAAAGGGTTGCAGTCTGTGGTGTTAAGTGACCAGATGTAAGAGGTGATGTGATTGCAGAAAATGATCTGACTGCAATGACTGACTTCTACTGCTTGTCTGGCATGTTGGACAGTAGGGCTTTCTTGCATCTACCCTCTTCACCCAGGGCAGCACAGATTCCTACATCTTTATACCCGCAGAAGAAAAATTTGTCAAAAGAGCGGTTCTTTTCATGATATCGCTATAATTTAACTCCCTTCACCCCTCGATAATATTTATTACTTTAAAAAGAGATGCTTAGAATTGTAATAAAACTTAATCATATGGAAGTAAATTTAGACATGTTTGTTTTTGAGAATTTACAACAAAAATACTATTGAAAAGATTACGATCGCAGTAATTGGCAACTTTTCAGAAGTCTGTTCCACGAAATAAGAGTTCCGGGTAAGGAATATTCTGAGTAGCACTTTTCTAATTACTAATGTCATAGAAGGGAAATGAGTTTGTCATGTATAACTGGCATAGCTGATCCTAGACGCAAAGATTTTAATTGATCGAACAAAGGAATGTAGCTCGTGAGAAAATTTATTATGAAAATAGTGATAGTTAACGTTAATATAAAGACATCCACCATCAAAGATGATATTATTTTGTTTTGACATGAAATATTGCCATGTCACCGAATAGCAGTCACCGAATTTCAGACACAGGTCGTAAATTTGTAATGATAGATGTCTTTATGTTAACGTCCATGTAACCTCTTTGAAGATGGCTCATGTGAGCTGAAAGCATAGAACCAGCATAATAAAAAATATCCAAATGTTGGACAATTTTTGACTTTATTTTCACCTGAAATTAAAGCCAAAATACGCTGTTTAGAACGGCTCATGATTAAACATAATAGACATTCATTGTCTCTTATATTTAACAATATATGTTTACAAAATTATTTGCTGCCTCGATACACTAAAGAAATATATATAGAGAGATATACTTATGTAGTGTAATTAAGTGTATTAATTAATTCAGTGTAATTAACAATTAATTTCACTTACCTTAGAAGTGTTGTTTCGGGATTTCGCTTTTCTGCGAAAAATGTCAAATCCCTGAAACAACACTGATAAGGCAAATGAACACTACATTAATTATATATATATTTCTGCAGAAAAAGCAAAATCCACGAAGAGTAAAGACATCAGAATAATAGTCTGTTATGTCGGCAAGTATAAATGAATAACTCAACAACAGAATCAGAATATAAGTTGTATTCCGCGGAAAAACGGTTAGTATGTACAGAAGTGATTAGTAATATTTACAATAGGAAGATACAAGAGTCCAATCCGTCGTAAGACGTGTGTATACGTGATTACTTCCGGTACGCCACCGGAAGTGTGACTAACTCTTCACTGACTTGCACTGACTCTACAGTAACTCATTAGAAACTCTCAAGTGACTCTCTACGACTCATTATTTAGCTGTCCCTCCCAGTAAGGGCAACATATGACACATGGTCAGTTTATATCTGGGCTTTCCGGGCTATATGGCCCGCCAAAAAATGTGTGTCTATTTTTGCCCAGTCGTGCTTCTACCCTTCGGCAGAACCACGACTGGGTTATTGCTCTCTGCTCGGGAGCAGAGAGCGCCCCCTACCCGAAGGCAGAGTGCCGATAGTGTCATGGTCGTAGCAGCAGTGGCAAAAGCCAAGTGCTTGTGACTTTCTACGACTCATTATTTAGCTGTCCCTCCCAGTAAGGGAAACATATGACACATGGTCAGTTTATATCTGGGCTTTCCGGGCTATATGGCCCGGCCAAAAAATATCTGTCTATTATTCCCCAGTCGTGCTTCTACCCTTCGGCGGAACCACGACTGGGTTAATGCTCTCTGCTCGGAAGCAGAGAGCGCCCTCTACCCGAAGGCAGAGGGCTGACAGTGTCGTAGAGTCGTCAGTCTAGTGACTCTCTACGACTCTCCTGCTATATATAGCAATGGGAACAGTCCATTTGTATTCAAATAGAAGCGGCGCCCTAACATAGTCGAAAATTCGAAGTCGGCATGACTAAAATAACATTGCTCTGGTAAGTGAAAAACCTTTCTACATTAATTCTAATAAAGTTCTTGCCCTATCTTCATATCGAGCATTTTATGACTTTATCTTTCTACCGGTAAATTACTAAAAGAACAGCAATTTCGGCACTAAGCATCATTACAACTCAACACTATATATATATATATATATATATATATATATATATATATATATATATATATATATATTACGGAAATTAACGCAAATTAAATGGTCTTTAAATAACCGACAATTTGAAATTATTTGTTTGAAAATTATTTTTTATCGATACTCGTATTTAAGTAGATATTCTGTTTTTTTTATAATCAAACAGTATATATATATATTTATTTTTACCGGCCTCATTATTTACGATAAATTTTTGTTACTTAAATGGGAGTATCGATCAAAAATAATGTTCAAACAAATCATTTCAAATTTTCGGTTGTTTAAAGACCATTTCGTTAATCTTCGTTAATTTCCGTAACATGTTTACATTTGTTGACATTACAATATATTTCAGTGCAGATATTTTACGTTATTTATGATGAATCGAAAAATTGTAATATATAGGCTTGATTTAATTTCGTTCATTCGTGGTCTAGAGGTCTAGGACGCATCAAATCCATTGATCGCTTCCACTGTATGGATAGGGGTCGCAGGTTCGAATCCTGCCAAATCGCACATATTTTCGTAACAAAAATTTATCGTAAATAATCAGGCTGGTAGAATTAAATATATATACTGTTTGATTATAAAACAGAATATCTACTTAAATACGAGTATTGATAAAAAATAATGTTCAAACAAATCATTTCATATATATATGACGCACAAAGACATGCATAGGAGCGACACAATGCTTAAGCTATCGTATCTCATTTCATAAAAGCAATATCAAATTATCACATAACAGGAAATTATATGTCTCTAAACATCTACATGAATGTAGTGATGGCAATTTTTCTGTCACACCATTTTATCAAAATACAAATTATGAAATTGTGCTAATGCAGGAAGAAAGATTCATAAAGAATGCAAACCTTCGCTCAACAAAACATGAAAAACACACACACCGAAAAACATAGAGAAACACGCATTCACACACAAACACATACACAACATACATACACAACCCACATACATATACCCACATACATACACACAAACACCCACATACATACACACAAACAACCATGGAAAAGACACAAACCGAAATACATGCAAAAACACGCATACATATACAAGCAGATAGACAAGCCACATAAATATACACACACACCAAACTCAAAAACAAATCCAAAACATACAGACGAAATAAATAAAAAACACCCACACACACACACAAACACACACAGACACACACGCGCACACCAAATTCAAAACACCGTCAAAGAAATAAAAAACTAAATGACCAAATAAAGGAATAAAGCACACTAAACAATAACACATACACAACCCACATACATGTACACACACAAAAACCAAAACATACAGTCGAAATAAGTAAAAGAGGCAAACACACGCAAACACACAGACACGCACACATTCCAAAACACCGCCAAAGCTATAAAAACAACTAGATGACTGATCAAAGATAATACACTGCGACAACATACCAAAACTCTCGTCGAATTGGGATAAACACTTGACTCTTTCATCTGTTTATTTATTTATCTGTTTATCCATTTGGACACATGCTGATATGGAAAGAGACCATCCAACATGCCAGCATTTAATTCATATTATTTTGATTTATTTTATCTAATTTTATCTGACTTTATTTTGTTTTACTGTTTTTTTATTTATTTTCCTATTCTTCCTATTAACTTTATAAAAACAACAAACTCGCGATCAGATATTCGAAGAAACTCAAACGTAAAAACCACAAATTTATTCGCCTGAAGAGAGTCAATATTAGACTCGAAACACGTGTAGCGTCATGGACAATTAATGTTTCATAACATGTATAATTACAAAAACAATAAACACACTTTAAAGAAAACGTTCACGGCTTCTCACACTTTTTATTCTATACAAACTACTCTCGTTGGAACAACCCTATTTCTTTATTCGAGATATATATATATATATATATATATATATATATTAAATATATATAGAATTAAATATATATATATATGTGTGTGTGTGTGTGTGTGTGTGTGCGTGCGCTTCAAGGTTTCAGAGAAAACAAGTCGCTGAAATAATATCTTGCCACAGCAAGATATTATTAACCTCGTTGTGAGTGTTTTGGTAGATTTGATAATTTGATAATGCAGTGTCACGTGCCAACTGCAGTGTCACGTTCCCACTGCAAATCTATGGAGGAAATAACCTACCACTTTCGCCGCATTAATTTTTTCTATTATTATTTATTATATCCAGTATGGCATGTGAATGTCTAATTTTATTTATTTACCCGCGTGTGAATACAAACGTTACAAGAAAAAAACCGCACACATTTGCTTCACTGACTAGTGAAACTGTAAATGCGGGATATTATCAGGCAGATGCAGTGTTACAATTGGCAAGAATTCATTCGGTACAAGCCCCAAGAGCAATTCAATGTAGATGTTACTGAATCAAAGAAACACAAATTCTCTTTGAGTCGGAAACATCATACCTGGGTAGGGGGGTGCCGACACAGAGATAAAATATATATTGATCTTTTTTTTTCTTCTCTCCTTAGCTAAAATTGTCCGTTTGAATATTGCCGTCACATATAGTGTGTAAAATCCAAAAAAGAATCAGCAATATTATTAGTCCTGACTTACTATCTCGCATTCAGTCACTTTTCCACTGCCGTATTTTACATGTTAAGTGTAACAAAAGAAAAGAAAATGATTGACCAAAAATCAGAGATAAATCACAGACAAATATTTAATTTACAAAACACACCAAATAAAATATTTACAAATATACAATTTTTTTCTTTGCATTCAAAACAAGAAACATAAAGTTTATAACCGGCGAGTGTTACTTGGAGAGACCCAGTTAAGTTGGCGAGAAAGTTAAGTGCTATACCTTTTGGAAATCCTTAAATGAGTATATAAAGAATAATTATTAGTCTGTGGCAATACTCGCTCCCATATTCTTGCTTTCCTGACGGCTACAACCTCCAGAAATTTAAATGCAATGTCAATACTCATCTATTAACCACTGGACTCTAGCTCTCTTCCCACCCCCGTATATCCTTCCCTTTCTCTCCACCTATGTATCTGTCATCGCACCTGCATTCTCAGCTTTCTATTGCTCCTTTCTAACTAGTTTGTACTACTCCTTACTCTTTTCTAATTAATCTTTTTACAGTTATGTAGCCCCCAGCTCATCAGTGGCATTTCTGCCTTGCTCGGGGTGAAATGATTAAAAAAAAAAGAAGGATGACAAGATTTTTAATGCTTACGGTTGGTAGGGCGTTGTATTTAAGGAAACAGTCTTTGACGTATCCGCTCCTTAGGTTAGTAAGTAGTTTTGAGACAGCGAATGATGAGAGGGAAGGGAGGCTAGCATAGTAAGCCGCTTGACGTATGTCAAGGGGGATACTGATTACACTCCTCTCTCTCGAGTCAGTCCGTGTGGGTCTGTCTGTCTGTCGATGCTTTCTGTATCGGCTTTTTATATCTTCTTTTTGGATCGCAGCAGATCATTTGGTAATTCATACTTGTATTTGATTCTGAGCTTCCCATTGGCCGATAAATTAAATTCGCGTAGGCTCGCGAACTGGACATTTAATATTTAATAAACTTTTAGTTTTCAACTGGAACATCTGCGCAAACCCGAATGCGCACCGACGAGTTTTTGTCATTTGCTTTCTGGTCGTTAGAGTAAAAAATTCCGGTCCATCGCTTTTGCTCGGTCGGTATCACCACAAGTTTAGTCAATGAAAGAGTCAAAAATATGTATTTGCCCAAATAGTTGCATGAGGTTCTCTTTCAGGTTTTAGTTGGTCGCAACTTTTCTTATAAATTCTTTCGGCTGGATAGAAATCATTGAATCAAAGCCAGAGTTGATAAGGTCAGCCCATCCTGTTAACAATTGAATACTCTCTTCCCAAAATCTATTTTATAGGGGCTAACACTTAATTTGCATATTTCTAGAACCTTTCGAATTCTTTCGATTTTACTGGAACATTCTGGCTTCTTTCAAAACGTTCTATTCCTAATTTCTCTATTTTTACGTCTACTTCAACAATTAAAACTTTTTTGTAATAACAAGTAGGACTCACTAGAGTCCCTTACAACAACTTTTTAGACATTATTAATATTAATTTTATATATAAATGTATTCTCGTAACACCGTAGTGTAGCTTCTCTATGACTTTTCTTTTATATAAATGCTTTCATATTAATTGCTCTGAGGAACTTTCCTCGATGGTATTTAGAGTTTATAAATTTAAGGGTAATACTTGATCGGCGGGAAGGTTTCATTATCTTAGAGTTAAAATGACTAGATGTAACCGTAACTTCTATACTATCAGTTTATTCTCTCGCATTGTGAAATTCTCTTCTGGTTTCTGGATCTCCAGTCAAATTTGATCTTAAAAAATTTAAATGCAACGCCAATAGTTATTTTTTGTCTTTTTAATACCCCTTCTTTTATTTTTCGATCCTTAATAATATTTTTCTTTTTTTTTTTATATTCTTTCCATATCAGTAACCTCTTGTGTCTTAGTGGCTTTATAGCCCAGCGCTGGGTGAAATGTTTAAAAATAACAAATGTAGAACTTTTCCAACGTGCCTTAACTCTACCAACAACTTTCATTTTGTAAGGGAAGATTTGGCTTCTCTTAAATGAAGCCAAGTGAATGGCAGGCGTATACAATAAACAAATTAAAAATGAACACAGAAATACATCAGCCAGTATTTCCTGCTTTTAGCAGAAAAAAAATTGGTTTGACTTCAGAGGGAAAACCGCCATGTTTTCTGATACTTAACCACCATAGTAAAGCCATTATACAAAACTAGTTTTGGAAAATACAAAAATACGTAGTTTAATTTTCTGACTTGTGAAATTAGTTCGAGAAAAAAATTATAGTCAATTAATAATAAAACGAAAGAAACTCGAAACAATATTAATAATTATTATCTTAAAGTCTGAGTGAATTTACAGTAAGTTGACGAATCTCTAAGAAGGTTTCACCTAAACTAACGTGTTTGACAACTTGACACTTTGCGCTATTCTTTACCTTTACAAAGACCAGATCAGACCGAGAATGGAGTGCTGCTGTAATATATCGACAGGAAATGCTAGTCTCCATACTATTTCTCGTTTCATTGTAGTCCAAAAGCGTCTCCACGTTTTTGTGGGTGACAAATTGTTTTCCACCCTACAACATATTTCTCACAGACAAAAGATCGCAAGACTCTTATTACTCTATCGTTTTTTCCACGGATTAAGACGAACTGAATTCCTTAGTTCCACCATTACGCGCCTAAGATCCGTCATACCGCACACATTGTAATGAGTTATCCATGTTCCCTTCGTATGCAGTTAGTGAGATGTAGGATCCACTTGAGCAGATTCTTGCCACCAACCACTTTTCTATGGAATCAGTTCCCAAGATGATACTTCCTCGACCACTACACTCTTAACTTATTCAAGTCTAGGATTAATCGTTATTTTCCCCACATATTCGCATAAAACACGCCTCATCCTCTGTAAACTTTTACCTTGAGTGACTCCCGGCCCTTTTGTACAGAGTGAACATCATTTTAATAAAAAAATGACACAATCCTGATGTGCAGACAGCATTTATATAGTCACGAAAAAAGTGGGTGGGGAAAACAAAAATATAAGTGATATGGTTGTCAGTAAAATATAGAGTCCGGATGTGCTATGAATTAAACATGCCAAAAGCAAGCAAGTGCAAACCTTTCGACATCTGGGAAGTGTCACTTTTTAAACGGGATGAAAAATGTTGACACAGAAATCCGAAGATTTAGGGCGATACCAAAAGACTCCTTTCAAAAGCAAAACAACGTATCAAGAAGAAGTAGGAGACGAAAAGAGAAGAAAGAAAAGATGAAAGAAGAAGAAAACGAATGAAGAAAAGAAGGAAGAAGTAAAGAAAATTGCAAGAAAAGGAGAAAAGAAGAAGAAAGAAACAGTAGAGATTGAAAAGACGAAGAAAGGAAAGAGAAAAAGAAAGGGAAGAAGGAAGAGAAAGAATATAAAAATGGGCAGAGATTAGAAGAAGAAACAGATGAAGAAAGAGGAGGCAAGGAAAGGAGAAAGAAGGAAGAGAAAGAGAAAGAGAAAGAAAGAAAAGAAAGAGGCCGAGAAGACGGTGGAAGGAAAGAGAAAATGAAAAAAAGGGAAGGGAAAGAACTAAGAGAAAACGGAAGAGGAAAAGGATACAAAAAAGCAAGAGATAGTAAAGAAAGAATGAAAAGAAAGAAGGTGTAGAATTTTCCGTGTTTTTTAGAATATAATATGTCGTGTTGATCCTAGAGATTTGTATTTGTTTCGTAGATACTATGCAACCAAATCTAGTCGCCATATCGGACTCTGGTCATTTTATTTTGATTACTGACCATAGCTGAGAAACGAAAAGTGCATCGATAAAGGAACAGAGGCGTGAAAAATGTATTTGTGAATGTGAATGATTCAATACATTGTTTGGTGTAAGGAATAAACGTGTGAGGAGTGGTAAAAGGAATGGTGTGATTTTCGAATTAATTATTCAAACGATTGTTGAGAGATGGAGGAATTTTGAGAAGCAAGGAAGAAAGGAAGAAAAATATAAAATTACGTAGAAGGGATATATATATATATATATATATATATATATATATATATATATATATATATATAATGAAGCAAAAAATCGCATTGAGCCCTCCATTTTAATCAGTTTATTATTAATGTAAACAATATTAATTAGCATCGGGTTTTTGGGATTTACCTACCTGCTTTTCCTTTTGGATTAAAGTTATATAATATATATATATATATATATATATAAAGTATCAAAGAAAGAGAAAATTTAAAAAAGGATAAAAGAGAAGTAGATAGATAGATAGATAGAGAGAGAGAGAGAGAGAGAGAGAGAGAGAGAGAGAGAAAGAGATAAAGGTAGTAAAATATATCATATAAAAAGGGAAAATATGAAAATAGATAGATAGATAGATAGATAGATAGAGAGAGAGAGAGAGAGAGAGAAAGAGAGAGCGAGATGGGGGAGTAGTAAAATATATCATATACAGACAAGGGAAAATATAAAAATACATAAGAGATATCTAGATAGATACAGATAGCAAAATATATTAAGAGAAGAAAAAATATAAAAATACATAATAGGGGATATATATATATATATATATATATATATATATATATATATATATATATATATAGTGTATCGAGGCAGCAAATAATTTTCTAAACATATACTGTTAAATATAAGAGACAATGAATGTCTAATCATGAGCCGTTCTAAACGTCGTAGTTTGGCTTTAATTTCAGTTGAAAATAAAGACAAAAATTCTCCAACATCTGGATAATCTTTTATTAATTTGCTTCTAAGCTATCGGCTCACATGAGTCATCTTCAGAGAGGTTATTTAGACGGTAATACAATAACATCCACCATCACCGATGATTTTATTTTGTGTTGACATAAAACTCCGCTAGGCAACAGCAATAGTTACCAAAAATAACAAACGCAGTTCTCAAATTTGCAATGCGGTTCTATGACGTCACACCGCGTGATAGCGGGAAATGACAACAAAACCATGTATCAAATGCAATGTAACGTGTTATGTCCGGATTGAAAGGTGATTTTATTAAGTGTTGGTTGTTTAGATTTGATGTACATGGCCTCCAATATCTGAAGGTTTCTGTTACTATGTGTATGAGCAATGATCACCGTATTGTTGACCAAAATCTGTCTGATATTACTTACATGTTTATAATTTTCAGATAAATGTTGTTTACTTGTACTCTGATCAGAAAAATGACATGTAAGTCTACGGGAGAGCGTGGTTGTAGTAAAACCAATATATGTACTGGGTTTTTCATTCGTATAAAGTATTAGTATAAATATCTCTCTGAAGATGGTTCATGTGAGCCGAAAGCTTAGAAGCAAATTAATAAAAAATTATCCAAATGTTGGAGAAATTTTGTCTTTATTTTCAATTGAAATTAAAGCTAAAATACGACGTTTAGAACGGCTCATGATTAAACATAATAGACATTCATTGTCTCTTATATTTAGCAGTATATGTTTAGAATATATATATATATATATATATATATATATATCTTTAGATTTTTGTGTATATATATATATATATATATATATATATATATATATATATAAGAAAAATTAAGGCAGACAAGATATTTCATGGTAAATCGGAATTATAAGCCCATTTCAGGCGAACAATCATCAGCTTCCGTCTTTAGTTTACAAAGAGTTTTACACGAATCTATCTATCTATCTATCTATCTATCTATCTATCTTTACACGAATCTATCTATCTCTCTATCTCTCTCTCTATATTTTTTTGCACGAATATATATATATATATTTATATATATAGATAATGAACAGGCTAAAATAGATAGATAGATAGATAGATAGATAGATAGATAGATAGATGGATAGATAGAGAAAAATATAATATTAAAGGAAGGGAATATATAAAAATTACATGCAAGAAAAAGCAAGAGATAAATATAGAGGGCCAAATATATAATATAAAAGAAAGAGAAAGATATAAACAAATACAGAAAAGAGTGAGAGGGGGATACAGAGCGAAAATAGAAAGGTTAATCATTTGCCAAATAGAGAAGAAAAAGAGAGAAAAAAGAAGTTATAAAATGAAATATTTTAAAATTTTATTTAGAAATATGTTTGCATTTGAAGATACTTAAAAGATGCTATTAAACAGGATGACGAGTGATTTTATATTCATAGAATTAACATTATAAATATTTGGAAATGACTAAAGAATGGTAATTATTATATAAATTGTATTGTATATACGTTAATTTGTGTACCTGAAGAAATTGGTGTACATTATTTAATGCTGATATAAACACGATTCTTATTAAGTTGCCAAATAAGTTGCAAATGATTTTATTCTTTAAATGAAAGTATTTTAACAGCATGGTGCTAACGAGAATCACGCTACAATAGACTTTTTTTTCCTGTTTTACGTTGAAACTTAAAAACATATATTTAATTAGGTCAAATTTTAGTCAGTTAATTCTTTTCATGATCCACACTTGGGGGATCATATACCTTTTTCATCTCTGACTAGGCAGAAGATTTCCCCGATTCTTTCTAGCCAACAAATATAGGATCCAGGATGTGCGTTGTGGTGCAGTGCATATCGGCTCGGAACGATAAATCGGGGAGCCGAGTTCGAATTCCAGTTGAATTCCTTGCGTTCTCTTATGCACAAATACCCTTGGAAAAGATATCAGTTCGTATATTCTCTCCAATTATGGGTTAAATAATAGGACAGATCGGGTTCTATAGCCTTGGTTGGCAACCAATCTACCTAAGAAATCAATGGCAACCTACTGCAGGATAATCTTCTGCCCAGTCAGTCATGTCTCTTTCGAGACATGATCGCCTAAAGCGTGTATCACGTATGGAATTTAATTGACTGACTGAATATAGGATCCAGTCTTACCTGCTATTTAACCCGTAACTGGATGGATTCAAGCCTTCCTTAAGGTTATTTGCATGTAAGCCAATGCAACAAGCTTGACTAGAAATCGAACTCTGCTCTTGATATTCATTACACCACGACACACATCGCACAAATGTGTTACGCTGAGGAAAAATCAAGGCCAACCTTTTGATTGGAATGCAACGTAGGAAAGTATTAAAAGGCAGATATGTCAATATATACATATATATGAGGATGACTATTTACGCTCTCACACCCTGACTGAGCACTCTGGAAGAATGGTAGACTTTGAAAAACAGTAGCTACTCAAGCATCTACGCATCGCTCATTCAGCAGTGAATCAGAACACTCTCACCTATTGTATGTGTATAATGATAATATACATGCTAAAAAGTGTGCCTTGTTTTACCGAGCGCCCGTAGCTCAGAGGTAGAATCGCCGACTGACGCCAATTCGGTCGGGTTTCAATCCTGGGTAAAAAGCAATCGGATGTCTAACCGTACTGATGAGCTGTGATACAGCGAAACAGATCTGTCTGCGGATGGCTATATATATATATATTAAAACCAGAAATAGGCGTTCTTCAAGAAATGTAAATTGATATAAGTGAGAAGCCATGGACGTTTTGTTTAAAGTGTTGAATTATTTTTATAACAATTATTAATATTATTAATAATATTAACAATAAATATACACTTTAAACAAAACGTTCACGGCTTCTCACACTTTATATATATATGTATGTGTGTATGTATTAAAAACAGAAATAGGTGTTTCCAACGACGGAAATTGGTATAGAAGAAATAGTGCGAGAAACGTTTTGTTTGAAATTTAGATTTATTTTGTATATTATTATAATAATGTCCATAATGGTATTTGTGTCGCTACATGTGTTTCAAGTCTAAAGTTAACTTTCTTCAGGTGAATAAACTTGTGACTTCACATGTCGAAATCAGTTTGATTTTCTGATGGCCAAAGTATCGTGTATGAATGGATAAGTGGTAAGTAGGCCAGAAAGTTCATATGAGTGCGTGCGTGTTGTCTTTTTCACACACGCTCGTTAAGTTACTCCTGTCGCCTTCGTTGACCTTAAAACTTTTTTCACTGACTTGCGAAATTTGATTTCGTCTTTATACTTCAAAATTGTTTTCAGCGATTTTGATACAATTCTACTCTGCGGTTCATCTAGTCCTTTCTATTGTTTTTGGGGTACTATTTGAATTTACTGTGTGTGTGTGTGTTTTTTTTTATCGCGTTTGAATTTCGTGTGTCTGTGTGTGTCTTAGGTTTTTCATGTTGTTTTGTTGAGGGAAGCCTTGTATTTTTTATAAATATTTCTCCCTGCATCATGAGTATGTCATAATCTGCATTTTGGTCGATAGGCATTACTCTGAATTTACCTCCACTACATTCATGTATATATTAGGAGACATAATTTCCTATTATTGGCTAATTTAATGTTACTTCTATGCAGGATGCTCTTTTATTCAGGCCTTGTGTCACCCCCACGTATATTTTTGCGCATTCATCTCATTTTAGAGCATAAATTACGTTTTTAGAATTGCAGCACAGATTTGTTTTTATTTCGAATGTAGATGCGTTTTTGATCTTGAGATGTTTTTCCTTCTATTATTATGTTGCATAACCCACATCTGTTTTGTTGCATTTTGTGACCCCCTTTGTTGTGTGTTGCTCGAATTTTGTTGAGGTTAAGATGTTTTTTTAAATTTTTTTTCTTTAATTTAGTTGCCTTTAAGATTTCTCTTATTTTATCATTTTTGTTGAGTAATTGTATGTGTGTTTTGATCTTTGTAAATAATCCTGGGTTGTTTTTGTTGTGTGTGGAAACGTATGGAGGCCCTGCGCTGCCTAAATCACATGGCCAGCTCTCAGCTGTACCGACAAAATATAAAGAAATATAGTGCATGGCATTTAGGAACCGGTCTGTTTGCAGATATTTCTGAAAATTTGTTTGTGTCGACAGTCAGCCGCCTTCAGAATCTCACTAGAAATTTTCAGTCACATTCCGTGTTTGGATAGGATCGCAAGCCAACAGGGGTTTAAAATCAAGATTTTTCTTCCCCTAACTACGAGCTCCATCCATCCGAAACAGCTCGTTATAAAGCACCAGTGATCTACCTTCGCTCATTCTCAGGCTTGGAACTGGACATTTTTTTCAGAGTCTAGTTGGGGGCATGGCACATGAGAGCTGGAAAAAAATCATCACCTCACCCAACTATGAAAACTTTGTAAACATATATTTTATCTAAACTTATTTATAAATGAAACTTTGTCTGTGTGCGTGTGTGTGTGTGTGTGTGTGTGTGTGTGTGTGTGTGTGGGTCCGTTACCTATAGACTCCGAAACGGCTGAACTGATTTTCTTGAAAATTTACACAGTTGTACTATAAGGGGTTTGAGAGTGTTCTTAGCTAGGTTTTGTGTCGAGGTACCCTCGATGAATATCAAAAATCGATAATCGAAAAAATCGGGATATAGAAGGAGTAGTCCGATTTTAATTAAATTTGATACACTCATAGACAAAGACATAAGAAACGATATTCAGAAGTTTCAAGGTTGCAGTTCTTACAATAGTGAAGAAAATCGATAATATATATATATATATATATATATATATATCAGGCAAGATGTTTGTGTGTGTGTCTGTTTATCTGTCTGTATGTCTGTATTTTTTTCAGCCCTTTTATTTTAGTTTTGCTTCGGGTTTGGCTCTAAGTAGGTATAATTGTAGTTCTTAGTCTCAGTCATGATACCATTCACTCAGAGGACTTATTTAGCCTTCAAAATTCAGTTTAAGACGAAAAAAATTTATTTGATATCGATACCAGGAAATCAAAATTTGACTTACATCCATTCATTTTTCTTTCAGTCTACGGTTTCGCTTTAACTGGAAACAATTATTGCTTTTTAGCCTTTCGTGCCAACGTCCACAGAGTCTGAGTTCCAGGACCATGGACTAGTTTTAAAGTTTTCCTTACACCCGAGCAACGCCTGGCTATACTGCTAGTACATATATATTCACAAAGTAAGCCTCGCTGCTACTCTTGAAAAAGACCTCGAATCTGTGGTAAACTGGGGCAAGAAATGACTCGTAAATTCTAATTCTTCCAAAATAAAGCTGCTCTTTTTTAACCACCATAGAGAAACTTTCCTACCTTCTATCAGTTTTTTTTTCTCATAGACGGTTACCAACTGATCCGACTATATTTTGCAGCCCACAAAATAAAGAAAAAAAAAAAAAAAAACAACGCACAGGCGCGAAATTAAAACTATAAATGGCGGCAATTTACCCACCGCATTCTGTATATATGAATATCTACATATAAATGTATATCCCGATGAACAGTTCAATGTGTATTCATATTATTAGATGAAAGACACGTTGGTGGAAAAGGAATGAACACATGTTAGTGGATCGAATATATTTCAGTCTGCGGTGTATCTTTAGCCAATGAGAAATGAGTCTGAAATATATGAAATCATATCATATATTTATATTTATGTATGCAATACATTAGGCGTACATATATAGACACCATTATTTGTAGCTCTTGAGAGTTCATTGCTGAACAAATGCATTTCCTAACTTCCATTTTGTCTCTGGCTATGTTACCGTTCGGAAATGTATAAATCGACCTCTTCTCCCCAGTTATCAGTCAATTAGTAATAGTTAATCATGAAATCTTTATTATCTAAAAAAAATCTTAAAAATCTAAAAATATTTTCTGACTTTATAACTTATAATGGATTGATGATACATAGAAAACGATACAGTGAATGTTGATTTGAAGTGTTAGATTTGTTACCATTTTTTTCTTTGCTTACTCGATCGGTCTATGCAATTCTCAGTATCCTTCTGTAGAACTACTACTCTTTTGCTTCAAATTCTACTCTATCAGTTTCTTTTCTCGCACTTCCCGCCTGTGGAATTCCCTTCCGTTTACTTGCTTCCCCGACAGCTACATTCTCCACGAATTTAAATGTAAGGTAAATAGTCATCTCCTATTTCATTAACCTACATCCTCTCTCTCTCTCTCTCTCTCTCTCTCTCATGCTTCTTTCTTCGTCCACTCCACTCTCATCAGTATTTTCATCCTTCTCTTGCCCAGTTCCTGAAACCACCATATAATCTGCCACTCTTTCTCATAACTTTCCTCCTATGTGACCCCCCTGCTCAACAGTGGCTGTAAAATGGCTTGCTTTGGGCGATATGATTATAAAAAAATGGTATCTATCTATCTTAGAAAAGATAGATAGATAGATAGATAGATAGATAGATAGATAGATATTATCAGACTTAGATAGATAGATAGATAGATAGATAGATAGATAGATAGATAGATAGATAGATAGAATACCCAAGAATGTAAATGTAAAGTCAATAGTCATCTGCTATCTCACTGACCTTCATAGGTCAATAGTCATCTGCTATCTCACTGACCTTCATCTTACGCTCTTCCTGACACCCCCTATAACTTGTCACTCTTTCTCATAACTTTCCTCATACGTAACCCCCTGTAAAACAGTGGCAGTAAAATGGCTTGCTTGGGGCAATATGATTATGAAAAAATCTATGGTGAGATTCTTCACCATTCACTTTCATGTAAGAAAATGAATATCACATAGCAACCCGTCAGTCTTTTCTTTGTTTCTGAGCATTTTCATTATAATTTGGAAAACATCAGGTTTATTTTTACGTCATTTTCGAGAAGCCATTGAAAGTACTTGGTGCGTTTTTATTAAAAGAAATTGTCAATAAGAAATCGGCCGCTTATAACGACTCAAGAAAATTGCCAGAAAGATTTTTATATATTTTCTTTAATTATTCTTTCCACCGACTTCGCTAATTGATTTAATTATTCAGTTTATCTAATTTCATAAATTTTCACTTCTTACTGTTGACTTCAACGCCATGAATCATTGTTGCTTTTATTATTGTAGTTTTCTATTTCTCTCATCACCAATAATCCAAAGCCTGTCTGTACAAATTAAGTTAATGACCACAAATTGACGCACGCATTACACACTTTTGCAATCAACATTCACACGCGTATTAAGTTGAATTCTGTATTATATTTGCCTCTCCTGGTCTTCAGTAAAACGAAATTGGGTGTTTCGCTCTCTGTTAATTAATATCCGATTGGGGTTACACTTTTCACAAACGTTATATATATTTCATTTGGAAACGAGTTATTACGCGACCTAATTTTCTACCATGAGTGGTGTCTTCAGGCGATTTGCAATAACTGATTTTACCGTTTTTTTTAAAGAACGCTCACGTAACGGTGATGTTTTTAGCGTTCTTAAAAACAATGTTACGAGAGCGTTCTTAAAAAACGGTAAACGGTAAAATCAGTTATTGAAAATCGTCTGAAGACACCACTCGTAGTAGAAACCTAGGTCGCGTAATAACTCGTTTACAAATGAAAAATATTTAAAAGTTTTACAATAGAATTGTATTGAACAATTTTAATACAAATGTGCACTGGTCTAATTTTATCATGACCAAAATTTAATTAAACAATCAATCAATCAATATATATATATATATATATATATAAATATATATATATATATATATATTGTGTATATAATGTGTATGGGTAGATATTAGAAGGCGTTTAAAGGCACGGTTCAGCGGCGGACAACTTGAAACCAAGCTATCATTTTGAAGATGAGATTCTGATCTCAAAATATAATAAATAATCTCAAAAATAATAAATAGGTATTACCCAATACCTTCTTTACCTTCCTTTATTATACTAAACGCATTGTGATAGCCTTCTAATGCCTACCAATACACCATATATATATATATATATATATATATATATATATATATATATATATATATATATATTCTGTATTTGGGCAACAATCTCTCTTTTTAGCAGGTTTCATTAAAATGACGGACAAGGAATTACACTTAAGTTTTTTATATAATTTTTCGTGTGTTATAATTCTTTTTTTAGAACTTAAATTATATAAGAATTGTCTTAAGGTTTTCTATTTTCGAGCGCTTTCGGCTATACTTTTAGCCATTGTTAAGAATTAATTTTGTTTAACTTGTAAATCAATATGTGTAAAGTTTATGTACATAGAGTCATGTGTGTGTTAATTTTGAAAATAAAAATAATAAGAAAACATGAAAAATCATATAAAGACTTATGTATCTTATCCAGACAAAATTAAAAAGTAACATGTCTAGATCCAAGCCATCCTACTCCCGTTCATAACCCAAATATTAAATCTCCATGGTTACATAATTAATGATTTTTATTGAACAATATTGACACACCTAAAGCATTTTCTCCAACGACCACTCCCTAATTTTCTAAATAAACATAAACTCTTCTTATATTTTAAAAATGAATCATTTTCACCATTTATTTTAACATATCTCCTGAAGAAGTATTGTGAAACATGAAAAGTCTTGTGTAGTTATATATATATATATATATATATATATTCATTGTTTAATTACTTTTTTTGGTCATAATTAAATTACATCAGTGCACATTTGCATTAAAAAATTGTTCAATACAATTATATTCTAGAACTTTTGAATATTTTCTATTTGTAAACAAGTTATTACGCAACCCAGGTTTCTACCATGAGTGGTGTCTTCATTTTCAATAGCTCTCGCCTGAAGATACCATCCAGTCAAAAGTGTCCGGACCGAAATCAGCACGAAGCCTAAAGAAAAAACCCGACACGATCGTCAAGGAAACCTGGCTTTCCCTGACGATCCGTTTAGGAGAAACCTAGGTAGGTTCGTCTGGCTCAGTAAATGCTATATATATATATATATATATATATTTTAATTCAGATACTTCAATCCAAGGGAAAAAAGCAGGAAGGTAAATTCCAAAAAACCCGATCCTAATTAATATTAAAAAATTTATTTTAATATTAAAAAATGATACAGAAAGAGAGCTCCATGTAATAAAATATTACAGAGCAAGTAGACTAATTTTTCTCCAGTTTCTGAAAAGTTTTTTTCTGTTGCTGAGGTGATGTGTCGTTCCCCGTGGGGATCTTCATATCGAAATGGCCATTCAACATCTTTGAATTAATCCTTTTTTAATATATATATATATATATATATATATATATATATATATATATATATATTCGAACGGCTATATATATATATATATAAATTTCCGTGTGACGTCATAGAACCGAATTACAAATTTACGAACTGCATTTGCTATTTTTATTACCTGTTGTCGTTGCTTAGCAAAGTTTCATGTCAATACAAGATAAAATCGTCGCTGATGGTGGATGTTTTTATGGTAACGTCCTTGTAACCTCTCTGAAGATGGCTCATGTGAACCGAAAGCTTAGAACCAACTTAATAAAAAATTATCTAAATGTTTGCGAATATTTGTCTTTAATTTCACCTGAAATTAAAGCCAAAATACGATGTTTAGAAAGGGTCATGATTAAATATAATAGACATTTATTGTCTCTTATATTTAACGGCATATCTTCAGAATATATATATATATATATATATATATATATATATATAAATTCAACATTCAGATTGGTTATAAATTATAATTAGTTTCTATGAGCTAGATTAGCTTATTTCATCAGACCACACTATATTCGTTCCATTCGGTACAAATATTTTCCCGGAATAAGCATTTCTTTAAAATGAAAAGGAAAACAAGTAAAAGGACCTAAAAACAGAGACATTGCCGTTATCTCAGTTGGGGATCTAGGCCAGTCGCGAAGAGGTCATCATTCTTGGATATTGACCATAAAGTCATTACATGCCCACTCACAAGCTTATGGATACGTATATACATGAAACCATACAGGTAATAAAGTAGTTTATCTACATTTCACTGTGTATCTGTTCATTCCACGATAAAACACTTTTACAGACATGTTGCAGCTGCTGGACATTTAAATATGCGTTTAGTGTTTCTTTGCCTTGTAAGAACTCTAAATAAATTATAAATCATCGATCCAGTCATACTCACATTATCTTTTTTCCATTCTGTTTTCGCTGAACTCCTGAATCTTTTTTCCTTTGAGAAAGCTTTTCCCCATTAAAGCATTTTGCAACGATGGAAAAGGTTAATAATCGGTTAGTGCAAGATCAGAAGTGAATATGACGAGTGGAAGAGAAGAGACTAACCGAGTTCCAAATAATATTTTTAACAATTATCATATTAATGTCTAATAATTTAGATGAGATCCTTTTATTGCTTGACCGGCAGCCTGCCGTGTGCGTTAGATCTCGTTCGTCTAGCTCTGGCATACCGTAATCGGCTTCCGTGGTTCGCTGCTGTTGCACGTCGTCCACCGTTTCGCTGTTTGCCTTTCTCTACCGCCGCCTCCGGCGTCGAAACGAGATGACAACGACTGCGACTACGATGACTCCGCCGCCGCTGCCGCTGCCGCCGCCGCGAAGCAGAGTCGAAAACAACGGCAGATGTGCGTTATGGTGTCGTGGAGATAGACTCGGAACGACAAGTCGGGGAGCCGAGTTCGAATTCCAGTTGAATTCCTTGCATTCACTTAAGCACAAATACCCTTGGGAAAGGTATTAATCCGTCTCTTCCCTTCAGTTATGGTTTAAATAATACGACAGACTGGATTCTATCGCCTTGGCTGATAACCAGTCTACAGCAGAGAGCAAAGGCAACTTACTGCGGGATAATCTTCTGCCCAGTCACTCATGTCTCGAATGAGACATGGTCGCTCAAAGTGTGTATTACGTATGGTTATTAACTGACTGACTTGAAATTTCCAAGTCGTTTCTTGCCCCGGTTAACAACTGATTTGATATCGTTTTCGAGAGCAGCTGATCGCCCAAAGCGTGTATCATGTGTGGCTCTTAACTGACTGACAATAATAGTAAAACAACACCACTTTTTATGTCCAGTAAAATCGTACGTTAATATTCTTATACATTCGTATAACGTCCGGTTCACACTCCTTTCCGATTTTTTGAAGAAGAGTAGAAATTTATCACTTCTTCCCTATTCTGGACGAGGTTTCCGTTGTAAGTATCAAGAAGCCAATGTTGTAAATAATGTTGCTAGTGCAAGGGAGATCACTATACGTGTCTTCCTTGCACTGACAATAAAGCAATTGCAGACATTCATCACTAAAATTTAGTTTAGTTGTTTGGTTATATTTTAGGTGGTGTGCCGGGCCAAAAACGTTCTAGTATCCATATATTTAGTATTGAGTGTTAAGGGGATATCTATTCAACTTGTACAGCGAGACTATTTTGAGGACCCTAGATGCTATGCCAGGATTAGTCATCAGAGGCCACAATTTGAACAACATAAGATTTACAAATGATACAGTGATGATTGCAGACACGGAAAGGAAACTACTGAAGGTAGCTAAAGAGATTGACAAAAAAGTGACAAAAAAGGACTACAAATAAACTGCAAGAAAAACGAATGCATGGTCATCAGCAAAAAGAGCAGCCTAAATGCCAAATACAGGTGAGGGACACTAAAATCAAGCAGGCACAAAAAGTTTAAATACATAGCAAGTGTTCTAACAGAAGACGGAAAGTGCAACATAGACATTCGAAGGCGAATTGGCATGGTGAAGTTTCTTTCCAGAACCTGAGTAAAATTTCGTTCCAGAAGCTGAGTAAAGTATTAAGACACAGGAAACATTCACTAGAAACAAAAAAGAGAGTACTAGATTGCTATGTGATGTCAATTCTTCAATATGGCAGTGAATGTTGGACAATATCAACAAAGATGTAGGGGAAACTTGAAGCAACAAAAATGCGGTTCTTTAGAAGGATACGCAGATGACATAGTGTTGATTGCTGACACGGAAAAAAACCTGCAACACCTCCTACAGAAGATAGCTGAAGAGAGGGACATGAAAGGATTACAAATAAAGTGCAAGAAAACCGAATACATAGTCATCAGCAAAAAGAGCAGCCCAAAGTGCCAAATACAGGTGGGGTTTTTAAAATCAAGCAGGTACTAAAATTTAAATAAATGGGAAGTGTTATAACTGAAGACGGAAAGTGCGACACAGAGATCCGAAGCTAATTGGCATGGAAAAAGACGTGTTCCAGAAGGTGAGTAAAGTATTAAGACACAAGAAACATTCACTAGAAACAAAGAAGAGGGTACTAGATTGCTATGTGATGTTAGTTCTTCAATATGGCAGTGAATGTTGGACAATCTCATCAAAGATGAAGGAAAAAATTGAAAGAACTGAAAAGCTGCCGATATCATGGACCGAGTATGTGAGTAATGATGAGGTTGTGGAAAGAATAGAAACGAAAAGGAAATTAATATTGAGCATCAGGGAGAGACAACTGAAGTTATTGGGACATGCAATGAGAAAGGAGGGCTTAGAGAACCTGATATTAACAGGCCGGATAGAGAGGAAAAAGAGACAAAGGAAAGCAGGGGATAACATATTTCAAGGGTCTTCACAGGTGGATGACAGAACGGGGGTTGCGAGATGTTACAGGAGAAAGTGTGCTAGGAGCCACCAGGAATAGGGAGACATGGAAGGCCATGATCGCCTACGTCTTGAAAAAACAAGGAACATAGAATAAGTTATGGTGATACTGTTTTTTTTTTTTTGTTATGTACTTTAAAATGTTTCATCAAATTACGGGATGACATTTTTCAGTTACATTTATTATGCCTTCTAAAATCTAAAGAAATTATGGAGAAAAAGGGAAATTTAGTCAGAAGCAAAGAAAAATTACTGAACTGAAATGTAATATCAATCCTCTTATATTACCGCGAACGCAGTATTATCTCATCGCAGATTAAGAAGATACTTGGGGCAATAGAAATGTGGTTCTACAGAAGGATACTGAGAATACCATGGACTGAACGTGTGATTAACGAGAAAGTTTTAATGAAAATGTAAAAAAAATGGACGCTTATATTTAAAATCAGAAAGAAACAATTGAAATTTCTAGGACACATAGTGAGTAAAGAGGGCAAGTATAATTTGACACTCACCGGTCATATTGAAAAGAATATCAGAAAAATCAGCAAGTAACTTACATTCAGTCAGTCAGTTGAGTGTCATACATGATACACGCCTCGGCAATCATGTCTTGAAAGAAACATGTCTGACTGGGCAGATTTTTCTGCAGTAGGTTGTCATTACTGTCTGCGGTAGACTGTTTGCCAACGAAGGATATACAATCTAATCTGTCTTGTTATTTAACCCTTAACTGTAGGAAAGAGATGGAATAATACCTTTTCCAAGGGTATTTGCGTGTAAGTAAATGCAATAAATTCAACTGGAATTCGAACTCGGCTCTCTGATATCTCGTTCCGAGCCGATATCCACTGCACCACAACACGCATCTTACAAGAGCTTGTGTAAATAATTCGTAGAAGAAGGATTGTGACTGATAGCGAAAAGGCAGAACTTACTTGGAACTACAAAGGATAGAAAGTTGTGGAGAACCATGATTGGTTACATCCTGAGTGGACACGGAATGATGAAACAAATATTATTCCAATATTATTATTATTTGTTTTAGTTGTGAAATAAAATTTCTTTCTATAAACTAATAGTCATTATTATTATATTCTGTATAACCTACAAGGATGTGCGTTGTAGCGCAGTGGATATCGGCTAGGAACGAGAAATCGGGGAGCCGAGTTCGAATTCCAGTTGAAATTCCTTGCATTCACTTCCGCACAAAAATACCCTTGGGAAAGGTATTAACCCGTCTCTTCCTTCCAGTTATGGGTTAAATAATAGGACAGATTGGGTTCTATAGCCTTGGTCGGCAACCAGTCTACCGCAGAAAGCAATGGCAACCTACTGCAGGATAATCTTCTGCCCAGTCAGTCATGTCTCGAAAGAGACATGATCGCCCAAGCGTGTATCGCGTATGGCACTTAACTGACTGATGACCTACAAATTATCCAATACAACACCAATCCTATACTATGACAGTGAATATTTCGTCAATTTCCTAACGGATGAAGAGTAAACTTGAGGCCACAGAAAGTTTTCTACAGCAGGATACTGAGATTAGCATGGACAGAACATCTGAGTAAGAAGGACGTTTTACAGAAAATAGAAAGAAAAATATATTTAAAATCAGAAAGAGACAGTTGAAATGTTTAGGTCACATATTAAGGATAGGGATGTGCGTTGTGGTGCAGTGGATATCGGCTCGTATCGAGAAGCCGAGTTCCAATTCCAGCCAAATACATTGCATTCACTTTCGCGCAAATATTCTTGGGAAATGTGTTAATCCGTCTCTTCCTTCCAGTTATGGGTTAAATAACAGGACAGATTGGGTTCTATAGCCTTGGTCGGCAACCAGTCTACCGCAGAAAGCAATGACAACCCATTGCGGGATAATCTTCTGCCCAGTCAGTCATGTCTCTTTCGAGACATGATCGCCCAAGCTTGTTTTCACGTATGGCACTTAACTGACTGACTAAGGAAAGAGGGCTTAGAAAACTTCACATTCAAAGGACATATGAAACGCAAGAGGAACAGAGGAAAGTCGGAAGTATCATATATAACAAGATGATGTAAACGGTTGGTGAAATGAGGACTGCAAGAAAGGGTGAAAACGCAAACCTGATGAAGGGCTACAAAGGATACAAAGTTTTGCAGAGGCATTATCACCCTCGTACTAAAAGGAAACAGCACATAAAAGAACTGGTTTCACATTATGGGGTCATGAATATACGGACAGAAGAAACAGGGGTAACCTTCTGTTGTAGAGTAGCTAGCAAGTCTTCAGCACTCCAACCGATAGACTGGCTGATAGGCTGAAAAATTCTGCGACTATGTATTTAAAGGGTCGTCAAGCAGATTAATATTCGGACTGAATTACTTCGTCGGCCATTCATCATTTAGACCTTTCTCTCTTTTGGATGCAAATTTTGTCTTGTTAATTGTTTTCAACTTATTGTTTTCCATATATTCGTTAGCACCGGATACTGTGATGAATAAAAATATTAAACACTCATTCGTCTTTGTTTATCATTCACCTCGACGAAACAACACATCTGAAGCGAACTTGTTGTTATGTCGCCAAGTATAAATGAATAACTCAACAACAGAATCAGAATATAATATGTATTCCGCGGAAAGACGGTTAGTAGCTACAGAAGTGATTAGTAATATTTACAATAGAAAGATACAAGAGTCCAATACGTCGTAAGTGCGCCACCGGAAGTGTGACTAACTCTTCACTGACTCGCACTGACTCTTCAGTAACTCATTAGAGACTCTCAAGTGACTCTCTACGACTGTATTTACTCGCCTTCCCACGTAGACTGGATGTGACACATGGTCATTTTATAGTGGGTATTCCCGGCCATATAGCCGGGCCAAAAAATGTCTGTCTCTTTTTCCCCAGTCGTGGTTCTACCCTTCGGCGGAACCACGACTGGGTTATTGCTCTCTGCTCGGAAGCAGAGAGCGCCCTCTACCCGAAGTGTCGTAGAGTCTCGTCAGTCTAGTGACTGTCTACGACTCCCTTGTAGAGAATCCACCATTGCTATATATAGCAATGGGAACAGTCCATTTGTAGTCAAATAGGAGCGGCGCCCTAACACTTGTGTAAATAAATGACATATCAGGGATTGAAAAAATGGTGAAAAAACAAAACCTACAAAGTGCAACAAAGGAGAGGATTGTGTAAAGATCCCAATAAAAAGCTTTATATGTTACACCATAAAGCTTCTAAACAGGTATAAATATTCATTAAAATTAATTTTACTTGACATCATGTGATTCTACTCATCAAATTACACAAGAATCAGTATTAAAAAGAAATACCTAAATTGCTTCAAACCTGCCATTATGAAGCTTTTAATGTTATTAATATAAATCAAAATTAATTTTAATTGACACCATGTGATTCTACACATTAAATTACGTAAGGATCAGCATCAAACAGAAATACCCAAGATGCTCAAAATGTACAATTATGAAGACTCTAATAGTGTTATTAATATTATTCAAATATTACATAATATTACAAGTGGTCACTCAAAGATAGAAACCTACAGATCCTTCGGGCAGCCAGGAGCAAAGCGCAGCATACTGTCAGACGCTGAGCAAACGAGTACAGGACAGTGAAAAAATTCAGACAGCAACAATCACACGGAATATCAGAAGAATGTATGATGGCATCAAGACAGCAATAGGACCAGTGCAGAACAAGACAGCTCCTCTCAAATACACCACTGGGGTAGTCATCACAGACAAAAGGCAACAGATGGAGAAATAGGTACGACACTATTCCAGCATCTATTCTCAACAGAACGTTTTGACGACTGCAGCCCTTGACGCCATTGAGTGCTTACCTGTAGTGGAAGAGCTAGGGTAAAATATTTTCTTCACCACATAACCAATCCACCTTGATGATTAATTAAAAAGTGGGAGAGAGCAACGGCCAAACCTTGTTTAATAATAACGAAGATGAGGAAATTAGGTCGATTATAAATAATGTAAATAACAGTTTTGTCTAATGAGTATGGATGTGCGTTGTGGTGCAGTGGATATCGACTCGGAACGAGAAATCGGGGAGCTGAGTTCGAATTCCAGTTGAATTGGATGTATTCACTTAGGCGCAAATAACTTTGGGAAAAGTATTAATCTGTCTCTTCCCTCCAGTTATGGGTTAAATAACAGGACAGATTGAGTTCTACAGCTTTGGTCGGTAGCCTGTCTACCGCAGAAAGTAATGGCAACCTACTGCGGGATAATCTTATGCTCAGTCAGATACATGATCACCGAAGCGTGTATCACGTGTGGCACTTAATTGATTGAATGAGTATAAGGTATTTATAACGTGTAAATAACATGTAACATGTAAACAAAGTTGAATAAAATTACACTTCATAGAAAGCAATTGAGTCACTATCACTGAGGTTTGTTGCCTAATCACTAGATGTATTCTTATGTCAACCCTGAATTAGCTTTTGACACAAACAAAACAGAAAAGCTCCGAGAGATAAAAAGAATCTTCGCTGTATTATGTTTAGAAAACAAATCTTAAGATATAACATTTCAATCGATATTGTAATTGACAACAAACAAAACAGGGAATTTACGGAGGTACATTTATATACAGGAACAAAAAAAAAACGATTTCAAAACAAAATGATATAAATTAAAAAGACCTTATTAAACACTGTTACTTATTTAGTAAACTGAAGTTTTCAAATGTTTGGTCAAATAAATTTTTGGTTAAACATTTTAACCAAAGTTAAGGAACTGAAATTAATTTTGGTTCATATGAATATTCCAGGTTCTTATGAAGAAATCTTGCTTGCAGCTTTGAGTAAACAGACGACGACATTTCGGAATTCAGTTTTTGAAGTAAAGTATTGTGACTAGCGTCGTGACTACATATTTTGAAAGTTTAATGTTAAATAAAAACATTTCAGATTTAACAAATGCCTGTTTAAGTCAGTCAGCTAATTGCTGTATGTGATAAACGCAAGGACGATTATGGCAGAAGATTTTCCCGCACGAGACTGACATTAATTTCTCTGAGAGACTGGTTGTGAAACAAGGCTATAGAACCCCATCTGTCTTGCATAACTGGATGAAGAAAAGATATATCAGTATCTTTCCCAAAGGTATTTGTGCGTAAGTGAATGAAACGAATTCGACTGGAAATCGAAAACGCCTCTCCGGTTTCTCATTCGCAGCCAATACCCATTACACCAGAACGCATGAAGATTGAAATTGCAAGTAAAGAGAATATAAATTATTTCGTTGATTATTATCTCGTTATATTTGTCTATATTTCAGAGATGAGGTAGTATTTTCACTATTTACATTATTCGGACAATTGTCCTCAATTTTATTGCCACTTGTACAACGTTTCGGCTGATGTACGCTCCAGCCTTCTTCAGATGCTAGAAATTTCGAACCTAACCCTTTATTGCAATCACTGGAGTATATCATTCTTATTCCTTTGTGCTAATCCTCTTTGGTAGTCATCTGATTCTAGGTTACTTGTTCATCACTGCTGTAGCCTGCTATTGAAATCGCAACACTTTGGGCCAAGTCACAGGAACTAACTAACATCTATATCCATTGGGCTATGTGTCCTTATGGCTCAGTGAATATAGACGTTGGATAGTTCCCGTGACTTGACCCAAAAAGTTGTGAGTTCAATACCAGTCTACAGCAGTGATGAACAAGTACCTTAGAGTGTTGGGACAGAGGGAGATAACTCATGACTACCAAAAGAAGCTTCACGCGAGGAATGAGAATTATATACCCCAGTGATTGTATAAAGGGTTCAGTTCAAAATTCTTAGCACCTGAAGAAGGCCGGAGCGTATAACAGCCGAAACGTCGTACAAAAGGCAACAAAGATGAGGACAATAGTCCGAATAATGTAAATAGCGCCTCGTTATATGTTTTAAATTTTACTTGAATCGCAAGTGGAGGTCACTAAAGGTGCTATTTTGATTCATTGTCTTAACTTGATGACTGCGGCTTCCTTTTCAGAACTGAATCTGACAAACAATAAAAGTCAAATTCAATTGAGAAAGAGACTTATTATGTGATTAATCAAGATGTGGTTAGTACAACGGTTAAGACACCTAACGCAAAATCGGCGAGGAAAGTTCGAATTTGGGCCAATTTCTTTATATGCAAATGCCGTTGGAAAATGTATTAATGCACTTTTTTTTACCTCTATAGGACTAACTAAGGTAACGACACGTATAGGAAAAAGAAAACACTGAATTCGAAACCATTCTTGCTATGCCATTTCGACTATAATAGGTTTTCAGACTCGTGACCTGACATGAATATCAGAACAACATACGGTACAATATTCAGTATTTATTTCAAAACCATTAATATTATTTCACCGTTATGCTTAGTGGATACACATGCTTGAAATAAACCCCTGTTTTTATTTTAAACTATGTACTAGGTTTAACCGTCTGCGCACACAAAAATGTTTAGACAGCTCGGCCACACGGAGCATCATAACCCAATAAGGTCATAATTTTAGGAATGTACACACCTCGTTCAGATTTTCCTGAAAACCAATATCTGCTCGATTTCGTATCAGAAACGTAAACAAAACAATTTCTAAAGAGGCAATGGAATTATTTTTAATCCGACATTTTTATAATTTCAAACGTTATTTTTAGTGGATGCCCGTGTTTGAAATAGACACACTGTTTTTATTTTAAACAATATGTATTTTCAAATATGTTAAGAGTACAATTGAATACCGAAAAAATCTACGGTAAGTGATTTGGTTGTTGGTATTTAATTAAGATTAGGTTCGGTACAAGGCTAAAACATAAAGCGACTTCGAGAACATCGAACGCGTTAATGATCAAAGAGATCACGAGTAAAGAATTAACCCAGTTCAAGTCGTTAATAATTATTTTGGATTGATTTAGAAAGAGTACTAAATTGATTTTCAGTAGGAACAAAAGTTTTTAGTGTTCCAATTATCGAATTATGACACAATCAGTTTTATAAAAAGTAAAATGTAAGAAATTTAAATGAGACCTAAAAAAGATGTGTGACAATATTCTTGTAACATTAACCTAATTTTACCTGTAGATTGACTGGCGTGTGCTTTAAAACTTTCAATTTTTATGAGACAAAATTGGATATAGTGAATTACTAAGAAGTTTGTTTGAATTAGAAAATGGAAAAGAGGACAAAGAAGAAAAATTACAAAAATGGAAACAAAGCAGATAATTTCTCTATTGTAAAGTGAAACTTACCCAGAATTTGTCTCCGTATCTCCTCGTGAGAAAGCATTCTGGTCGCATAAGGGATCCCAAAGCTTAGCAGCACCATATCTACTAACGAAGCTTGCACAGCAACAACTGCTGCAAAAAATCCTTTGTACCAATCATTACAAAATATCTCTTTTTTAGGCTCGTCTGCTTCTTTGAATTCTTCTCAGATCTCTTTTATTATGTGCAAGCAGTAAAAAAGAGAGTGTGACGTAAGACACAAGAACTTACCAGCAAATCTGTACAAAACTAATAAACAAGAAAAATGAGAGAGAGAGGGGGGGGGGGAGAAAAAGAGCGGGAAAGAGAGAGAGTGCACAAGAAAGAGCAAGGGAAACATCTATTCTTTTTTTTTTATTGCTGTTTTATTTTCGGATTGTTAATTCTATTTTTTTTATATTTAACGAATAGTATACAAATCAAAATGGCAGTTATTTAAGGGAACTATTGGAAAGAAAAGGAACGCTATAAACGAGATCACTTCAGATCACGTGCGCAAAATAAGAAAACTAAAAAAAAATAAATAAATAGAAAGAAATGAACGAACTCTATGCAAACCAAAGAAAAAGGGAAAAATGCTAGAATGTTAAAAGCTACATGATGCCGAATAGTGACGTAATCAGTCATGTGATCGATATAATGTCGGGTTTGCCACTTGCTGCGTTTTATCAAAGAATTAAGTACTTTTCTAGATTGAATTAGAATGGAAAACAAGACAGGTGATGACTCGATCAGCAAGGAATAGTCAAAGAAATTTTAAAAGCAAAAACAGATTCGGAGAAACTGAAAAACATTTTCAATAAAGAAATAGAATCGATACCTTGAAGTGTCATTGTAAGTATCTTAAATGCTTTTGGTAGACGAAAGTAGAAAACGACATTAAGCAAATAGTCTTAAAGCCAAGAAAAATAACTTAAAAGCAATATATATATCATATTCTGATGCAATTATCTATGATGTCGCATTAAAATTTTTATGAGCCCTGATTATTTCCTGAATAATAACAAAATCTTTACACTGTTTACACTCTAACTATTGATTGTATATTTCTTTTTGCAATCACAACGTTTCGGTCTTGTGCCCTTCAGACTTCATCATATATATGTCAATCCGGGCACCTTCAAGGAATTCCGAAGTGAACCCTTTATTTAATCTACGGAGGTAGAATGTTCCCGTTTCACTATCCATGTCTAGGGATATCTTGTTCAGTTTTTATTTATTCCAAGTACACACTGTCGGACCCAATGATTGAACTCACAATTATTATGTCTGTTTTCTCTCGTTTGTGACAGATGTCGCTGTTGGTAAACAAAATTTGCTATCATTTATCTTCTTTTTTAGTAGCAGCTTCCATATTGTATTTATTTCTATGCTAGGCCTACTAAGCAGATCCTCATAGCCTAGCATATGTGCTGATTGTTTCAGACGTCTAACGCGTTAGGGTTCTCATGTGTCCAGTATTTTCCTTTATTCTAGACTGATGACTACCATTTTCCCTCCATATATGAATAGCCATAGCCAATTTTTCCCACCTAGGGATTTAACTGTTCCTCTAGCCTTAATGTATTCCCCTCAGCTAATTAGGAATAACTATGGGTAATTTAGAAACTTAACCTAATATGATTAGTACTACTTCTGCTGTTGTTGATGATGCTTGTCTTGTTTTGAATGCTGTTATAGTTGAAGCTTTGTTGTCATATGAGCTTTCTTTCTTTATTAGAGGCGCCCATATGGTATTTATTTATATACTAAGCCTACTAAGTTTATGCCTAAAATATCAATTTCTTAATATGGATTTGGATTAAGCCAATCAACATCTATTTGATAATGTAGAGCCAGAGAACATTCACTTGATAATGTAGAGAATCATTCAAATAAATCGTAAAAAATATGAACAGCCATTTTCTATACTAAGTCTATTAGGTTCATACCTAAAATATCACTTTCTTAAAATTGATTCGGATTAAGCCAATCAACAACTATTTGATAATGTAGAGCCAATGAACATTCATTTGTTAATGTAGAAAATCATTTAAATAAATTCAAAAAATATGAACAGCCATTTTCTATACTAAGCCTACTATGTTCATATCTAAAATATCAAATTCTTAATATTGATTCGTAACAACAACTATTTGATAATGTAGAGCCAATGAACATTCATTTGATAATGTAGAGAATCATTCAAATAAATCATAAAAAATGTGAACAGCCATTTTCTATACTAACCCTACTAGGTTCATACCTAAATTATCAATTTCTTAATATTGATTCGGTTCAACAACTATTCTAGACTGATGACTACCATTTTCACTCCATATATTAACAGCCATAGACAATTTTTCCCGCCTAGGGATTTAACTGTTCCTCTAGCCTTAATGTATTCCCCTCAGCTAATTAGGAATAACTTTGGGTAATTTAGAAACTTAACCTAATATGATTAGTACTACTTCCGCTATTGTTGATGACGCTTGTCTTGTTTTGAATGCTGTTGCTGTTATAGTTGAAGCTTTGCTGTCATCTGAGCTTTCTTTCTTTATTAGCGGCGCCCATATAGTATTAATTTATATACTAAGCCTACTAGGTTTATGCCTAAAATATCAATTTCTTAATATTGATTCGGATCAACAACTATTTGATAATGTAGAGCCAATGAACATTCATTTGATAATGTAGAGAATCATTCAAATAAATCGTAAAAAATATGAACAGCCATTTTCTATACTAAGCCTACTAGGTTCATACCTAAAATATCAATTTCTTAATATTGATTCGGATCAACAACTATTTGATAATGTAGAGCCAGAGAACATTCATTTGATAATGTAGAGAATCATTCAAATAAATCATAAAAAATATGAACAGCCATTTTCTATACTAAGTCTATTAGGTTCATACCTAAAATATCAATTTCTTAATATTAATTCGGATCAACAATTATTTGATAATGTAGAGCCAGAGAACATTCATTTGATAATGTAGAGAATCATTCAAATAAATCATAAAAAATATGAACAGCCATTTTCTATACTAAGCCGACTAGGTTCATATCTAAAATATCAATTTCTTAATATGGATTTGGATTAAGCCAATCAACAACTATTTGATAATGTAGAGCCAATGAACATTCATTTGATAATGTAGAGAATCATTTAAATATATCGTAAAAAATATGAACAGCCATTTTCTATACTAAGCCGACTAGGTTCATACCTAAAATATCAATTTCTTAATATTGATTCGGATCAACAACTATTTGATAATGTAGAGCCAGAGAACATTCATTTGATAATGTAGAGAATCATTCAAATAAATCATAAAAAATATGAACAGCCATTTTCTATACTAAGCCGACTAGGTTCATACCTAAAATATCAATTTCTTAATATTGATTCGGATCAACAATTATTTGATAATGTAGAGCCAGAGAACATTCATTTGATAATGTAGAGAATCATTCAAATAAATCATAAAAAATATAAACAGCCATTTTCTATACTAAGCCGACTAGGTTCATATCTAAAATATCAATTTCTTAATATGGATTTGGATTAAGCCAATCAACATCTATTTGATAATGTAGAGCCAATGAACATTCATTTGATAATGTAGAGAATCATTGAAATAAATCGTAAAAAATATAAACAGCCATTTTATCACATGAAGCTCATAGAAGTTTAAAGAAGTAATTGTTAGAATTTCTCAAGAATAATAATTATTACAATTTGAAGTTTTACTTTCACTTAACCCGCTCTTCAGATTGAGGGATAGATTAATTGAGAAAACAACCATTTACAAGTTATTGACATGTCTGGCGTACCCAGTATATAAATTAATATAACGACTGCCTCAGCTATAACAGTGGTGCCTTCATCCGAAGATGAACTTTTGTTTAGGATCACATCATAATCACCACTAATCCAGGGCACTACAGATATACCCCACGATACCACCAGGCTGTGTAGGCATTCTATCATATTTCAGAGGTATCAAAATCAAGTAGATACAGTCTTGGATTCCTTTCATATCAGTCAGAGATCAGTTATTTATATCGAAACTGAAGTAGAAATAATACTCTGGCAGCTGACTATAAGTAGTTAGCGTTATTCATAAATCTACTATTTCTGGTCCCTTTCTCCGATATTTCCCCAAACTCGCAAAGCATCAAGTCACTGCTAAGGATGTAGATCAGTAAAACTACGATAGTAGAGAAACGGAGAAATAGAAGCGAGGAAAAAAATCTAAACTTATTTATAAATGGAACTTTGTCTCTGTGTGTGTGTCTGTGTGTGTGTCCGTTACCTATAGATTCCGAAACGACTGAACCGATTTTCTTGAAAATGTACACAGTTTTACTATAAGCGTCTGCGAGTGTTATTAGCTAGGTTTTGTGTCGAGGTACCCCCGATTAATATCGAAAATCGATAATCGAAAAAATCGGGTTATAGAAGGAGTGGTTCGATTTTAATCAAATTTGATACACTCATAGACAAGGACATAAGAAACGATATTCAGAAGTTCCAAGGTTGCAGTTCTTACAATAGTGCAGAAAATCGGTAATATATATAAAGAGCAAGATGTTTGGGTGTGTGTCTGTTTATCTGTCTGTTTGTCCTTTATAAAAGTCCACAATTTTTATCCGATTGTCACCAAACTTCACACAAATATTCTTTAGGCTGAGTCTGAGCTCCAGGACCATGGATTAGTTTTAAAGCTTTTATTACACCCGAGCAACGCCGGGCTGTACTGCTAGTGCATGTATAAGAGCTGATGGATAATTAGAAAGCGGTAAAATGAAGTGACATGACTTCCTATGTTCAAATTTTTAACTGTGTGAGGATTGAACTTAGCATCCTGTGTTCGACTGCGATAGATGTGCAAGACCATCAGGAAAATCGTTCATTTCTTTCAATAATTTCACACAATGCAGTGTGCATGGAGTTACAGTTAGAGAAAAGACTGGGTATAGTGAGTATTGAAGAAAGAATAAAAAAAATGGATTCAAGAATATAGCAACTGACGCTCCATTTAATTTTTTTGAGATTGTAGCTATCAGTTAATCAAGTAAACGGAAGGGAGTTCCACAGGCAAGAAGTGCGAGAATAGAAACTGTTAGAGTGGAAGAGTCGGTTATATTTAACTATTTCAACGATAAAAGGGTGAGACCTAGATGCCAATCTGGTGGCACACGTAAATTCATGTGGACGTAGCACCAGGGGAAAAATCTTATCAAAGCAATTGCCATGAAAATATTTCTAGAAAGGACAGAGGGAAGTCATATTCCATCGGTGAAAAAGTGACTGAATCGAGCTGTCAAATCAGGACCAATTACATTGCAGAGCCTTCTTTGGTTTTTGTGAAGAACCTCGACATGAATAGCAGAAACACCCGACCAGATCTGGCAACAGTATTCAATGCATAAACGAATAACTGTGTAAGATGGATTCTGACGAGAAAACTTTCTAGCTCGACACAGAGACCCAATCTTACTAGAAAGATATGCAGGAATAGAAGCGATGTAGTCATTTTACTTCAGGTAGGTTCAAAAAGTGAGGCCAAAGAGGTACAATATGTTGCTCTCTAGAAGACTAGTATCAACCGTCAAGACATTTATAGGACACGTCGGACTGCGTCAATAGTATCGAATTTCCCCGAGGAAAATCTGTTTGAATAGAACTGCATCATTCTTTGTAAAATTTTTATGCTTCTTGCCTGGATATTTACTTCCTAATAATTTCACATCACATCACATAACTCATTAAATAGGTACTACCTTGAGTGGCTCTTGATTTTTATATTGAGTTTTAGTATTGAGAAAAGTTTCCACTGAACCATGAAAGTATAATCGCACCACCGCTAACATTTTCCAGAAGTCACATGTAATCCACAAGGAGGTTTGTCCACCAGCCGTGATAACCAAAACCTCACGGTTCTAGTCTATGTTTCACGAATGACCTCATACATCCACGTTGCCTCTCTTTGACCGATTTAGTTAATGACGAATATCAAGCTGGATACTTTGAATCGCCTATAATATATAAAAAACATTTTACTTACCCTAGGGAGAGAGAGAGAGAGAGAGAGAGAGAGAGAGAGAGAGAGAGAGAGAGAGAGAGAAGTAATCAGGAAACACGTATAACCTTATCGCCAATAGAAAACAAAAACAACAAAAAACGATCATCAGTTTATATTTTCTAAATACGTGAAAGTTAAACCGTATCTAAACACTGCATTTATTTTTCAGAATTATCGATTTAATCCGTTATAAGTTTTAAACCCACTGAGTCATCGAATATTCCATTCAGTAATGAATTTTTCTCAGCTACCGGGGTGTGCTTACTTCGTATATAACACGCTAAAGTCCGCCTTCCTCTACCGAGTACCCATAAATGAGAGGTAGAATTGCCGACTGATGTCGATTCGGTCGGGTTTCAATCCTGGCTAAAAGAAATCGGATGTCTACCCATACTAACCAGCTGTGATACAGCGAAACATCTATCTGCGGATGACTGACTATATATATATATAGGATATAGCACTTAAACTTTTGGAGAGTGCAGCTATCATGGAATCAAGTATGCAGAAGAGAGTATGCAGAAGGGAGTTCCACAGGCGGGAAATGCCACAAAAGAAACTGAAAGAGTAGAAGTGGCAGTTACATTTGCCCCTTTTGACAGTAAAACAGTGGGCCAATTCGATGTAGCCATTCCACTTGAGAATAGCTGAGAGAGTGAGGCCGAGTAAGCGCAGTGTATTGCTTTCAGGGAGACTAGCGTGGTCCATACGGATGGAAGGTAGGAAAGTTTATCTATGGTGGTTAAAGAAGAGTAGCTTTGTTTTGAAAACATTTAAATTTACCTGCTATCTCCACAGGCAAGAAGTGCGAGAATATAGAATAGAAAATAGAGAATAGAAACTGTTAGACTATAACAAATCTGTCAGGGCTGACAAATAAAACCTCGCAGATGCGAGGTTTTATTTGTCAGCCCTGACAGATTTGTTATTGAGACGGAAGTAGATGGTGTCATCAGTATAGATTCCTACCTGGAGACAGAATACACCAAGAAGATCATTGATGAAGAACAGGAAAATCGTAGCACCTAGGATCGAGCCTTGAGGGACACACACTTTCACATGAATGAATTTGGAAGCATACGCGTTCAAAACAAACTTACATTTTACAATCTGACAGGAACGATTGGATTAAATCGAACAATCGTCCAGTTATACTGTAGCACAGAAAGCCAGCATGCCAAATTGTCATATCTTTCGAGATATCCAGGGCAACAGCTCGATCTTCGCTGTTCTTATCAAGAGCCTGATATATATTTTGTTGATCGCCGTTAGCACATCAGCAGTAGACCTGGAGAAACGGAAGCCATACTGCTTGTCTGAGAATAGGTTGTTTGCTGTGAGATGAAGAATAATTTCAGCATTTGTAGTAGCTACTAACACTTTGCCAAAAAACGGTAAGGGGCTAATAGGCCGACAGTTAGAGGGTCAGAGATCTCTCCAGAGATTTTAAAAACAGAAAGTACAGATAAAACAATCAGAGCCTAACATTAGTAATTACGAGTAAAGGGAAGATGTTCCATTTCTACGGAGAAATTCATTTTGTGGCAACAAACAAATCGAGCGATATATATATATGTAAAAATTTACTTAGTTTTAATCCGAGATTATGGACAGTATGGTTAAATAAAATAAAGACAAGAGGAAAACTGTATTTTAAATCGCCTACGCGTTTCGTCCGTGATGGACTTTCTGCCTTGAAAAAGTACATCACAGACGAAACGCGTAGGCGATTTAAAATACAGTTTTCCTCTTGTCTTTATTTTATATAACCATATATATATATATATATATATATACCGTAAAATAGTAAAATAGTAATATCAAAATACAACGCGATTGAAAATTCAACTAAAGAAGTTAGTATTATATATATATATATATATATATAGCTATAAAACAACGAAAATCTTAAGAGAAGAAAATTCATTACTTAAAGGTGGTTAACAAAGGGATATATTTCTGTAAAATGCTAAAATCTAATTAAACACCATTAAAAAACTGGGTTGAATTTTTGAATATATATATATATATATATATATATATATATATATATATATATATATATATAATCTATTTATTTTAACATTACTTATTATGTGTATTTATATTTTTTTTTTCTACCACCCTGATGATTTACGATAAATTTTGTTTCTAAAATGTGTGTTATTCGGCAGGATTCGAACCTGCGACCCCTAACAACATAGAGGAAGCCACCTGCGTCGTATACACCGAAAAAAATTCTCACTGCCAACATTATAAGTTTTTCCACTTTTTAATTATATTAAATTATTATATATTATATATTTAAGTCCGTTTTTAAACAACCAAAAAAACTGATCAACTGTCTTAAAATACAAAATAGATTTTTTATATCAACTAATTCCGAATTTTTAGAATAAAAGTAACAACAATAAATTTTTAACCCTATATATTTAGAATTTAATTACCAAGAATACATTTTACAGTAGAATTACCAACAATATCTATTTATAGTAAAACTGCATTTTATTTGTAGTTGCAGACAAATTTCTTTTCAAAATATTTAGATTCGGCATTAAATAACATATAGGGCATTATTTAACACAAAAAAAATCAATCAACATACTTTGTTATGATTTTTTTTTATTTTAACGAGTGGAGCCGTACCGAAAAAATGGCAGTAAAATATTTCTATCGATATGCCATCTAAAATGACAGTAACATATATTTTGATGTAGCTACTATTCAGTATCTTACATTAGACATGAGAAAAAACAAAAAAAAAAAAATATATATATATTTAGTGTATCGAGGCAGCAGATAATTTTCTAAACATATACTGTTAAAAATAAGAGACAATGAATGTATATTATGTTTAATCATGAGCCATTCTAAACATCGTATTTTGGCTTTAATTTCAGGTGAAATTAAAGAAAAAAATTCTCCAAAATTTGGATAATTTTTTATTAAGTTGGTTTTAAGCTTTCGGCTTACATGAGCCATCTTCAGAGAGGTTACAAGGATGTTAACATAAAAACATCCACCATCAGCGACGATTTTATCTTGTGTTGACATAAAACTTTGCTAACAACAATGACAGATACCAAAAATAGCAAATGTATTTCGTAAATTTGTCATGCGGTTCTATGACGTCACACCGCGTGAGATCTCGAAATGAAAACAGAACCATATATTTAAATGCAATGTAGTGTGTTATGACCAGATTTGAACGTGATTTTATTAAGTGTGATTTGTTTGGATTTAATGTAGATGTAAACTTACGCTCTCACAGCCTGATTGAGCACTCTGGAAGAATGGTAGACTTTGAAAAACAGTAGCTACTCTGGCATCTACGCATCGTTCATTCAGTAATGAATTAGAACACTTCAGCTATCGGGTGTGTATAATGATAATATACACGCTAAAATGTCTGCCTCCTTCTACCGAGCACCTGTAGCTCAGAGGTATAGAGGTATAATCGCCGACTGACGCCAATTCGGTCTGGTTTCAATCCTGGGTATAAAGCAATCGGCTGTCTAACCGTACTGATGAGCTGTGATACAGCGAAACAGATCTGTCTGCAGATGACTATATATATATATATATATATATATATTGAGGTCTTTGTGAATTTCATTCGTGGAAAATCTTTTGTACAATAAAGACGGAAGCTGATGATGGTTCGCCAGAAATAGGCCCATACTTCCTATTTACCATGAAATAATGTATCTGCCTTATATTTGCTCTATATGTAATTATATACATATATATTTAGAGCTCTCTTTGAGAGTTATCCTACCACTGTATGTACAGGATACTGCTTTGGATTCTTCAATATCTACACTGATCTTTAATATAATAGAGAGGATATATATATATATATATTTTAGAAAAGATTTCTGATTTATTACAATTCTAGTTGGCAATACATATTTCTGTTCTTAGTGTTTCTTTTTAAATGAGCGAGAATTTTTTGTAAATAACCGTTATAAATGTCTGTTCTAAATATAGACATGTGAGCCTCTATGTAAAAGACATTTTGTTGGGGAGCATTTTTTGAGGAACAACTGTTGTACCATTTGGGTCTGACGAGCCGCAATATAACAGCATTATGCGGTGAAATATGTATTACCCATTGGAATAAATCAGAAATCCTTTCTAAATTATATTACGCTGTTAAATTAAATAAATGAATTTAAGATTGAGTTCTTTTGAGTTCGTCTCTATCGGAATTTACCTGGATAGTATACTAAGTGTGCTATGTAATATATATATATATATATATATATATAGTCATCCGCAGACAGATCTGTTTCACTGTATCACAGCTCATCAGTACGGTTAGACTCCGATTGTTTTTTAACCCAGGATTGAAACCGGCGGTTCTACCTCTGGGCTATTGGCGTTCGGTAGAAGTGAGCAGACTTTTAGCGTGTATATTATCATTATACACGCGCCCAATAGCCAGAGTGCTCTAATTCATTATACTGAATGATATATATATATATATCAGCATGCAGTGTGGCTATGGAAGAATCCAAAGGAGTATCCTGTATACACAGTGGTAGGATAACGCTCTAAATATATATGTATATAAATAGATATAGAGCAAATATAAGAAAAATTCAGGCAGACACGTTATTTCATGGTAAATCGGAAGTATAGGCCTAATTTCCAACATCAGCTCCCGTCTTTATTTTACAAAGGATTTTACACGAATCTTTGTAAAATAAAGACGCGAGCTGATGATGGTTCGCCTGAAATAGGCCTATACCTCCGATTTACCATGAAATAACGTGTCTGCCTTAATTTTTCTTATATATATTCTTCACTATTCGGAATTATAATTATTGCAAAAAATAATATAATAAGACACCATTAAAGAAAAATATTATCTCTCTCTCTCACTCTCTTTCTCTCTCTCTCTCTCTCTATATATATATATATATATATATATAGCCCTCATTTCACGCTCATAGAGGGAGAGACTATAGCGAGGCAACGTCGACTCAGTTCATTCTTTTTACTAAAAGTTTTTAAACCTGACTACTAGTTATGAAAGCTTTTATTATTATTTCTTTTCTTTTTAATAATTATGTCCTGGAGTTAATTGTATTCCCCCATTACGTCCATTGAAATCGTTTTCATTGCTCCTGTTATTGATAAAATAATAATTTTTACCAACAATTTTTTCCTGACAAAGTAGATACCGAAAGGATCCTTAGAAATCCACCCCTCTTTTTGGTATGAAGATGCTGGCGTCTGTCCTATTTAAGAAAATTATTGAATTTTGCAGTATCAGGCATTGTTTAAATATACAAGGTTGACCAAAATTATGCATACAGGTTTTTAATTATTTAAATATTGACTTGACTTATTTTTTTTATGTGATAGTGCCACAATTCAAAGACAGAAATAACTTTGCGGAACTGTTTTTGTTTCAATAAGATGGGGTCAGTCAATTAGTTAGTTAAGTGCCATACGTGAAACACGCTTGGGCGATCATGTCTCTTTCGAGACATGACTGACTGGGCAGAAGATTATCCCGCAGTAGGTTGCCATTGCTTTCTGCGGTAGACTGGTTGCCGACCAAGGCTACAGAACCCAATCTGTCTTGTTATTTAACCCATAACTGGAAGGAAGAGATGGATTAATACCTTTCCCAAGGGTATTTGCGCGTAAGTGAATGCAATGAATTCAACTGGAATTCGAACTCGGCACCCCGATTTCTCGTACTTGTCTATATTTCTGAGATGAGTTAGTATTTACAGTATTTACATTATTCGGACTATTGTTTTTGTTGCTATTTGTACAACGCAAGGTAGATCATATACTTCGGTTCGAAATTTCTAGCAGCTGAAGAAGGCCAGACTGTACAGCGGCCGAAAAGTCGTACAAATGGCAACAAAAATGAGGACAATATTCCGTATAATGTTAGTAATTTAACATGGCATATATTCTCATTATGTGTTGACATACTAAAAATATGAGATATCTAAACTTATCTATAAATGGAACTTTGTGTGTGTCTGTGTCTGTCTCTGTGTGTGTATATCCGTTACCTATAGACTCCGGAACGGCCGAACCGATTTTCTTGAAAGTTTACACAGTTGTACTATAAGCGTATGTGGGTGTTCTTAGCTAGGTTTTGTGTCGAGGTACCCCCGATAAATATTGCAAATCGATAATGTGGTCCGATTTTAGTCAAATTAGATACACTCATAGACAAAGACATAAGAAACGATATTCAGAAGTTTAAAGGTTCCAGTTCTTACAATAGTGCAGAAAATCGTTAATATATATATATATATATATATATATATATATATATATATATATATATAAAAGCAAGATGTTTGTGTGTGTGTGTGTGTGTTTATCTGTCTGTATGTCTTTTATACAAATCCACAATTTTTATCCGATTCTTACCAAACTTCACACAGATATTCTTTAGGATGAGTTTGAGCTCCAGGACCATGGATTAGTTTTAAAGCTTTCATTACACCCGAGCAACTCCGGACTATTCTGCTAGTATAAACTATAAACAATAACGTTTGGAAAAGTTCTACACAATAATCGAAAGTTGGGAAGCATTTATTGACTCTTATACAGGGTGTCCATAAGGTCCGTGTGCACTTTAAAAAATCATAACTTTCTTTGTATTTGTGATAGAAATAATATAGGTAAAAAAATGAGCATGAACAATTAAACTTGAAAGATAATACAGAGTTTCAAAAAGATGGAGCTCCTTGTCACTTTGCTCTTCGTGTTAGACAATTTCTAAATCAGGAATTTCTTAACAAATAAATCAGAAGGGGTTGACCATTTTATTGGCCTCTACGTTCGCCAGATTTGACTCCATTAGATTTTTTCATGTGAAAACAATTGTGTATTCAACCAAACCTAGTCCACTAGAAGATTTGAGAACTAAAATAACTAATGTGATTTCAGGCATTACTGTAAATCAGTTGGCAAATATTTTCCGTGAACTCCAAAATGGTATTACACTTTCTATTTATTGCTAATGATGGAGGATATGTGGAAACTTAAATAAAATTTCAATTAAAAATTAAAAGATATAGAGTTACTTCTTTCTAATCCTTTTTGGAAATTATTTCTATCACAAATATAAATAAAGTTATAAATTTTTTGAAATACACACGAAATTTATGGACATCCTGTATTCATTGAATTTCTCTTGTACTTTATGTCACAGTTTTTCTCGAAGATTCGAGAAATGTTACAAGATTGAAGGAGAAGATTTCCTGCATGAAGAGATTAAACCGAGTTTATCAAAATTAATTTTATTGAATAAATGTCTATGAAATAAAATGTACAAAATAATTGTAAAGTATATATTTACTTTGGGCCCACCCTGTATATATATTGCAACGATGGTGATGTCTGCAGATTGTGCCAAGAAGAGACGTTGGCTATAGTATAATTTCCAGAACGAGAATGGTTTCCGAAGTAATGTTTGGACGTAAAGCCCCAGAAGATATACTTTAGGATCGTACCTTATAAACTTCATGTTATGCATACTGAAAGTTTCTTTTATGCATTTGAAGAAACTTTGGAAAATTTGTTAATATAAAACGCCTGACAGTTGCCATTTCGGCAATATATGCATTACTCTTCAGCAATGAATTGAGTTCTTTCGGTGGCTGGCGTGTGTATACGTCGTTTATATATAACACGCTAAAATTCCCTTCTCTGGTTCCAGGTGCCTATGGCCTATGGTTAACTACTCCTACTGATACCAAATCGGTCGAGTTACGATCCCAGCCGGAGGCAAGTGGATGTCTAATCACACTGATGAGATATGATACAGCGAAACAGGCAACAGGTTTGTATGTGGATTACGTATATATATATATATATATATATATATATATATATATATATATATATATATAAGAAAAATTAAGGCAGACGCGTTATTTCATGGTAAATCGGTGGTATAGGCCTATTTCAGGCAAACTATCATCAGCTTCCGTTTTTTTCAGGTTTGCTTGAAATAGGCCTATACTTCCGATTTACTATTAAATAACGTGTCTGCCTTAATTTTTTCTTATATTTGATCTATATGTACTTATATACATATATATTTAGTGCTCTTTTAGAGAGTTATCTTACCACTTTATATACAGGATACTCTTTGGATTCTTCTATATCTACATTGCATGTGTGTGTGTGTGTGTGTATATATATATATATATATATATATATATATATATATATATATATATTCTTCATTTGTGAACGAGTTATTACGCAACTTAGGTTTTACCATGCACTGTCTTCGGGCGATTTGCAATATATATATATATATATATATATATATATATATATATATATATATATATATATATTGACAAGAGGTTTTGTACGCATTTAACTGAGCAGTTCTGTTTCAGTCAAACTGACTTCGAAATTTCGGGGAAGATTTATTGTAATTTCTACACTCTTCAGGATTTTTGTTTTCCTGCTTTTGTTTCTTAATGTTTTTCATATTTATAAGAAGTTTGATGTAATTTGATATATTTGTGTGTGATCGGTGTAGGGTTTGTTTCAACAACAGAAAACAAATTCCCCGAAGAGTGAAAATATACCAATAATGCCTTCATTAAACTCGGAAACCACTCTGACTGAAGAATCTCTGCTCGGTTTAGTGAAAAAACTCTCCACACAAATTCTATTAACGCTTTTACGCTTTATTTATAAATAAATATATATTATATGACAAATAACCCTAAAATATGCTTTTAGCAGAAAATTACTGAAAAAGCAGCAATTTTGGCACTAAGCTTTATTACAATTTAACGCTATATATACATATTAGTCACCACACACAAGCCTGTTTCGCTGTATCACATTTCATCAGTGTGGCTAGACACATCCATTGGCTTCTGGCCGGTATCGTAACTCGACCGATTTGGTGTCCATATGCGCTTGGAATCAGAGAAGGGAAATTTTAACTTGATGTATATATGCAATGTATACACACGCCAGTCACCGAAAGAACTCAATTAATTTCTGAAGAGTCACGCATATAGCAGAAGTGAAAACTGTTTTTAAAATTTTCTTCTCCACAGAGTTCAATCGTAATGATATATATATATATATATATATATATATATCAATTGTCCTCTTCACCTGGAATTATATATATATATATATATATATTGTTAAGTCACAGTTGTCCCTGATGAAAATATGTAAGATAACTTATCCCATTTTGATAGGATGGGTGAAAATTAATGTTTTAGTCACATCCCCTGTTTGAAAGAAGGGCATTCTGGGTAAAGAAAGATTCGGCCATGACACCAAGGTAAACGTGACATTTTTCCAAGGCCCACATTCTATTATTACGCATTCAACGAGTTGACATTGGACATGTAATAAAATTATAAAACCTTTGTTAAGAGTTTTATATTTCTCCACAAGACCGCATTTTGATCCGCTGGAAACAAATCAAAATTGTTGACGAGGTACATCTGAACAACGTGGTAACATATAAAAGAATACCGTCCCAAATACACAAAAAAAAGACATAGTAAACAACAGTTCCACTATTCCATTTGATTTCCTGGTGGATACTTTTGAACTGCCGCCTCTTTTGCCTCCATTCAAGAAAATCCAAATGAGGAAGCGAGACCTCACAGACACAGACAAAACCACAAGAGCACTAAGGTGAAGCACCTTCAAGTCGATCTTAAGCGTGCGCGATATGACTGAATACTTAAACAGGAAGGTGTTAGGGCACAATTAGCCCTAACGAAAATAAGGTCTTTTGACATCTCTGCTTGGAAGCAGGGCACTCTGGGTACAGGGTGTTTTGGCCATGACTTTGCTAAAAGTTATCCTCTCGTTTCATCCTTTTATCTTTCTTTATAAAACCACATTTTCACCCACTGGGAGCAAGTAACAGTCTTAGATCGAGAAGGCCTACTAGAGAAAATCCTTTCGTTCGATCTCGTGTCTCCCATAAAAATAACATTCATATTAACATCCCGATAATAGCAGCCTGATATAGCTCATAAGCCTCGTTGAAAGAGGGAATTTCAGCTCGTGAAATCCCCTCTTTCAACGAAGTAGAACATTTTTCCGCAGTAGGTTGCCATCAAGGAGAGTGAAAACGTGAAAGCCGATTCGGAAAAGGGGTTTTAGAGACTGTCTTGAAACAGTAGCATGGTTAAAGAGTTCGAGGCCCGAGCGAATTATTTTGAATGGACTCAAGAACCGTTGTCTGAGACAGAAAATATTTTGTTAATGTTGAATGGTTGGTCGATTTCCAGAAAAAAAAAATCTGCTCTGCCAAGGTTGGGCTATTTGATATCAGTGATCTGTCCCACTTGAATTGGCATTACTAAGTCTGTTGGTTTTATATGACCAATCAATGACTAGATAAGTCGAAAGGAAGCGAGAACAAAAGAGAAGCTAATGTGGTTAACGAATAATGGATGTCAAGAATACCTTTCAGCAAACTGATCAAGACTATTTTGCATCCCTTTGAAATATAAACCATTGAGAAATGCCAATAAAACACAAAAGTAATTTATCATGAGTTGAAAGCAATTACTGATAACAATAAAGGCAAAAAAAGTACAAGCAGATTTTAAAATATTTTGATGAGAATTCTCTGGACAAAGTAGATTAGAATGTTTGCGTTCCTGACATCTCTATTATTGTTCATTAACTCTATAATAACAGGGAACGGTTTCACGAATGCAAATGCGTAAAAAGTAACTAGAAAACCGATCTTAATTGTGCGCAAACCTATAAAATTTATATCTAACCCTTTTAGAGTGATAAGAAAAAAAATGAATATATAGAACTCAATCTGTTATTTAACCTGTAGATGGAGGGAGAACCGACGGATTAATACCTTTTCCAATGCTATATGTTAGTAAGTGAATGCAATGAATTCAATTGAAATTCGAACTCGGCTTTCCGATTTCTCGTTCCGAGACGATAGCCACTACACTACAACGCTAATACAATTTAGTCACCCAGTTAAGTGCCATACATGCTTGGGCGATCATGTCTCGAAAGAGGCATGATTGACTAAGTAGAAGATTATCCCGCAGTAGTTTGCCATTATTTTGTGCGGTAGACTGGTTGCCAGCCAAAGCTATAGAACCCAATCTGTCCTGTTATTTAACCCATATCTGGAGGAAAGAGACAAATTAATATCTTTCCCAAGGGTATTTGCGCGTAAATAAATGCAAGGAATTTAGCTGTTGCCATATCTGAGCCAAATTTGCCCAGGTTCTTCTTTTCAGTCTTGACAGAGTTCAAAAGAGTCTACGCGGTTGATTAATTATTTTCCATCCTACACGCTCTTTCCCGCAGACGAAACACTGCAAACCTCTCACTACTTTATCCCTATTTTCGTCGAAAATGTTAAGACGAGCCACATTCTTTAGCTAAGACCTGCCAAGTCGCGGGCACTGACGCGGACCACCCCCATATATATATATGTGTGTGTGTGTGTGTGTGTGTGTGTAGCGTTTACTACCTGATGTCCCTTCAATGTCGAAAGAAAATGTACACTTTGTAGTAGGTTGTAGTTTGGCCATATTCTATATATATATATATATATATATATATATATATATATATATATATATATTATTCTCTACAATATTTCTTGTTTTGAGCACTTTTATAAAAAGAAGTAAATACCGCGGAACCTGTTATTGTAAAACTGTTGAGTCTAGTCACCTGGATTTATATATATATATATATATATATTACAGAAAAGTGAAGGAACACGTACATTAAAACCACATTGTTCAAACATTTACTTTTATAAAGAGAACTCGTTACAGAGTAGAGCTTAATATTGTAGTTTTGTTATTAGAATGATTTATAAATATCACTACACAAAAATGTCATATTTCAGAACAGAACTGTTCCTCTTCAGATGATCATGTTAAAATAAATTCCAGATATAACTAGAAATTCATTTTATATTTTAAAGCACTAATCGCTTTCATCATTTTATTTTAACATATCACCTGAAGAGAAACAGTTTTGTTCTGAAACATGAACATTTTTGTGACGTGATATTATGCTTTTATAAACCATTGTAATAACAAAATTACAATATATATATATATATATATATATATATATATATATATATATATTCAAGCATGGATTTAAACAAACTAAGAATCTATTTGCCCTCTTGGCATATATTCGATCCATTTCTTCAGAAAGTTGGAACAACAGAATGATAGAATGAGAAAGAAGGAAGAGAAATGTAATGTCAGTAAAGGAGGGTATTCTTTATTGCTATCATAAGACAACAGAAATGGCTCAATCACGAGACCCGATATCGGAAAATCAATACAAGTCAACGTCGACTAAGTGAGTAAATGTGGACATCTCTTTTCTGAAAAATCCTTCTGTATTATTGTACAGGCGTGCATATGTGTGCCCGCGTACACTGATAGTTGTCTCTTTCTGCGCACGAAGATTGCAAAACGAAGTGGCCGCCTATTGTAATAGAAGCGGATTAATAAAACTAATTCTACATCTGAGGGCTCATTAGAGTCTGGGTCCGTAATTGCTAAAATAGTTCCCTTGAGGGCTTCAGTGCATAGAAATGTCAAATTGCTTCAATATAGAATTCAGTCGGTTAAGCGATTATACACGTAACAAATGAAAAGGAGATTTTACAAGAATTGGGTTGAGCGAAAAATGTTGGATTGTTTATCACTAAGAATAAGTATTTGTTGAATTTGGTTAATTGATTGCTTGATTGCCTGATCGTTGTCTACAGGTTATCAACCTTTTGCAGGTTATTTAAAGCCGGAAAATATTTTTATGTTATAAGATATTTTTTTTAGATAATAATGATTTAGTGATACAAGTTTTATTGTTAATTAATTATTAATTAACCCAAAGCTGGAAGAAGAAGAGGTGGATTCCATACTTAATCAGTATTTGATAATCAAACAAGAAATTTTAATGTGGATATATTAGGGACAATTAGGTATGTAAATCCTTATAGAAATTGACCCTTTAGTTTGTGGCTACACATTTCCATTCCAAAAATGTAAATAAATTTATCCATGTATCTAATATGTATTTCATTGGTTGATTCATTTTTTACGGTTTATCAGTCATTTGTAGTTTATTTAAAACAAGAAAATATTTTAGATTGTAAGAATATTTTCGCTATCATAATGATTTAAATGTGATCGACACCGACTTGGCAGACCGGCTGCAGTCATTCTCTCACCGGCGTGACGTGGCTTCCAGGTTCCTCTTCTATAAATACTTTTACGGCTTCTGCTCTGACGAACTTAGATCACTGGTGCCCCCTAAGTACGAATTTGCACGAGATACTAGATTAGCAACTAGGTCCCACACCTTTACAGTGAAACCGATACAATGTATCCGCAATTTCTACACCAACAGCTTCTTTTCTCGCATTTCCGGCCTGTGGAATTCCCTTTCACATACTTGCTTCCGCGACAGCTACAATCTCCAGGAGTTTAATGTAAGGTCAATAGACACCTCCTAACACACTAACTCGCATCCATTCTCTCAAACACTCTTCCCATCTACATCCTTACCCGTTTATCACCCTCCTCCTGACATTTCCTATACCTAACCACTCTTTCTCATCACTTTCCCCTATGCAATCCCCTGCGCAATAGTGGCAGTGGAATGCCTTGCTTGGGGTGAAATGATTAAAAAAATACAAGTTTTACTAAGTAATCCATAAATCGGAGAAGAATTGGGTTCAGACCTAAGTCAATATACCAAACCAAACGGGATATTGGAACTCGTCTATCCGATTAATAATTCCTAGCCATTATCTATTACACCATCAACACATTCAGTTTTACAGCATCTGGTGGTCCCAAGCAAATTTCCCATGTCCGTGAGACCTAAAATACGTTGAATGCGTCAGCTATATATATATATATATATATAAAGAGTTAATACCACCCACAAAATTGTTACATATGCTGATATATTCAGATTTAGACCACCGATATCTACTTATGAACTAGTCTAAACACTAATTGTCCATACTTATTAATACGACCAACGTTTATCTATATCAGTCAGTTAAGTGCCATACGTTATACACGCTTTGGGCGATCATGTCTCGAAAGAGACATGACTGACTGGGCAGAAGATTATTCTGCAGTAGGTTGCCATTGCTTTCTACGGTAGACTGGTTGCCGACCAAAGGTATAGACCCCAATCTGTCCTATTATTTAACCCATAACTAGAGGGAAGAGACGGATTAATACCTTTCCCAAGGGTATTTGTGCATAAGTGAATGCAAGGTATTCAACTAGAATTCGAACTCGGCACCCCCGATATATCGTTCCAAGTCTATATCCACTGCATATTTAAATATAAATACGTCTTTAAATGCACTCGTGGCAAAGCGATACCATTCTGTGTAATAAGTTTCGTCCTCTAAAGGGACTTCATCAGTCAATATATAAGCATAAATGTCGGTTATGATTATGCACCAGGTGGAAACGCTGAAGATATGAGAACGCTAAATTTTGAACATTTCTGTTTTAAGTTTTTTGCGTCTGACGTATCTGGACACACGGTCCAGACGATCGCATTCAGTTTCATTCCAATGATGTTTTTGTTTTTGCCGTTATTGCTTTTAAATACCCCTCATCGTGAGAACAGAATATCTCTCAACAAAAGTTAAATGTTGTAAGAGCCTGCACGAGAATTTACCGTTGATGATTTGGCAATCAATACACTTCCAATATAATTTTTACCGTAATAAATTGTTTTCTCTTTTAGTTAAGTAGCATTTTTAAATCGGAATTATCGTTAGACTCATTACGGTGAGCAACTAATGCACTGAGTTTGTTACTTTGCAAAAAGATCTTTTATTAAAACAAAAATTAAAAGTATAAAATTTAAAATGCAACGTTCCCACAATTGTAACGTTTCCCTTTGCTGAATAATTATAAACTATGTTTACGTTTAAATTTCCTCCCTCCCCCCTCTCTCTCTCTCTCCATATATATATATATATATATATATATATATATATATATATATATTGTATTTGGGTAACAACGTCTATATTATGCAGGTTTCATTATTAAAAATGAGAGAGAATTATGGTGAAGTTTTTTTTTCACATTTTTTCATGTGTTCCGATGTTTTTTTTCTTTTCAGAACTTAGATTATATAAACATTGTCCAAAGATTGTGTGTTTAAATGACAGTTCCATCCGATCTCATTTAAAAAGACATCAAGATCTTTCAAGACCTATTCGTGATATACCTGTTGATAATACATACACAATAAAGACTGGCTTTTATAGCCTTGGTTAATCACCAGTCTACCGCACAAATCAACCATCCGTCAGTGCATGGAATACTGCTGTCATATATGATCAGGCACCCCAGCTGTTCATCTTAGTATTCTCGATAGGCTTTAAAGGAGAATCAGAAACGTGATAGGTCTCCACTTGGCAGCTCAACTCCAGCCACTTTCTCACCGGCATGATGTGGCTTCCCTCTGTCTATTCTACAAGTATTTTCATGGCTTCTGCTCCGACGAACTTAAGTCACTGGTGCCCCCTCTATTAGAATTTACTCGTGCAACCAGACTGGTAACAAGGTCTCCCCACTTACAGTTAGATCAACCAAATGCAGCCACAGTTCTACTCCATCAACTTCTTTTCCCGCACTTCTCGCCTGTGGAACTCTCTTCCGTATTCTTGTTTTCTTGACAACTATAATCTCCAGGTATTTAAATGCAATGTCAATACCCATCTCTTATCCATTTGACTCCAGTTCTTTCTATACCACACTGTGTATCTTGTTCTATCTTCTTTTGCTTTCTCGCTACCTTTAGCAACTGTCTTCACACCTGTGTTTTCGTCCTTCTCTTTTCCTTTCTCTGGCACCCACTGTAGCTGGGCTGTTTTTCTCTTCACTCTCCTCTTGCCTAAACTTTTGCTCTTTTGTCGTTCCCTGCGCATCAGTGGCGATACCGCCTTGCTTAGGGTGAAACGATTTTAAAAAGAAGAAGAAAGCAATGGCAACCTACTGCGGCAAGATGTTTTGCACAGTCAGTCATGTCACTTTCGAGAGATGATCGCCCAAGCGTGTATCAAGTATGGTACTTAAGAGACTGACTTATATTCGAGAAAATCCGTCCGTTTTTTTTTTGTTTGTTTGAATTTCTGAAATTGGGATTAACTCTCAACGTTTATTTGTGCATTCATGTTAGTTTTCTAACATTATATATATATATTCACATTATTTGGCATTTTTTCCTTGTATTTGATACTATTTATCTTGTCATAAATTCTGAGGAATGACTTAGGAGTTGAAATTAATTGTCAGTAGAAAGTCGACGGGAGAAGATGATGCTTACGAGCCGGATTATAACTAGCATTAAATAGCGAAATAAGTCTCTGGGCCAGAGGAAAGATCACGTGGACAAAGCTAGACGACAGACTAGATAAAATGGCATCAGAAAGTATAACGATACTAACAAATGATTGAGTATTATTACCGAATATTGATATCTCATGTCGCGAGATTCGTAAGATTACATCAAATGTTAGAATAATCATTAATTATTTATTTTTTGGCCAAATAAGGTATTATTCTAATCTTTATCAAATCTGCATGCTGTTTGACTCTTAGTTCTTGTGTAAAAGATGCTTTCTTTGGTAAGAAATGGAAAACAAATAAATTGAAATAAATAAACTGAAACGAAGAATGGTTTGATGAAAGAAGATTGGTCAAACTTCTACAAAAAGAAGAGTGTCAAACGACTATATTTTCCCTTGACACCGCTTTTATTTTAACTATCTTCACCCATCGGCATTGTTTTTGTTTTTTTTTTAACTTTAACACGTGAAAGTTAATTTATGCATTATTTTTGTTCTTGTTGTTCGTTGTCTCCTTTTTATGGCATATCAATCTCGGCGGGTCATTTATTGCCAAATAAATTTTATTTATTTATTGCTGGTAATACGTTTTTCTTTGAACAATTTATTGTTGCTTTTTATATAAGTTTTGTGTCTAGTAATACTTTTTCTTTTCGAGAATCAAGATTCATTGGGATTTGTTTTTAAGGGCAGGGTCCCCAAGTCATACCCTTGTTATTTAACCCATAACTGGAGGGAAGGGAGGGATTAATACCTTTCCCAAGGGTACTAGTGCTGAAGTGAATGCAGGGTATTCAACTGGAATTCGAACTCGGCTCACCGATTTCTCTTTCCGAGCCGATATCCACTGCACCACAACGCACATCCGTCACTAAACGCTTACAGCACCTGGTATTCCCAAGCGGTCACCCATCTAAGTACTGACCAGGCTCAACGTTGCTTAACTTCGGTGATCGAGCGAGAACTTTTTGTTCTTGAGAATTGACAATCAAAATAATAAACACTATTGATGCAATTAAAATGTAATAAATATGCATACACCATGGTTCACTCTCACATAATGTGATTGACTGGTGTCAACCATAAATACAGACGAAGGCGAGGACGCATAGATGTCTACGTCCAGAGATCTACTGGTCTACCACTAGAGGTCTACGGGTCTACGACTATTGGTCTACGTTTATTGACTACGCCTACGTCTCAGGTGACTGCATGCAACGAGTACCGTCCATTACGTCTACATACTAGTCCTATCCGGTTACATTTGCTTAAACCGCTTAACTACCTCGAATAATATATATATATATATATATATATATATATATATATATATCACTTTCTGTGACATATCAACTATTTATTTATTGTATTGTTTATTTAAACTATTTAATTGTTATATTCTTTTTTGAAATAATCGGCAAAACATTAACCGAAAAACTTAAAGTCTGGTATTATCTTGATAGAAACCAACACCTTTTCAGTTGACCAATTCTAGCCATTTTTTTTAAATTGCTGCCTTGAAATCGTCAGGTTGTGAGCAGCTGATAGTACAAAATGTTTCCCAATCCCACCAGATGCACAGTATGATATTCTTAGAATGAAGAGTTACTTTTGTAGTGGCTAAAGTTGGCTTATGCCGATTATCCCAGGATCTTTTTCGCTGAACGTCCTTGTAAACGATCCATTCATCATCGCCCGTCACAATTTGCTTAATAAGAGTGTATTTTGCTTAAAAATGCGACCCAAATGATTATTTTTACTCAGATCATGTGGTACTCAATCATCGCAGCAATTTAGTATTTGTCTATATTTTTGAGATGAGGTAGTATTTATAGTATTTACATTTTTCCGACTATTGTCCTCATCTTTGTTGCCATTTGTACGACGTTTCGGCCTTTGTACGCTCCGGCCTTCTTCAGGTGCCAGGAATTTCGAATCGAACCCTTTATTATAATCACCAGGTTATATGAACACCATTCTTTGCGTAAAGCCTCGATTGGAAGTCATTAGTTATCTTCCTCTAACCCTGCAAGTTACTTGTTCACCAGTGCTATAGCCTGGTATTGAAATTACAACTCTAAGAGTCAAGTCAGGAACTAACTAACGTCGATATCCACTTGGCTATGAGGAGAGCAATTTAAATATCTAAGCTTCGCTAAGTGCTTATAGATGATGGATTTTGATAAATTTAGTTTTCCTGCCAAGTTCTCGTGTTGTATAATGCGGGTTATTCTCAATCAATTGGTCGTCATATGTGTAGTAGCTGGTCTGCCTGGTCTGCCTGGTCTGCCTGGTCGTTCTTCATCAATAAGGATACAGTCACTAACTCTAAACATGTAAAACCACTTTCGTAGAGTTTTGTTAGCTAAAGCATCTTCACCGGACATAGAACATAACTTTTTTGTTGCTTGCGAAACATTTTTTACCTTTATATAATAAAAAAAAAGCATCAAGTGTCTAAAATGCACCTTATAATCTTCCATTTTGTATGATACAAAACTGACACGAATTAAGTAACTTTAAACTTTCTTTCTCAAGTAATAATTTGAAGTGTGCTCGGAAATGTAAGCATATTATATCTAAACATTATGTATAAATGGTACTTTGTCTCTGTGTGTGTGTATCTGTGTGTGTGTGTCAGTGTGTGTGTATCCGTTACCTATAGACTCCGAAATGGCTGAACCGATTTTCTTGAAAATTTACACAGCTGTACTATAAGCGTCTGCGAGTGTTCTTAGCTAGGTTTTGTGTCTAGGTACCCCCGATAAATATTGAAAATCGATAATCGAAAAAATCCCGTTATAGAAGGAGCGGCCCGATTTTAATCAAATTTGATACACTCATAGACAAAGACATAAGAAACGATATTCAAAAGTTTCAAGGTTGCAGTTCTTATAATAATGCAAAAAATCGATAATAAATATATAAAAGTTTTCATTACGCCCTAGAAACGCCGGGCTATACTGCTAGTCTGTCGATAAATTTGACGTATTTGTGTTGGAACGACTAAAATTCGGTATAAATTTCCGGATAACCCAATAAATTTATGAATAGGAAATTGTTTTCATATTTATTTCTTTATAAATTGGTAAATGGTAAAAGACATTACATTAGTTATAATTTTATTTGTTTAGTGAATTGTATATATAAAACTATTGTTGTAAATAAACAATTTAATAAATAAATAGCTTTTAATACTTCTCTTGTGAATTCTCAAAGAACAAATGTATAAATTCACTTTCATCATTTGTTTAGGTTTTATTAGAATTCTAATCATCGCTTTTTAAGACATTGCCAAGGAGTGAAGGTAGTTAAAATCATAGCGGTGTCAAGGGAAAACTGTTCTTTTTTGCTTTGACGAGGACGAAGAGAAAGTTTGTCGGAGATTGACTCGAATATTTACGATGAACATTTTCTTATTTTTTTCCCCTGTAAACAAGAATTCAAAAGAAAAGATCTAAGGACCCATGACAAAAATTAAGAATTTAAATAGAATAGTTAATTGTGCATACTAGAAGTTTTATTTCTGTTCTTTTGTGTGACATGTTTTCTCCAGGACATTGTCGAACAAGGCTTTCCACAACTTCTCCTTTCTAGCTCTTAATAAGTTTTGTCTTTTTGCCATCTCTCCCATTTCCGGTTCTACAAAACAATTTAAACAAGATCCTTGGGGAAGTTACTCGCTAAATTCCTCTGTGCATTGTAAGTGTCAAATTTTCCAAGCCCTCTTTCCTTATGATGTGACCTCGGAATTAAATTTCACTTTCTGATTCTAAGGAGATATTATCTCTATTTATCATAAAACTTCTTCGTAACTCCCATTTCAAACACTGTTATTTCAGCATCCGACCGTATCACCTTGAGTAGATTGTCTAGCATTAATTGCCATATTGGGGTGGTGGTGGCGGCGGTTTCATGTATCAAAGTATGCTTGTCTACTAGCTCAAATGCCTGTTCAGGTACGTTTGTGTTTGATGACGGAGCCCACCTGTGGTTTATACCGCAACTATGCTGACTGGGCCTTAATTGCAGTTTCTGGGAATCAACAGTCAGAACAATGCTAGGACGCTGAGACCCTCGGTCACAATAACTTGCGGTTTTGTGCTAGCTCAGCTCTTGACGATCTCGCAAAAGGTACTGTTTACCCAGTGCTACTCACAAGGCTTGCCTATGTTATGGCTTTCATGCACTTTTTCAAAGGTTCTGGGATCGCCTCCCCTAAGATATCACCGTTCAGAAATTTGAACTTGGATTTTGTAGTTGACCACTTGACCACGCATCTATATAAATAAGCCTTATACTATATAAAAGTTCACCGTTCTTTTCTTTGTTTTCTTTGTTTCTAATAAAATTATTCTGATTTTTAATACTTTGCTTAGCTTTTGGATGTCACCTTTTGCTATACCAATTCGCTCTCAGATTGTGGCGGAAGATTTTCTGTTGCCTGATAAAGCACTTCCCAGATATTTGAATTATCTTACTGGCTTGATTTTGATAAAGTCCGATCGTCTGAGATTATCAAAATTTAGTGTTCTCACGTTCTTAATGCTCGTTATATATTTTCATTGTCATATCACTTCAGGACGCAGGCGATTATGGCTCTCCACAGATTCCTTTTACTTTATTATCTATGAAATTACGCTCGGGCGTGTCTCTTCAGGCAAAGTACTTTGCCTAGAGACAAGCGTGGTCGAAACGTAAGTAGCAAGTAAGTAGTTGTGTGTGTTCTTTTCACACACACACACACACACACACACACACACACATGTAATGTGTGTCATTCGGCAGAATTTAAACCTGCGACCCCTATTAACATAGGGAAAGCAACCAATAGATCTAGCGCGTCTTAGACGAATGATAGCGTAGTCTAAACAGAGTCAAATCAAGCCTATATAACGCAGTTTTCGATTCTATGCAAATAACCATCTCTGTTCGGAAATGTATCGTAATGTCAACAAATGTACAGACAATGTTAGGGAAAATCCCGAAGATTAACCACTTGGTTTATCAACCGACATATTGAAATTATTTTTTAACATTATTTTTAATCGATACTCGTATTTGAGTAGCTATTCTGTTTTTAATCAAACAGTATATTTATTTCTGATTATTTGCGATAATTTTTGTTACAAAAAATGTGTGTCATTTGGCAGGATTTGAACCTGAGGTTTCAATATGTCGGTTGTTAAACCATTTCGTTAATCTTCGGGATTTTCCCTAACACATATCTATCTATCTATCTATCTATCTATCTATCTATCTATCTATGAGTTTATTTATAATTATCTATCTATCTATCTATCTATCTATCTATCTATCTATCTATCTATCTATCTATCTATCTATCTATCCCGGATGTGCGGTGTGGTGCAGTTGATATCGGTTCGAAACAAGAGCCGAGTACCAATTCCACTTGAGTTCGTTGCATTCACTTACGCACATATACGCTGGGAAAAGTTATTAAACTATCACATCTATATCCAGCTATGGGCTAAATAACTGGACAAATTGAGTTCTATACCCTTTTATGGCAACCAGTCGACCGTAAAGGCAACTACTGCAGTAAAATTTTCCGCCCAGTCAGTCATGTCACTTTCGAGACATGATCACACGTATGGAACATAACTTGCTGACTCATGTATAGAGAGAAAGTGGAGAAATGAGACAAAGCGGAATATATTCTTTTAATGACAACTTGTTTCGCCTTGTTGGAATCTTCTGGTCAGAGTTAAAGACAAAAATGTGTTTCCTGTTTTTTAATACTTTGCTTAGCTTTTGGGTGGCATCTTTTTTTTCTATTTAAATTTGTCTTCAGTCTCTATTATGGATTTTAAATTTAATACAAAAACACACACTTGTATGTTTTATTCGGACCTGAATACACCAACCTCGAATACTAAGCGAAAAGCATTGTCATTAGAAAGCTTTTCTCTTTTGTCCCATTTTCTACTTCTATACGAATACTAATCAATATCCAATTAACACACGCGTAATTATAATCTAGTATGAGAAAAAGCAAAGCATTTACGCTCTGCTTGTAAAAATTAACTCATCCGGTAGACCTATATTTAATATATTTAATGCAATAAGTAAAAATATATTTGATGTAAAAGGTGAAAACATATAGGGTATGCAGGGTAAATTGTAGCCATTTTATATTTTTAATTTCATGCATGTTTTTGATTTTGTTGACTGTAAAGTATACTAAGGTCAGTTGGACACCATCTGTGAGAAAAAGAGCAATTCACTCCGCCAGAGATTTAGAAACGATATGCTGTACTGTTTGGCATTCATGCCGGAAGTTCCTATACGAACATTTCAGAGTGTTTGGAAGTCAAACTGAGGACATTTCAGAGTGTTTGGAGGTCAAACTAAGTGTAGAGGATTTGGAAAGAGATGAATGAATCTAATAGTGATTATGAAAGTGTTTGGAGTGATCACTAGTGATCCATCAGTGATCATAGCAGATAAAACTGATCAGTGAAAATTGAGCCCTGATTGTTGTGAGTTATAATCAGAGACCCACGATTCGCTACTTGTTATGATCAATTTCAAACTCTCTGAGACTGAAGAAAACACGAATCAGTCGAAACAATGTGAAAAGAGTGTCTACTACGCGAGCATTATTCATCCTTAGTACTCTCCGCCTTGTCAGACAACAAATATGAAGTGATACCGTGACGTGTTGCGTATTTGCGGGAGGCCTATCGTTCGAAAAGGTCATTACATGAATCCGGCAAGTGGCAACTCCACCCTGATCACAGATATGTTTATTCAGAGCAGTTTTTGGCCATGTACGTTGCGGTAGAGTGGATATCGGCTCGGAACGAGAAACCGGGGAGCCGAGTTCGAATTCCAGTTGAATCCATTGTATTCACTTACGCGCAAATACCCTTGGGAAAGGTATTAATCCGTCTCTTCCTTCCAGTTATGGGTTAAATAACAGGACAGATTGGGTTCTATAGCCTTGGCTGGCAACCAGTCTACCGCAGAAAGCAATGGCAACCTACTGCGGGATAAGCTTCTGCCCAGTCAGTCATGTCTCTTTCGAGACATGATCGTCCAAGCGTGTATCACGTATGGCACTTAACTGACAACATACGCCATACCGCGAACCAACATATTCCCAGATCTCGCCCCTTGCGACTTTTTCCTCTTTCTAAAAATCCAACTCCACTTAAAAGGAACAAGATTTTAACGGGACAGTTTCCGAGGAGATTAAGTACCGAACTGAGTTGTAGATTTTTTTAATAGTAGCAGTACCGATACTTTTTTTGTATTATTAATATTATCAAGTAAGGATGTATTGTAGCTATGACAGTGTATCTCCGAGATTGTAACTGCTTTTGATTTTCCCAGAAAATAACAGAAAAAATATTCTGGGAATATATCAATTCCATACAGTGGTGTGTGATTTAACCCTTCAATTGACGCAGGCACAACTTCGCCATAAACTGAAAACGATGGTCACTATCTAAAGAAGAGTAACACTGGATCAAGCGTCATCCAATGTCAACGATAGTGATGCACAACCCATCATTCAACAGAGTGTTGCAATTAATCCGTATCCTACAAATCTTTTGCATTCGTCTATCAACTAAATTACCAATATCAGTTACGCTAACTATTACGCTTTAACTGAGCCAAAGAACATCGCCACGAGATTGTTAAAAATTAAACCTACGTCATCTTGTCAGATGAGTCAGGTTTTCAGCTATTTTACGTGGACGGTCGAGTTCGTGTCTAGAGGTGACAGCAGAAAGTTATGGGTCTACGCTTGATAGAATATAGTTTCATATCTGTTGATCTAGATCTATCAAAATCTTTTGACAGGGTTTGACATGCTCGCCTTCTGTACATGCTTTAGCGCTACGGTATTTCTTGGCGATTTTTTGATTTAGTTCAATCATAACGATACAATTCTGAAATGAAGGGGCGAGAGTAAATATTTAAACGTAAACGTAGTTTTATAATTGTGCAGCAAAAACTAACGCTTTTTTAAAATACTCCAATCTAAGCTTTTCGAAAGATTAGATTGGATTACAAAAAATATGTATCAATATTGTAATTTTCTTTCTTCATTTAATGATAATACTATTAAGCTTATCAGAGAATATGAAAAAAAGTTTACATAAAATAAATAGATAAAACTTGTCTATGTTATTTAATGAAACATGCATTAATAAAACATGCTGCCTAAATACACACAATTTATATATATATATATATAAGCTCTACATATATATATATATATATATATATATATATATATATTAGCTCTACATTGTATTGAGCACATTTTTAAGAATAGTTCATATTATTCCATTCATAACTACCCTATATATATATATATATATATATATATGGTTAAATGAAATAAAGACAAGAGGAAAACTGTATTTTAAATCGCCTACGCGTTTCGTTCTGTGATGGACTTTATCAAGGCAAAAAGACGAAATGAAAAGCGATCAAATTCCCTTCATTTTAATATCTCGTGACTTTGCACTAAACATGAAGAAATTCTAAAAACTAAAATATTCTGTTAATCTTTTTAAATGATTTGGGAGCTTCTTTGTGGTTGCCAACACTGTTTGTTTATAAATACGTAATTTAGAATAAAGCTCATTTCGTCTTTTTGCCTTGATAAAGTCCCTCACAGGACGAAACGCGTAGGCGATTTAAAATACAGTTTTTCTCTTGTCTTTATTTTATTTAAAGATTCTGTCCTTAATCTCAGATTATAATTGAGTATATTTTTACAATATATATATATATAAGTAAATGCATGAACAAAAAGGTTAATAAACCTTCGAGTTCAACAACTTAGTTACAATATATATATATATATATATATATATATATTAGCTCTACTTTATATTGAGCGCTTTTTAAGAATAGTTTATATTAGTCCATCCATATCTACCCTATATATATATATATATATATATATATATATATATATATATATATATTCAAGATGCCATCAAAGAAAAAAGGTGGTGCCGATGATACTGCCGGAGATAAGAAGCGTAAGCATACATATTTCTCTGTGTTTGAAAAGGTGGAGTTAGTGACGAAATTAGAGAAAGGAAAGTCAGCAATATGTATGCGGAATAAACCGGCGAGACAATGTTTACACAGAGGATTTCAGAGGTGATTTCTGCCATCTGGTATATTCTGCTGTCCGGCAGTGGCCCTGTAGTAAGTGTGCCAGATCAAAGAGTGCGGTTTTTATCTATGATTGCCGACAAACGATGTAGGCTGATAGCGCCTGGGTAATATGAAATGTTCGGGATACCTTCAGAGGTAATATGAAGTTATGTTCAGGTTATCCTTGGGGATAATACGAAATGAAGTTTAGATTTCTGGAAAGTGACATGAAAAACCTTCAAAATCTCAATCCATGTTTACGCTGATTACAGTTACCTTATTTTTATTTCTTTTTACGTCTTATTTCATTTTGCCTTTGATCCTTAATACATTTTGCAAATCTCTGGCGCCGAAAATGGCTTTAATTTAAGAGGAATGTTGTTAAAAATATCAGAAACATTGGGTTATAATTCTGTCTAAAAACAGAGAAATCTTTGAGGAATTGGCTGTTCTTTTGAAAAAGAGATGGCGGCTTATTTCTTGTTTCCTGTTTAAGATTGAGTTCCCGGTTCTTCTTAAAGACATCTCATTTTCTTTCACTCCTCCCCCGGTAGCCCATTTTATTTTAATGTCATTATTGCCTTGACTGAGTACGCTAGCTTACTTGACTGAGTACGCTAGCTTACTTGACTGAGTACGTTAGCTTACTTGACTGAGTACGTTAGCTTACTTGACTGAGTACGTTAGCTCTGTTTATCTGCTATAGATTTATCAATCTTAATATTAAAATAAATATCGAAATTTGGTATTTTTCAGTTAATTACAAAAGTCGAAATTTCAAGGTGGGCACAAAGTTTTTAGACAATTTTACGAAGTCATTACAAAAACGTATAAGAGATTGCGAAAAAAAATTTGCTCTATGTTAATATAATATTAAAGTTATTTATAAGTACAATAATAGTATTATTATCACTATAATAGTATTATCAATGGTACGCTTTTATATTTAAAAGATGGAGAGAAATTGAATGCCGTATTTCATGCAACGTATTGGACAGACATGGAATTTTATTAACTATATATAAACATCACTATTTACTTCATATTATGTAAACATTTCAACAATAGTTTTCGTTGTAATTTTAATAATTATTCTATTTGTCTTATAAATTTGTGAACATCCCCTATATTTTGCAAAGATATAGAAAAGAAAAATAATATTATTTCTGATTATGACAAAGAAATTATTGCAAAATGTAACGATGAATTTAAACCTATAAAAATAAGATAATTTAATTTAGGTGATTCAAAATTATTTAAGTCAAAAATTATATTCAATGGCAAATTTCATAACAGAATTCACATACAATTCAGATGAAGGAATTAACTTTTCTGCTTATTTTACAGAAAAGAATGCAGCGACTGGGAAGACAAGATAAAACAAAACTTTTGTTGAGAAAATTAACACGAGTGGAAAATTAAAATATCGTAATTTTGTACTATCGAGAAAACCAGGAGAAATAGACGCAGAAATACTTGCTAAAGTTTTAACGAAACGGGAACAGAATCAAACACTTAGAATACAAGAAATATGGGATAGATGTCAGTGAATACTAGATACGAGATACGGAGGAAATTGAAGTAAAAGAATGCATATTTATACAAGCTAAAGATAAATGTTGAAAAAGAAAATTATTCCATGTTTCAGATGTGAAATGTTACATCAAGAAGACGATTGTCCCTTCAAGAATTTAAACTGCTACAGGTGAAGAAAAGTAGAACATAAAAGTCACACTGTAACACTAAAGCAAGGAAAAAATCTCACAGAAAAAAATTTCATACACAGGAAACCAAAAGAAATTTTTCGTATGTGAAAATAAAGGTGTGGACGCAAAAATTAAGTCTGAATACCCTCAATGTCAATAACATTAGAATGCTTAAGTTAGTTGTCATGCTGATATTCAAAATCAACAAATACGAAAAGTATGAAAGGAGAGAGAGAGAGAGAGAGAGAGTTAGTTGTCATGCTGATATTCAAAATCAACAAATACGAAAAGTATGAAAGCTGAGAGAGAGAGAGAGAGAGAGAGAGAGAGAGAGAGAGAGAGAGAGAGACTTTTTTATACTGTAAGACATTTTGTCTAATTTGCTGTAGTCCTGAGAAGTGAGAATGTGGTAAAGGAAGAAGAGATAGCTAAAAGAATGTAATGACGAAAGTCGAAAACACATGAAAGAATATTCTTCTGCTTCAAGAAACAATTTTCTTCCCGGATATAACATCCAAAACACTGGTAGTGGTATCACAATAATCAACAAAGCCACATGGAAAGCAAACAGAAAATCTATATTAAAATTAACTACGACAATCGCACGTGGCATGTCGGGTAAAAAATTATTTGTTATTGATGAAATGACTTTCAGCATTTCATCTCGTAACACGTGTTTAAAAGCAAAGTCTTATGTGCTAAAAAAGCAACAAACTTATTCGGTACTGACTGGATGGAATTTTTAAGTGATGACGTTTACCTATAAACATTTATTTCATGATAGAAGTGGATAAATGACCAGTTAAATAAAAAACAATGTGAAAATTTAAAGGAAAAATGGAAAATACTTTCCGGATGTTCTGTCGGATGAGTTGAGTCTGTTTTTCAAAGTCAAGACAAAATTTCAAGTGAAAAAATGGTCGACGAAAATATTTAAACCAAAACGGACCAAGTCTAAAAAGAATTAGTCAGACAGTTAAGTACCATACGTGATACACTCTTTAGGCGATCATGTCTCAAAAGAGACATGATTGACTGAGCAGAAGATTATCTTGCAGTAGGTTGCCATTGCTTTCTGCGGTAAACTGGTTGCCAGCGAAGGCTATAGAAGCAAATCTGTCCTGTTATTTAACCCATAACTTGAGGAAAGAGACGGATTAATACCCTTTCCAAAGGGTATTTGTGCATAAGTGAATGCAAGCAACCCGATTTGTACCACAACGCACATCCTAGGAAGAATTAGGCAGACTTTAAAAAAATGTTCTGTCATCCACCTGCTCGGACCCTTCAAATATGTTATCCGCTGCTTTCCCTTGTCTCTTTTTCCCTCTATCTGGCCTGTTAGTATCAGGTTCTCCAAGCTTTCCTTCCTCACTGCATGTCCCAGGAACTTTAGCTGTCTCTTCCTGATGCTCAATATTAATTTCCTTTTCGTTTCCATCCTTTCTAAAACCTCATAATTTCTCACATACTCAGTTCATGATATCCGCAGCATCCTTCTGCAGAACCACATTTCAGTTGCTTCAAGTTTTTTCTTCATCTTTGATGATATTATCTAGCATTCACTGCCATATTGAAGAACTGACATCACATAGCAATCCAGTACTCTTTTCCTTGTTTCTAGTGAAAGTTTCCTGTCTCTTAATATTTTATTCACCTTCTTGAACACGTCCTTCGCCATGCCAATTCGCCTTCCGTTTTCTGTTAGAACACTTCCCAGGTATTTAAATTTTTGTACCTGCTTGATTTTAATATCCCCTACCTGTATTTGGCATTTTGGGCTGCTCTTTTTGCTGATAACCATACATTCGGTTTTCTTGCAGTTTATCGTATTTCTTTTTTGTCCACTCTCTTCAGCTATCTTCTCTTGGAGGTCTTGTAGTTTCCTATCCGCGTCTGCAATCAGCAATGTATCGTCTGCGTAACGTATGTTTTTTTTAAAATTGTGGCCTCTGATTACAAATCCTGGCATAACATCTAGGGTCCTCATCATCGTCTCGCTGTACAAGTTGAATAGATCTGGTAAAAAGTCTCATCCTTGTCTTACGCCTCTTTCAGTCTTTGTATATCCGCTGACTTCGTTACCTGTCCGTATGCAGGCAGTTTGCTGCCAGTAGAGATTCTTAATTACTCTGATGTCTTTCCCAAATATGTCGAGGCTGCTGAGCATCTCCATCAATACTTTATGCGGGGTGAAATGGGAAAATGGAAGCAGTATCGACATTGGAATCAATTAAAGATAAGATTTTAATGAAGAAAAGCCCACAAAAAAGGAAGAAGTTTTGTATGGTCATCTTTGACGTGCCAAATCCTCAAGAATTTGTTAAACGTAGAAATAAGAGTACTAGAAAAGGGAAACGTAGAAATAAGAGTACTAGAAAAAGGAAACGTAGAAATAAGAGTACTAGAAAAAGGAAACGTAGAAATAAGAGTCCTAGAAAAAGGAAACGTACAAAAAAATATAGTGACTGGCTAAAACCTAAAGAAGGACAAAGTTCAGTCCGTGGCAAACTTGCCAGAAAGAGGAGGGGTTGAATCCTAAAAAATAAAATAAAATATTTTAGAAAATATAATATCTCAAAAGTGAGGTTATGGAGTAAATAACTCACCCCTGTTAGGATAAATGAGCTAGGCAAGGCGCCTTAAAGAAAGAACTTAAAGAGAGTTCAGAGTCAGTATTCTGATAGGGAGCTGGGCAAATTCTGATCCCTGGCCTGAGAAAAATACAATGCAAAGTGTCCGATCCAGTGGTTGTCGGGGGCTGAGTTAATTTTGACGCTTGTTCCGATTGTGCGCACTCGGGCTAAAATGAGCTTGTGTCGCACCCCGTTTCATTAAGGAGTTTTTGTGTAAATTCCCAGAGTTCCGACAGTCCACTATCGGGATTGGAATTGTCAAGTCACTTTTTCGAACTGATCAGAAAAAGAGTAAGTAATTGTATCATCAGTATATATACCAAGTTGAAAACTAATGCCTTTATTGAGGCCATTGATGAAAATTATGAACCGATTCAAAAAGAGAGCCCTCGGAACACCTGCATTCATGCAAAATAATCTGGTAGAGTGGCCATTCATGATTGATTTCATTCCGCGATTAAATGAGAAAGACTGAATGGGTTAAAAAATTCTTCGGGTATTATGATAGACTTTTGGCCTGTGGAGAAGACCGTCAAACGATTTCGAGATGTCCAGAACAGCAATCCGAGCCTCTCTTGTCTTATCGAAAGCTTGATAACTCATTCAACAATAATCGTTAGTATATCAGCAGTTGACATAATGAAGCGAAAGCCATATTGCTTGTCTGAAAGGCCCTGGAATGTGAGATGTTTAATAAATAAAAGAATTCATAGTCTATTCACTAATACGTCATGGCTGATATGTCGTGAAACAAAATAAACCCAACTCAATGAAGCCAGACTCTCTACAAATTTACAAAAATACGTCAATGAAGCCTGATCTACAAACTGACTTATTACAAGGAATACATATTTTATTCATAGGAATCTATTGTAAAAGTCTTGTCGGTATTAAATAACCCATTGAGGTTCATATGCCGTAAAACAAAGAAGACCGATTTTCCTTTATTGTTAAAAATACTTCAGTCATGTGTACTAATGTTATATTTGTAATTATATATCTTTAATGGCAATACTCATATGAATGAGTATCGCCATTAAAGAAGTAATTGGTCAATACTATATAAAAATATATAAAAAAGAGAAACGTACAACACAGAATAAGGTAACAGATCTTCATTGTTATTGGATCATGATATTTTTGTTATTATGAGCGGCTAAGTACAATTATGGAGAAGTTTATGATGTATTCGTTTCTTTTGCTGAACATATATTTCACTAATCCATATCGCTTGATCAGGAATGTGATTAAGGATTGGATTGAAAGCGGTGGGATTATATGTGGGTTATATATATATATATATATATATATATATATATATATATATATATATATTATACCCATGAATAGTTGTCGGTCGAAAGGCTTGCCTCGGGTTTTTCTCTTCATTTATTTTTTCTTAAGCGGATCTTTTGATCTTTTCTGATATCCCCTCTTAGGGTTTTTTTTTTAAAGCGATTTCATTAAAACTATTTGTTTTATAGTGTGTCATTTTTCACTATGGTCTTCCTCCTTGAGTGGGTATTATTGTTTTGTTGTACTAAACACACACACACACACACACACACACACACACACACACACACACATATATATATATATATATATATATATATAAATTAAATAGCATTTATTCAAAGATGTTGTATGTACATTTCGACATGAAATCCCCACAGGGGGTAACGTATCACCTCAGCAACGAAAAAAAGGGAAATTATTTTTTTCGTTGCTGAGGGAATACGTTATCCCCTGTGAGGATTTCATGTCGAAATATACATACAGCATCTTTGAATAAATCCTATTTAATTTATATTTGCTCTGTAATATTTTATTACATGGAGCTCTCTTCCTGTATCATTTTTTAATATTAAAAAAAAATAATATTAATTAGGATCAGGTTTTTGGAATTTACCTTCCTGCTTTTTCCGCTTGGATTAAAGTATTTGAATAATATATATATATATATATATATATATATATATATATATATATATATATTTGAAATGATATGTTTGAACATTATTTTTTGATCGATACTTGTATTTAAGTAGATATTCTGTTTATAATCAAACAGTATTATATATTCATTTCTATCGGACTGATTATTTTACCATAAATTTTTTTTACGAAAATGTGTGTCATTCGGCAGACCTTTATCCAAATAGGGGAAGCCACCATGTGATTTGGCGCGTTTTAGGTCTCTCGAACACGAATGACAATCAGGCTAAAGGAAGTCAAATTAAGCCTATAACACAATTTTCGAATTCATCGTAATAACCATCTCTGCTCTAAATTGTATCGTAATGTCAACAAATGTAAGCATGTTGCGAAAATTAACGAAGATTAACGAAACTTGGTTATAAACAACCGATAATTTGAAATGATTTCTAAATATGCATGTATATATATATATATACATGTGTGTGTGTGTGTGTATGTGTGTGTGTGTATTTGTGTTTATATATATGTGTATGTGTGTATATGTGTGATAACGATATATATTTTTATATATCAAGAATAATATTGGAAGAAAAATGTATGAAAAGTTTTCGTGTCACATATTTCGTCTTTTAGGAAATCATCGGACTAAATTGGTTATGTTGTGTTTATTTTTTTAAATTTATAGTATAGCCGATTTCATTTATCGTCTTTAATTATATATATAAAAAAAAAATCCCAGCATCCTTTGTTCGTGCGCATGTGTAGTCGCACCAGTACAGCAAATTTATTTCGATGATATGCTAAAAGACAAAACGCGTCAAACGAAATCTTTAAATTTTGTCATACACTTTTCCCAATATATAATTTTCAGTTAACAATTTAAAAATAGCGTTCTTTAAATTCTTTCGGTTTCTAAGGACATTTTGTTTTGTTATCATTAGTTACTTACTTAGTCTTTAATAAATTCATTTCGTTTTTCTTTTTGCCTTGGAAAAGTTCACATTGGCAACTAATACTGTTTTTCCGTTGTCTCTTACACACACACACACACACACACACACACACACACACATATATATATATATATATATATATATATATATATATAAAAACATTTAAGCAAGGCTTAAAAAACTAAAGTAAGATAAATGGAAGTGAGATGGATAGAAAAAGGATACTAATTAAAATAGGAAGTTTCGATTCAAATTAAGAAGTGCATACGGCGGGTGAAGTTAATCCTGGATTATCTCGATTTAAATAGAGGGCAAAGAGTTGAAAATCAGTAGAAAAGATTCCTAAATCTATAAAAAGAATTATTGTGATTTCTCTGAGTACATTTTAGCGAACTCGACGATTGATACCTTAATCCTACTGCCTCCTAAAATTGAAACTCTTGGATAAAAGATGATAATCCGACAATTTATTTCGGTCAAAGTTCACTGCTTTCTTAATTTTCTGAAAAGGTTTTATTCGGCATCAAGTGAAATTTTCAGAAGGTGTGTGTCACGCCTCGAAAGATTAAGTAAGTTTCCAACAAAATCATTCATTCGATTGTTTGGTTGGATTACTGAAATAATTAATTGCGTTTTCATCTTTCCAATGATATACGTCTGATATATTGCTATATACTGTATCGACGAGAACAAAACTGAACCAAAATGACGGCTAAATGACGGACAGCCAAACTGATATGTAAATACAAATATACAACATATTTTTATTCGCTTTTTCGGTGACTTGGTTGTGGAGTGGAGTGGAGTAGGAAGTTTCGGTCGGAGGGTTATCAGACATGCAAACGAAGACAGCCTAACGGCTACCCGTCTTCTGTATTCTGAACTGTTAAACTCAATTGACTTCTTCAACTAACTGCAAAACTCTATTAAATAGGCGAGCCTCGTTTGACACCTCACACACCCGGTGCATCTCGTGCATATCTCGATTGCTGATATCAAAGTTTGAACCGAACCCTTTACTACAACCCCTGGGGTATATCATCCTCATTGCATTGATTGGAAGCCATGTGTTATCTCCCTCTAACCCTGCAAGTTAATTGTTCACCACTGCTGTAGCCTGTTATTGAACACAGAACTCTTTGGGACAAGTCATATGAACTAACCAAAGTCTATATCCTCTGGACCATGTGGATATAGTATGAGATATACCATATCAGTTTTTTTCACATAGCATGAGCTATTACATATCCGTTCTTTCCTGTAACAGATATTACATATAGGATATTACATATAATTTCATTCCTTTATTAGTATATATTTAATATCAGTTATTTTCTATATTATTAGTTATTACATATCAGTGAAATCCTATATTATTAGTTATTATATATCATTTAAATCCTATGGCATGAGATATTACATAGCAATTCATTCCTATATTATTAAATATTACATATCAACTCATTCCTATATTATTAAATATTACATATCAATTCATTCTTATATTATTAAATATTACATATCAATTCATTCCTATATTATTAAATATTACATATCAATTCATTCCTATATTATTAAATATTATATATCAATTCATTCCTATATTATTAAATATTACATATCAATTCATTCCTATATTATTAAATATTACATATCAATTCATTCATATATTATTAAATATTATATATCAATTCATTCCTATATTATTAAATATTACATATCAATTCATTCCTATATTATTAAATATTATATATCAATTCATTCCTATATTATTAAATATTACATATCAATTCATTCCTATATTATTAAATATTACATATCAATTCATTCCTATATTATTAAATATTACATATCAATTCATTCCTATATTATTAAATATTATATATCAATTCATTCCTATATTATTAAATATTACATATCAATTCATTCCTATATTATTAAATATTACATATCAATTCATTCCTATATTATTAAATATTATATATCTATTAATTCCTGTATTATTAAATATTATATATCAATTCATTCCTATATTATTAAATATTACATATCAATTCATTCCTATATTATTAAATATTATATATCTATTAATTCCTGTATTATTAACGGAAGTCTCTACCTCTTATTGTGCTATTCATTTTGGTCCGTTGGTCAAGTTTGATCTCCGAAAATTTGAATGCAATGTCAATTGTTGTCTTCTTTTTTCTTAATTACTGTTCTTTTATTCTCCTCTCTCCTAAATAATGTATTTCTTTTTCTCTCACAATGTGAAACCATTTGCATCTCAGTGGTTTTATTGTTTTCCTTGGGGTGAAATGATTTTAAAAAAAAAGCAATGTGTATACAAATCAAACTATTATTATGGGTCATTAATTTTATATGGCATTACTATAAAGAAATTTCGTATGAGCCACACCAATGTATTTTGACAGAATCAGGACAAACATAAAGGCATTGTGAGTCGATCATAAATGTGATCAACCGAAGTGGGTCTCATGTGGGGTTGGTAGGGAGATCTTGTCACAGCAACAAAGAGCAGAAGTGGAAAATATCGATTTCCACTGGAAAAAATACGTTCGAATAATATGAAATCCTTTGAGAATGGGAGGTTTTATTTTCAAAATGACCCTTCTGTCAGCCAATGAAATTAAGAACACCGCGGAAATTGTGGTTGCTGTGCAATAAAATATGGCGTTTTATAACGGAACATTTCCTCTATCTTACGGTGCATATATGTTTTAGATAGTTTGTTTATCTATCTATCTATCTATCTATCTATCTATCTATCTATCTATCTATCTATCCTGTTCTTATCTATCTATCTATCTATCTATCTATCTATCTATCTATCTATCTATCTATCTATCTATCTATCTATCTATCTATCTATCTATCTCATCCTGTTCATTATCTATCTATCTATCTATCTATCTATCTATCTATCTATCTATCTATCTCATCCTGTTCATTATCTATCTCTCTATCTATCTATCTATCTATCACAACCTGTTTCTATCTATCTATCTATCTATCTATCTATCTATCTATCTATCTATCTATCTATCTATCTATCTATCTATCTATCTATCTATCTATCTATCTATCTATCTATCTATCTACATCTATCTATCTATCTATCTATCTATTATCTATCTATCTATCTATCTATCTATCTATCTATTCTTATATCTATCTATCTATCTATCTATCTATCTATTCTATCTATCTATCTATCTATCTATCTATCTATCTTTCATTATCTATCTATCTATCTATCTATCTATCTATTTCTATCTATCTATCTATCTATCTATCTATCTATCACTGTTTCTATCTATCTATCTATCTATCTATCTATCTATCTATCTATCTATCTATCTATCTATCTATCTATCTATCTATCTATCTATCTAAGAAAAACAAACACACAGAAGAATGAAGACATCTCAATAATGCCTTCACAAAACTTTGAAGTATTACTGAAGCTAAGTGACTAACATTTCCACCTTAATTCTATTACATATATATATATATATATATATATATATATATATATATTTTTAATCGTATCACCTCGAGCAAGGCGGTAACGCCACTGATGTGCAGGGGGCTACGTAATAGTGAGAAGATTTGAAAAAGAAAGCCGGAAACCACATCCTAAACAGGGAACAAGGGATGAGCCTCTTAACCTGTTCAATAGACGTGGGTGGAGTGTGAACCGGGCGATAGATAGATCTATCTACTCCAATTGAAAAAAAAAACAAAGTGAGAAGATTTGAAAAGAGAAAGCCGGAAACCACATCCTAATATATATATATATATATATATATATATATATATATATACATATATATATATATATATATAATGACTCTTTTATAATTTTAGAGTGACTTTTATAGGTGCTATATATTTTTAAAAGGTAGTTATTTCTCATGATTAAGTTGGTTGTATGTATTTTAGTGCAGCATATAATTAGTTTTAATTTTTTGCTACTATCAGTGGAGGATCTATTAGTATTTATGAGGTTTTTATGCATTTTTTCATCTTGTTAGTAGTGAGAGTGTATCTGATTGCGGTTGTATGTATTTTAGTGCAGCATATAATTAGTTTTATTTTTTTTTACTAGTATCAGTGGAGGATCTATTAGTATTTATGAGTTTTTTAAGGATTTATTTAAATCTTGTTTGTAGTGAGAGTGTATCTGATTGCGGTATATTAGGTTGATATGCTTAGGGTTATTTGAGGAAGTATTATGCTCTTTTATATTTATGCTAATATTACCATCTTTGGCAAAAAGAAAATATATATGTTGGTCATATGACAATAACATTATCAAGCAGACTTACACTATATATGTCGGATTCAAGTTCGAGTGCACAACACTTAAAGAAACATTTTGTCCCCATTCAGAATTCTGAGAAATATTAATCGACAATACAATAATATTTCACTACAAAATATTCAAATTCTCGAAGCCTTCTATATTAAAAAACACAAGCGACACTAAATTAAATTAAAGTGTGAGCAAAGCAATGATGTTCTAAAATGTCTATTAATAACAAGGTTTAAAAAGTCTAAATTGGAACTTTAAAAATGCAATTATAGCAGAACTTTTTAAAACCCGTAAATTGCAATTTAATTTTTTTTGTAACAAATAGAAATTAAATTACATCCCTTATATAGAAAATTTTGAATCAACAGTGCGTCCCATACGCATTCTCAAAAATTCGTAACGGCCAATTACATTAATTTTTGTCTTAGCAATTCACAAATGAAAATGATTTTGGAGAGATTTAAAGTACTTGAGGGAAAAATGACTTGAAGAAACTACAGTGCCTTCCTTGATAATTTTTATTTCAACACGAGAAGATAAATCCGTCGTCGATGAAATTTTTATCTTTGAGTCTTTGAGCTATAGCTTTTCATACCTTACTCTCCTTTCATCCATTCTTGAAATTCGCTGTAGAAATAGAAAATAATTGTACTTTGCTTTTCTTGGGCGTTCTTTTTGAATGTAGAGACGGTTTATTCATTACATCTGTTTATCGTTTACGGAATAAAAATTATAAAGAACTTAAGAAACTCTAAGGACCTATGGATTAAGTCGGATAAATCAAACAATATCTATAAGTGCAAACCTTCACATTATACTAATCTTCTTAAAAACAAAATTACTAGCCATTAGAGAAAATAACACATTGTCTGATATAAATAGTGACACAGCCAAATTTCCTGATGAGTTAAAAGTTGCAGATAAAATAGGTAAGATATCCATTACATTTTATCTAAGAGTTATAAATCCAATTTTCAAAGTAAACAAGATTAATTAATCCTACTAAAAGTGATTTAGGTTTAGTCTTAAGAGAATTTTAAAAAAGAATAATTGAGAATTTACAATCTATATTGCACCCCAATCTCTGGAAGAACTCTACTGATGTCATTAATTGGTTTAATAATATGAAAGTTCTAAGTCTGAATCCACCTTTCTTAGATTTGACATTGTAGATTTTTATTCTTCAATTTAAAAAAACCTAGATAACTGTATTAAATTTGATAAACATTACGGAGAAATCAACGATGGAGATATTAGAATTATTTTAGCCGCTAGAAAATCTATCATTACCTTCGGCTATTTTACATGGACAAAAGGGTCCTATAATAATTTTGATGTACCTATGGGAGCATATGATTTGGCCGAGGTTGATGATTTTGTAGTTACCTATATATTAGATAACTTAAATAGATTTTTAGACCATAAACAATTGGGTTATATCGTGGTGATGGCCTTATGTTTATCTCCAATAGCAATAGACCTTTAACAAATAGAATTCATAAAGAATCATTAGAGCCCTTACTTTTCTTGGCTTAATGGTTGGCTTAAAAGTTGGCTTAAAAGTTGAAACCTCGTGCAAACTTAAAATAGTAAACTACTTAGATATTACCCTTCACCTAAAAGACGGCTTCCACCAGCCTTATGTCAAGAAAATTAATACCCTCTCTTAATGTCTATTCTAACTACCCAAAAACGATTATAAAACAAATACCTAACATCATAAATACGAGAATTAACCGTCAAACTTTTAAATGAAAATTAGGAAATATACAACAAGGTCCTTCAGAAGAGTAGTTACAAGAATAAATTGATGAATAAAAAACTAATTCTTAACCCGGAACAATCTAATACTAAAAAATAAATGTAGAAAAAGGAGAGTAATATGTTTTAACTCCCCATTCTGTGGACTATCTAATATTAATATAGAAAAATATCTTTAAAAAATATCTTATTTCTCTTTTAACTTTTCCTCTGCCTACCCCAGTTTTCTTTTCTTTTTCTTTCCCCCACCACTTCTATTCCTTTGACACGGTTAAATTTAGATTTTTTCATTCTTTAATACAGACGTAATCTAAAATTTTTCTTCTAATATCGAGTCTTGAATATCTTTTTCTGCCTCATTGTCTCTATGTCTAGACGACAATTTTTTTTAAATACCCTTTTCTTATTTTTTATTCAAACTTCTGTGTATAGATATATTTCCGGGCTCCTTCCGGTATGTGAATTTATGTGCCATATTTGAAATAAATGTTTTTGTTTTTGATCGTTGCTAAAGAAGCGATATTTTTCTTGCTGAAATAGCTATACAACGTATGTAGAATTTGAAATTTTATTTAATATAATATACATATTTGAGTCTGTAACTTTAAAAAGTCTGTACTTTAAAATCTATAACTTTATATGTATTTGTGATAGAAATAATCTGTAAAAAAGTTATAAAGTTTAATGTATCTAGTTTTAAGTATAGTTATTGAATAATTCTTTACCCCAAAATTTGCAACAATTTTTAGATAAGAGAAAAATGTTTTCTTTTTAGCAGAATCAATTTGATCCATGGCTTCAACTGACATGTGAAAACAATTGTGTATGCAACGAAACCTAGTTCATTAGAATATTTGAAAGCTAAAACAACTAATGTGATTTCAGGCATTACTGTAAATCATTTGATAAATGTTTTCCGTGAATTGCAAAATCATACTACTTTTTTGTATTGCTAATGATGGAGGACATGTGATAACTTAAATAAAAGTTCAATAAAACCTCAAAAAATATAGATTTACTTCTTTCTAATCCTTTTTACAAATTATTTCTATCGCAAATGCAAATAAAGTTATACATTTTTTAAAGTGCACACGACACCCTATACACACACACACACACACACACACACACACACACACACATATATATATATATATATATATATATATATATGTCAGTTAAATTGCATACGTGACACATGCTTAGGCGATAATGAGTTTGAAGCAATTACTGATAACAATAAAGACAAAAAATACAAGCAGATTTTAAAATATTTTGATGAGAATTCTCTTGACAAAGTAGATTAGAATGTTTGCGTTCCCGATATCACTATTATTGTTAATTAACTCTATAACAACAGGGAACGGTTTCACGAATGTGTCCAGCAAATGCGTAAAAAGTATCTAGAAAACCGATCTTAATTGTATGCAAACCTATAAAAATTATATTTAACTCTTTTAGAGTGACACGAGAAGATTGAATACATAGAATGTAATCTGTTATTTAACCCATAGGTGGAGGGAGAAACAACGGATTAATACCTTTCCCAAAGGTATTTGCTCGTAAGTGAATGCAATGAATTCAACGGAAATTCGAACTCGGCTTTTTGATTTCTCGTTCCGAGACGATATCCACTACACTACAACGCACAAATAATTTAGTCATTTAAGTGCCATACATGTTACACATTTTGGCTATCATGCCTCGAAAAAGACATGACTGACTGGGTAGAAGATTATCCCGTAGTAAGGGTTACCATACTTTCGCGGTAGACTAGTTCCACACCAAGGCTATAGAACTCAATGTGTTTTTTTTAACCCATAGCTGAAGAGAAGAGACGGATTAACAATTTTCCCAAAAGTATTTGCGCGTAAATGAATGCAACACGAATTTGAACTGAGGTTTTCGATTTCTCGTACCGAGTCGTTATCCACTGCACCACAACGTACATTTTATTTATATATATATATATATATATATATATATATATATATATATATATATTTGTTTTTCTTTAATTCGAAGTGGAAGAGTAGGAAGGTAAATTCCAAGAACCTGATCCAAATCAATATTAAAAATTTTTAACATTGAAAAGTGATGCAGGCAGAGAGATCAATGTATTAAGAATACAGAGCCAATATAAATTAGAGAAAATTTTCAAAATTCAAAAATTTAATAGAGACAGCCCTTTCGCGGGTATTCTGGAAAATGAAAGAGGAAGGGCTGGATCCTGAAATGAAAGAGGAAGGGCTGGAAACTGATAGGTTCAGCCCGTATTCCGAGGAATTTTCGTGATAGGTGCTGTCTATGTTTACTGGAAAAAATTTCAATATTAAAATACCCCCACCAACACCGGCTACTGAATCTTAGGAAGGAATTCATCAGTAAGTGCCACCACAAGGCAAATTTTTTAAAGAATACTTAAATTTAGAATTTAAATCCCCGTTGACTAGATGTTAGAATATAAATTAAAAGGATTCAATTTAAGTTTTAATCTTAATTTTACCCTAACGTTAACCTTAAAAAGTATTTAATCCCCCTACCTTCCTATCCCAACCTCCTTTAATTGCCTATCCTTATAAAATATGTATTCTTTTACTAAACCCCTTTTTCCTTGGTTAACACATATATGTATATATATATTTTTTCTCTAATATTTTATTCTCTAATAATTTTTTTCTCTAACCTTAAAAAAGTAGTTTAACTCCTTTAGTTGTCTATCTTTATAAAATATGAACTCCTTTAAAACCAAATCCCTATATATATATATATATATATATATATGTGTGTGTGTGTGTGTGTGTGTGTGTGTGTGTGTATATATATATATGTGTGTGTGTATATATATATATATATATATATATATATATATATATATATATATATATCTTTAATAACTTTAAATTCATGACTTCCTGTAATAGATAAACTTAATTAAAAACTTTTAAGATATTACATTTAAATCTATTCCTCCCCTTCCTAAATATACCGTTTCAACACCCTGTAACCCCGCCACTAACAGCTCTGTCCTGTTGTACTTTGTGACCGTTGTTAACCTAAAACCCCTTCCACACATTACCCCAGGGCCTTCGCCATTTGGAACAAAACAATGTCGCTGACGTGACGTAGAATCATATATATATGTATAAAATAACTAGAGAGAATACTTTACTGAAAAGGGGCAAGAGACTAATAGCGCGGAAGTTAGAAGGGTCAGAGGTTTCAGCCGAGGTTTTAAAAACAGGAACTACAGATTAGGAATTTCGACAAGCAGGAAAGTAAGAAGTAAAAGTTGTAGAGTTTGAAGAGGTCTTTAGTTAGCTCTGGGTCACAATTCTTTATGACGATGACTGGGATTCCATCACCTCTGCTTGCTTCAAGGGAGCCTGATTTAGAAAAGATATCCTAGATCAGAGACAGTTTTGTTTATATATCACTCAGTTGAGACTCTGTTCTAGGTGGGAAAACAGGTGTAGGTGTTGGTATTCAAATGTGGAGTTAAAAGAGAATTGTATCGAGAGTCAAATGTGGAGTTAAAATTGTGGAGTTAAAAGAGAATTGAACGGAGAGAAGTAGGATTTGTGTAAAATCGATACCAGCGTGGCTGTGAGCGCGAGAACTGGTCAATATCTTTTTATTTATTTTCTTTCAAACGTATCTAGAGATTTAAATGTGCAGATTCCATGAAATGTAAAATTTTATTGCGATCATGGACTCATTGGCCAAGCAAAGCGACTCGGAGATAGCTATCAACTTGCTATAAACGATTTAAAGGCACAGCAGATGAATCTGTGTAAATCCCACGACCCTATTATGCCACCCGACTTTTCACACGGTCGGTGTCGCAGTCTACGCTAAAGGGTGAGATATAAGGTCGAAAAGGTTGGCTATGCATTTTTCATCAGGTGCATGCTTTATGTCACACACAACACAGATGTGACAACCAGATAATTTTTACGATTATGTTACCTTCAACATGTGACCTCCTAGCTGTCCTAATTTGAATCCTTGGGACTATTATAACTGGAGAGTCGTGGAGAATGAGACGTATTAACGGATCGACGCATTACCTACCAAGAATGAAACTGACCAACATTTGATGACAAGGGGGAAAGAGAAGCAAACATGATATGTAGGTGACATAGGGATTTATCTCATCAAACACTGAGAATGGTCTTATTGAATAAATTGTTTTCTTTATTTTTAGAATGTAAAATTGTGTACAAATTACTAGACTGGCGGCAAAGTCTCATCAATTTATAGTTTTATTGATCAGATAAAAGCGTAAGTTCTAGGCTAACCGTTAATTTTCTCGCATTTTTCGTTTGTGGAACTCTCGTCCGGCTACTTGTTTACCAGCCAACTTTGATTTTCAAAAATTTAAATGCAACGTCAGTTGCTATCTAATGTCTTGATTTGCGTTATAAAACGTCGCTCAATAAATCCCGGGCCTAACTAATAAAACAACTTTTAGGCAAAATTCGACTTTATTCATCAACATAGTTCTCTTCTCGAGTGATACACTGATTCCAACTCTTCTTTAACAATTCGATGCCTTTTTATTTGTAGAACGATTTGTCCTTGGAGCCAAAATACACCTCAGTTTCCGATATCTCTTCTTCATTGAAGCTAAATCTCTTTCTCTGGAGCATTCTTTTGAGGTCTGCAAACAGTCAGTAGTCAGCAGTAAAACGCTGATACATTTTTGCCAATCTAGTCGAACACTAAAATTCATGCGGTCGAGGTACGAAGTAGGAAAGTTTACTAGAAAAAATACCATGGAAATATGTCCAGAAAAAACAGAAAAGCCACGTCAGGGGGTGAGAATGTGGCTGAATCCAAGTTGCCAGGTCAGGACAGATAACATTACGGATCCTTGTTTGAATTTTGTCTAGAATTTCGTGATGTATCCTTTTTTCAATGTCCCTTCAGGACATAGGTGATCATCGCCTTCCCCAACACCCTATCCCTTGTCGCTCTTAATACCCTTTCTCCCGTGATCCCATTCAATTCCCGCTCCACCGTTCATCTGCTCAAGTATGTCATGCGTTGCTTTCCCCTGTCTCTCTTCCTCTTTATTTGTTAAGTGCGCATCAGGTTCTCCAAGCCCTCCTTCCTCATTACATGTCCCCAAAACTTCAGCTGTCTTTTCCTGCTTATGTCCATCCTTTCCAAAACCTCATCGTTGTTTACATGTTTTGCCAATGGTATCCTCAGTATCCTTCTGTAGAACCACATTTCGGTTTTTCCCTCATCTTTGATGAGATTGTTCGGCATTTGCTGACATATTGAAGGACAGTCAACATAAAACAATCCAGTGCTCTCTTCTTTGTTTCCAGCGAAATTTTTCTGTCTCCTAACACTTTTCTCAGCTTCTGGAAAGCATCCTTGGTCATACCATTACGCCTTCGGATCTTTGTATCGTAGTTTACGTCTTCTGTTAGAAAAATTTCCCTGGCATTTAAATTTTTGCACCTTTGATTTTAGTATCCTCAGGTTGTAATTGGCATTTTGGGCTCCTCTTTTTACTGATTATCATACATTCTGTTTTCTTGTAGTTTATATTTAGTTCTTTTTCAAATTTCTTTAACGGTTTCCTTTAGGAGGTCTTTAGGAGGAACACAAAATAGCATATGGCAGCATTATTCATTTCACAAATGGTAGATTTAAGGATGCGCTCCAAAGGTTGAGGAGAGTTTTAAGAGACGGGAAAATTTCGCTATAAGCGAAAAAAAAAAAAACAAAAAAAAAAAACAGAGAACTGGATTGCTATGTGATGTCAGTTCTTCAATATGGCAGTGAATGTTGGACAATATCATCAAAGATGAAAGGAGAAATTAAAGAAACTGAATTGTGGTTCTACAGAAGCATACTGGATATAAAGTGGGGGGTCACTTCTTTATTACAATCAATATATAAACTGATCCCTCACTTTGTGGTCACAGCAGTTTCTATACATTTATATTCCTGCCATCCAAAAGCACAAGGAAGCATTCCAGAAGTTGAGTAAAGTATTAAGAAACAGGACAATTTCGCTAGAAACAAAGAAGAGTGTACTGGATTGCTATGTGATGTCAGTTCTTCAATATGGCAGTGAATGTTGGACAATAAGATAAAGGAAAAACGGAAAGTGCCACGCAGAGATCCGAAGGCAAATTGGCATGGCGAAGGAAGTATTCCAGAAGTTGAGTGAAGTATTAAGAAACAGGACAATTTTGCTAGAAACAAAGAAGAGAATAATGGATTGCTATGTGTTGCCAGTTCTTCAATATGGCAGTGAATGCTGGACAATGTCATCAAAGATGAAGGAAAAACTTGAAGCAATTGAAATGTGGTTTTACAGAAGGATGCTGCAGATACGATGGATTGAGCATGTGAGTATGTGAGCAATGATGAGGTTCTGGAAAGGATGGAAACGAAAAGGAAATTAATACTGAGGATCAGAAAGAGACAGCTGAAGTTCCTGAGACATGCAATGAGGAAGGAGGGCTTGGAAAACCTGATACTAACAGGCCAGATAGAGGGGAAAAAGAGACAGGGGAAAGCAGCGGATAACATATTTGAAGGGCATGACCCGGTGGATGAAAGAACGAGGGTTGTGTGGTGTAACAGGAGAAAGCGTGCTAAGAGTCACCAGGGATAGGAAGACGTGGAAGGCCATGATCGCCCACCTCCTGAAAGAACAGGGCACATAGAAGAAGAAGATTTATAAATTTGAACGTTCAAGTGAAATATTTGTCTGACACAACAGAGTGAAACAGTTTTCTAAGCATCAGGCCGAGCAATTGATTCATTATAGTCACCCCTCTTCATGTCAGAGGAAAACGTAAAGCTAAAATGGGGCAGTGTGTTTTTCTTCTGAAGGTTAGCATCAGCTAACAGACGTCAAAATAGTTAGCGTTAGCTGACGGATGGCAAAATAGTTCTCTATGATGATTCAAAAGTAGCACTTTTATTAGGGAGTACTTAAAGTGGTGAAGATATGCGTTGTGGTGCAGTGGATATTGACTTGGATTGACAAATCGGGGAGCCGAGTTCGAATTCCAGTTGATTTCGTCGCATTCACTTACGCACAAATACCCTTGGGAAAGGTATTAATCCGTCTCTTCGCTTCAGTTATGGGTTAAAGAATAGGACAAATTGGGTTATATAGCTTTGGCTGGCAACCAGTCTACCGCAGAAAGCAATGACAACCTACTGCGGGATAATCTTCTGCCCAGTCAGTCATGTCTCTTTCGAGACATGATCGCCCAAGCGTGTATCACGTATGGCACTTAAGTGACTGACTGAATATAATAGTTGGAAATATAATTAAAATTTGTACTGGGCATAAAGTGGGGGATCAGTCTTCTATTGTTAAGAAGTAATAAACTGATCCCCAACTAATACTTAATATAATAATGTAATATAATCTATCTCTTCTCTCTCCAGGACAGATTGGTTTCTATAGCCTTCGTCGGCAACCAGTCTACCGCAGAAAGCAATGACAACCTAATGCGGGATAATCTTCTGCCCAGTCAGTCATGTCTCTTTCGAGACTACTACGCTTAAAATTCATTATATCTGACCTCCGTCAGTTTCGAGAAACCTTGGATCTGCGCTCAAAGATTTATGCCTCTCCTGTTGAATGTAGTGCGTATCTGTTGTTGATGTACAGGCTCACATAGAAGTGACAAATTCAATTGCAATGAATGCATGTGAAGACGATCTCATCTAATGTCTTATTTTTTTCTTTCCGTCAGGCATACTTCTCTTTGCAGCAAGCCTTCGTTTCTTCTTCTCTTGCAACAACCTTCGGTGTAAATCGTGTCTCAAGCGTGAACGATCGTTGGCGACGTTTTCTAACCTCTTGATGTCCATGGCCATTGCCTTCATGTTCTTTTGCAGACGTCGTTAAAATGCAAATGAGGTCACTCTCGTACGCTCTTGTTAATGTCCCGTTCCCCTTACAGATGAACCTTCGGAACCTTCCCATCTGGCATACAATGTTTATGTCCAAACCAGCGAAGCCGGCGCTGTTTAAGAGTTGCCTATAGGCTGGGTAACTGGGCACGGGTGAGAACTACGGTATTGGTGAACCGGTCGGATAAATTGTTACCCAGAATCTGTCTCAGACATCAAAGTTGTTAGGTGCTGAAGACTCTCTCCTGTCTGCAATAACGGCTGCAAGTCTCGTTGCCTTGGAGCATCACGCTGACGATGCATGCCCTATTAGTCAGTTATGTGTCATACGTTGCCATTACTTTCTGCAGTAGACTGGTTGCCAACCAACGCTATAGAAGCTAATATGTCCTGCTATTTAACCCATAGCTAGAGGAAGAAGAGACGGATTAATACCTTTCATAAAGATTAACTGGAATTCGGACTCGGCTCTCCGATTTTATTGTTCCTAGCCGATACCCACCAAAATGCACATGCTCTATAGACCGCAATTTTAGTGTTGTAATAAGCTTTTTGTTAACCCAGACCCTCAAGGCAACCTGGCAAACGTGGATTCATAATACGGACATAATATAGCTGGTTATAATTATTTAACAATGGCTTTTACGCTAATGCTCAAAGGTGGGAATTTTACACTGTCATGCTGATTAGTGCTAATTTCATTTTAAATTTCGATCGTCTGAGCAGAACGGATTGAGCACCCGTAATATACTATTTTGCTCTTACTGCAAAATGAATTTTTATTATCTGTGTAACATAAGTATCAAGAAAGAGAATCTGCCGTTATAATCTAAAAGCATCTTTTCTCTTTTTTACCCAAAGAACATAAATCTTCCCATCTGTGATTGTGAACAATAGGGAGAAAAGTAGTAATTGGGTGATTACTTTTGTTATATTCAATAATGAAATCTCATATTTCTGGGAATGGTTCCTATAAAGGCAGATAATCTTTAGGAACCTATTCTGCTTATTTTCTTTTCAATCTAAGAATGGAAACAAATCATTTCATTGCATAAGAAATATTAAACCGCTTTGATAATTTAGTAGAAAACATTTATTTTTTAAAGATATTTTCTAGATTAAATTTTGTTCTCATCAGTACCCCGACTAATCAATGAATTTGAAGTTCTCACCTCCCCATCGGACAAGGCTGAATGCTTTGCCCGTAGATTCTCCACCAATTCGACACTGGACTCGTTAGGAATACCTACACCCGACTTCCCACCCAGAACTAAGGCTCAACTAAATAACGTCCACATTACACCCTCGCTGGTCTCCAAGATAATTGTACAACTTGACCCACACAAAGCTAGCGGCGGGGACGGAATCCCAATCATAGTACTGAAGAAATGTGCTTCAGAACTCTCCTCTGTCCTCTCTAAACTCTATAACCTCTGCCTATCTGCTTCCTGTTTTCCTGCCTGTTGGAAGTCCTCCTGTGTAGTTCCTATATTTAAGAATTCTGGCGAACCCTCAGACCCCGCCAATTACCGCCCTATTAGTCTCCTTCCGATCTTCGGCAAAGTTTTCGAAGCCATTATCAACGTCGAGGTGATTCAGCATCTCACGGCCCACAGGCTTCTCTCTGACAAACAGTTCGCTTCACCAGGTCTACTGCTGATATGCTAACGACCATTACCGAGTACATATACCGGGCACTCGACAAGAATGGCGAAGCCCGAACCGTTGCCTTGGATATATCCAAAGCGTTCGACAGGGTCAGGCACGCTGGCCTCTTATGCAAACTGCGGAGCTACGGTATAACTGAACATCTGTTTGACCACATCAAGTCATTCCTCTCTTACTGCACATTGAAGGTAGTATTAAATGGGCATGCCTCCCAAAACTACCATACGAACGCGGGCGTCCCTCAAGGTTCTATCCTAGGTCCCACGCACTTTCTGATGTACATTAATGATCTCCCCGACGCCATTAGATACCAAGTAGGCATGTACGCTGATGACACCACAATCTACTCTCGCCTCGATCAAAAACCCGGTGTGGGTGACAAAGCGAACCACGCTGCCGAGCTTGAAAAGGACCTCCAATCTGTAGTGGCCTGGGGTAGGAAATGGCTAGTAAATTTCAATGCTTCTAAAACGAAGCTGTTATCAACTAACCACCATAGACAATCGCATCTACCTCCCATTAGCATGGAACAGGCTTGCCTCCCAGAGAGTAAAACACTACGCCTCCTTGGCCTTACACTTTCGGCGGACCTCAAATGGAATGACTATATCGAATCCCTTGCCAAATCTGCCGCTATGAAAGTCGGCTCTCTGTGCAGAGCCCGGAAGTTTTTCCCACCTGTATCTATCTTGTACATATACAAATCTACCATCCGCCCATATATTGAATACTGCTGCTATATCTGGTCAGGTGCCCCTGCTACTCTCCTTGGGCTTCTTGACAAAATATAAAGGAGAATCTGTAACGTGGCTGATACTGACTTGGCAGACCGGCTGCAACCACTCTCTCACCGGCGTGATGTGGCTTCCTGTGCCTCTTCTACAAGTACTTTCATGGCTTCTGCTCCGATGAACTTAGATCACTGGTGTCGGCTAAGCACGAATTTACACGAGATACTAGATTAGCAACTAGGTCCCACCCTTTTACAGTTAAACAGATAAGATGTAACCGTAATTTCTACTCCAACAGCTTCTTTTCTCGCATTTCCCGACTGTGGAATTCCCTTCCATAAGTCTGCTTTCCAAACAGCTACAATATCCAGATGTTTAAATGTAGGGTCAATAGACACCTCATATCACACTAACTTTCAATTATTCTCAGAACACTCTCATCTACCCAACCCTCATTCTCAGTATCCTTACCCGCCTATCACCCACCCTCTGACATTTCCTATATTTAACCATCCTTTCTCGACTCTATGTAGCCCTCTGCGCAGCAGTGGCAGTGAAATGCCTTGCTCGGGGTGAAACGCTTATTAAAAAAAAATTCTGTTCAGAAATATGATGCTTTTTGATTCTAGTATCATCAACTGTGCCATAGCTTCTTAGTCACATTCGAATTGAATCACTGCCTTTACAATGGAAGCTCTATCAAATTTATAATTAGAAAATTTGCCAGATTTTTAGCTTTAGGATGATTTCTTTTGTCAGAAGAAATTATAATCATTAGAGAAAACATTCTTTCAGCCTTCGCTGAACTTACAGTAATGAGATTTTGATATTTTTAGGTTTTTGGATAGTTTTTGGTACAACATGTTTTTTATAATTTCTTGTTACTTCTAGTTACGTGGGTATGAATGGGGTGTGAGTCTATAACAGTTTTAATAGGCGTGAGCCAGAGTATGGCGTAACTAATATCTTACACAAATTACCGGCTATTAATATATAAGAATTTTTTTGGATAATCCAACAACCGGCTCGCTAAGCTTTTTAATTTTAAATATCGGTTCATGCGGACCAGTAAGATTCCACCAGTTGCTATAATGAACAATGGTCTTGAATAATATCTAGAAAAATAAATGAAGAGTAGATGCTCTTCGTTTATTTTTCTAGATATTTCAATATGTATGTGTTTAATCCTGTTTATAACTCCCTTGTTTGATGAAATACAATATCGCCATCACTTTGTAGTGTAGCGATATTAAGACTAAAAAAATAAAGTTGTTTTGACTGAGGAATTTTTCAGTCGGTTAATACACAGAAAAATTATCTCATTATTTCACTTTTGAATCATTGTACCAAGAAGACAATCATCGAAAAATATGCACAATAACTTTCTTAAGGATTGCACTGGCAAGATAGCCTATGCTCCGGGGCGAAGTTTATTCTGTTACGAGAGTAGCATGGTCGGTTATCGGTGATTAAACTAGGCTTTTCTGGTGAGGAGTGTGTCAAAACACCAAGCAGGATTAAAATCAAGACCTGATAAACTGCGGATGAGCATTCTTGTAGGGTCAATGTCTATTTGGTACAATCGAATAAATCTGACGCAGTCGCTATCTATCAAACATTAGAGACGAATAACTTATAAGAAAAGTCTGAAACTCACGGGGGTTAAAATTAGAATGTTGGAGATTACTGCAGACTAGTTATTAGTTAGAACAGTGTATGGAAAGAGAAATGATGACAAGGCATTTTCAATTTAATGCTACTTAACAGACAAAGCAATTTTGTCCATCGCAGAATTATTCGAGCAACTCAATACATAGTGGTTTTAAGAAGTGGGGAGTTCAGTCTAAATCTCCACATAAGACTGAACTACCAGCAACATATCCAGGAATCGATAATACGGCATTGCTGAAAGGAGGGTTTCCTGTACGTGAAGTCAACGGTCAGGCTTGGAGGTTCTTTCGATGAAATTAACGGCCACGTTTCTGTGGCCAAGGTGAGCATTAAAGTTGGAAGCTATCGACTGTGGTTTGACCTGGATAAGGATGGGCTACGACAGGTTTACTTTCCAAAGAACTGCCACGCATGAATGCATATATATTCGGTTTTTAAACAAGATATGTAGAGGAAACTGATCAGATGCTCAACTGTACAACAACCTTATATGCCACATTCGGGATGAGGATGAGTTGCTTTTAAAATGCGTAAAATCAATAGATATTGTTCCATAATATTTCACAACGTACTAGTCTTCGGTTTTCCCCGTAGCAATGCTAGAAACCAATGTAATTAACAGCAAACAAAAGAAGCAAAAATCCTTCAGAATAGGTACCTCCATTACATCACAAAAAAACCAGCATAGTATGAATCAAAAAGGTCCAAAACTTAAGAAAACGAACATTTTCCTTCAAAATGTTTCAGTCAATCAGGTAAGTGCCATACGTGATACACGCTTGGGCGATCATGTCTCGAAAGAGACATGACTGACTGGGCAGAAGATTATCCCGCAGTAGGTTGCCATGGCTTTCTGCGGTAGACTGGTTGCCAGCCAAGGCTATAGAACCCAATCTGTCCTGTTATTTAACCCATAACTGGAAGGAAGATACGGATTAATACCTTTCCCAAGGGTATTTGCGCGTAAGTGAATACAATGGATTCAACTGGAATTCGAAATCGGCTCCCCGGTTTCTCGTTCCGGGCCGATATTAATCAAAGGAAAGATCAAAGTATTTTTTATTTATTTTATAAAATTGTTTAATCCCTTTTAATATGTTCGAAATTTTGGCTGAAAATATTGTTTTGATTTGAGTTAGCGTTGCAGAAAATCTTACGACTGTTTACAATCGATTACGTAATTTTTACGTAGCTCACTTTTCGATGACAAACATTAATTTAGAAATTCTCGCAAAAAACAAATAATTGTCGGGTTTTAATGAAACTTACAGTATTCATTCACAAATAAATGAAATTATTTTTGAAATTATTATTTTTTTTAAATATTGAAGAAAATTTTTTTTAACTCTGTTACCCCCCACCCACTCCACGTAAATTTATGAAATTTTAATAAATTTTAATTTTCTGCAATTTACTTTTTTATCAGTTAAACACAGAACTCATCGAGGAATATAAATAATCTAATTTTTTTTATTTAAAATTATTCGGCACTATCCGAAAATCTGCTCCGAAGAGTAAAATAAAAAATGCAATAAAACTCTGATATAATTTAATTTGATAATCTTTTAATTGCTGGAATAAATAATAATAATTAAGGACATTATAGTCTGAAGAAAGATTTTTAAAATAAAAATTTAAAATAATTGTTTTCATTTTTTTATTCTTATTATAATAATTTATAAAGTTTTTAAAATATTTAAAAAATCTTTTAAAGAACTGATGTCCTTTTTTTAATTGAAGAATTGATGATTTTATTGCCTATCAAATAATAAAAAAACTAATAATAATTTTTCACCCCTTATATTTCTAAAATAATAACAATAATTTTTGTGTGTCAATAAATATGTTCATTCAGTACGATGTTCCATAAGGGTCATCATAAGTTTCCATAGGGGTCGCATTTAAACATTTAAAGCAAGTTTTACATTTTAATTCCTAATCTTCTAATTTAATAAAAAAAAAATATAATAATTGTGAAATTCACAATTTGTGGAGGTACCTAAAATATGAAAAATAGATATTAAAAATAAAAATTAATAAATGCCATGACATTTCATAAATTATTGAGTTACCTCTGACGTTACTTTTATTCTGTTATTAAATTGTAATTTTTTTAAATTTTTCATAAAACATCTTCAAATGTAAGCCTACAAAGCTAAAATAACTAAAATTCCATCAAATATTGGATAAATGCTGAAAACTGTGTTAAATTTTTAATTTTAACATAGTTAAAAATAAAAAAATTAGTATGAATAAGATTTATACCAAATTCGTCTTTCATACTTTTAGCCGGATACTGTAAATCATCAGTTGTCGGCTGCTGCTAAGAAACTAATAAGGTGTTGACAGCTGTGATAACAAGGCTACCGTAATTGAGAAATGCTTTTTGAAACATTTTTCAAGCAGTAAGCAAGTAATTCTTGTTTCAAGTCAACTTAAAGTAAGTTTAAATTCGGTAATTTGAAGAAAATAAAGTTTCAGCGAGGTGTATTTTATTCTTTTGGGATTTTTTAAAATCGAAAATTGTCTTCTGTTTACAATCGATGAAAAATGGCGGAAAATCTGAAATTTAAAAATAATTTTTAAAATTTAGAAAATTTTTGATGCCCATCAATATAATTTTGGTTTAAAATACACCAGGGTATTTTGCTTACTGGAATTACTAAATTTAATCCCTTGGTTTTCAATTAAAGCTAATTTTAAAGCTTGAAGATAACTTATAATTAAAATTTAAATTTAGGTATAGAAAAATGAGTGGAGGTACCTACTTTAGAATTACCAGGTAATATTTCATTTATATATCAGGGCAATATATTCGTACTTGTCATCAACGCATTTTAACTATTGAGAAACACAAATCTCTACAACTACTGCTCCAATTGTATGTACTGCCATATTTTCAAATTGAATCATAATTATTTTTCGTTTTGGGAATGAATATGCTAAATGTATCATTCTAACTTCTAATCATATGTGGTAGTTAAAAATACATTCAGAGTACACTAACATACCTTAGTTTTGTATGAGAGTCCCTGCGAACGAAGGAAAAAATGTATTCCTCTATTACGACATTGGGCTGAATACAAAAAGACTAAAACACAAAGCCCCACCTGCATAGTCACCTACCATTTCATAGGCTTCCGGCTACATCACATTGAAACACCGGTTCCCGTACAATCAACAAAATTAAGCAACGTCGAGCCTACTGTGTAGCTAGATGAGTGACCGGTTGTACAACATTTGGATATTTGTTTATTATGCTGGTTATAAGCTTTCGGCTCACATGAGCCACCTGCGTCTGCTATTTGGTGACTGTTATCATCGCGTAGCAATGTTTTTATGTCAACACAAGATAATATCATCTTTGATGGTAGATGTCTTTATATTAACGTCCCTGTAACCTCTCTGAAGATGACTCATGTGAGCCGAAAGCTTAGAGCCGGCATAATAAAAAAATATCTAATTGTTGGACAATTTTTGTCTTTATTTTCACCTGAAATTAAAGCCAAAATACGATGTTTAGAACAGCTCATGATTAAACATAATAGACATCCAATGTCTGTTATATTTAAAAATATATATTTAGAAAATAAACATATATATATATATATATATATATATATATATATTTTAATTTTAGATTATTTTACGAAACAATAACCTAAAATTAAATGTAGAAAATAAAATACATAATAATTTTTACATGTTGTTACACATAATAGTTGGCCATTATGTATGCGGATATTCGTCTACCTTGACAGCTAGCTAATCCTCATTGCAGACACCTGCTCAGGCACATTTGTATTTGTTCAACACTCACAGAGCCCATCTGTGGTTTATACTGGAACTATGCTGAGTGGATTGTTTCTAGGAGAGCGCGCATTATCTAGCATGTACAACAATCTGAACAAACTCTCGGTCACGATGACTAGTGACTTCGAGCTAGAGTAACCATCAAAGGCTCCTTAGATAGAGTCGTCCACCCAATTTCACTCACAAAGTTTGGGTTAACCCGTGGTATGTTTTTCAGACATATTTTAAAGGTGCCACACGGTGGAATTGCCTCTTCCGGACAGATAACATCGAGACAAATCGGCCATAGTGAGATTCTAACCCGGGTTTCATGGTCAAAAAACGAACGGTCTAACCACTCTTTTCACGGTCATACCTACATACATGCATACATACATACATACATATATACATACATACATATTTTTAGTTCCTCGAACGATATTGCTAGTAGATATTTGAGTGGAAGCTCCATTTTATCTTAAACAAAATTCATTTCGTCTCCGATCTTGTAGAGAGACGTAGTTTTGAAGTCTGCCACAGAGCATATTTTCATTATTAAGATTACGCAGGCGTAATACACACTATTTAAAATAAAATAAAAATTCGGACGTCTATTTAAAAAAAGATTATCCACTAATAATAAGTTTAAGTAATATATGTGTGCGTATGTAGGCCTGTATTAATCACTCAGTTAAGTGCCATACATAGTACACGCTTGAAGAGACATGACTTACTGGGCAGAAGGTTATCTCGCAGTAGGTTGCCATTACTTTCTGCGGTAGACCGGTTGCCAGCCAAGGCTATAGAACCCAATTTGTCCTATTAGTTAACCCATAACTGGAGGGAAGAGACGGATTAATACCTTTTCCAAGGGTATTTGTGCGTAAGTGAATGAAAGGAATTCAACTGGAATTCGAACTCGGGTCCCCGATTTCTCGTTCCGAGCCGATATCCAATGCACCACAACGCACATCCATGTGCATGTATATCATGTTTAAAACATTCTAAACATGTTTAGTAATCATTATTCGTTATTGCATAATACGTAACTCCCCACAAAAACATATTTAGTTTAAAAAAAAACAAAGCTGTCTCATATATGCCGGTACAAACAGCCGACTTACAGATGCTTATGAGCTAATCACAAGACAAAAAATAAATAAATAAATAAATAAACACACTGAATATTTGTTGCTTTTTTTTTATACAAGGTGTGCCAGAAGTCGCGCACCATTCAGATCTTTTTATAAAAGTACATATGAATATCAATTTTATTATTTGTCTATATTTCTGAGATGAGAAAGTATTTACAGTATTTACATTATACGGTCTATTGCCCTCATCTTTGTTGCCATTTGTACGACGTTTCGGCCGTTGTGCGTTCCGGCCTTCTTCAGGTGCTAGGAAATTCGGATTGAACCCTTTATTACAATCACTGAGGTATATCAGCCTCATTCCTTGCGTAAAGCTCGATTGGGAGTCAGGAGTTATCTGCCTCTAACTCTGAAAGTTACTTGTACACCACTGCTGTAGCCTGGTATTGTAGCCTGGAATCGAGTTCAATACCAGGCTACCGGTGGTGAACAAGTAACTTGCAGGTTTAGAGGAAGATAACTCATGACTTACAATCGAACTTTTACGCAAGGAATGAGGATTATATACTTCAGTGATTGCAATAAAGGGTTCAGTTCGAAATTCTTAGCACCTGAAGGCTGGAGTGTACAACTGCCGAAACATCAACAGCAACAAGGATGAGGAACAATAGTCCGAATAATGTAAATACTGTGAATATCACTTTTATTGATCCTAATCATAACATAAAGCCACGGTTATGGATTACCTAGAATTAATTATATAGAAAGGAGTAAATATTGGTTCAGTTATTTGTTCTTATGTTTTTTGTTTTATTTGAAACTAGCTTTTCAGAAGTTCTGCTATCACTTTCAATTGTTCAAATTTGAAACAGTGTTTTGTCTTTCCTTTCTATGATGTGGTTTAGTGATCTTTGACTTTTTAACCTGACAGACGCGTAGAATGAAAGCTCCAACCAAAGTGAATTACGAAATGCTAAACGCAGCCTTGCAGCAGGCGTCCGGCTGTCTAACCCGAGGACACTAACCATGGGTATATTGTACCCAGCGCAAATGACGCCATTTTAATTACAATTTAATTTAATTTTCAGTAACTAATTTTCTTACCTGAATAATATGTTTTTCAATACCTATCAATGATAACTCAAAGTAAGCATGTAAAATATTTCAAACAAATATTTATATTTAATATTTTTTTGATAATTTAAAAATCGGGTATGATATACCCATGGTTAGTAGTGGGGTTACATTAATTGATGGTTAGTGTTCCAGGGCTAATCAAGATGTTATTTTACAAAATAATTACTCTAGATCGTAACTGGTTAAATATAAAATGAAAATATACTTTAAATATAAGTTTTTAGTTGAAATATAGTTTTAAATTATTTAGTTGTTACATTAATAGAACCAGAGAGTGATAAGGACTTCCAATTTGTGAGATAGATAGATAGATAGATAGATAGATAGATAGATAGATAGATAGATAGAGAGAGAGAGAGAAGTGGGGAGGAGACGAAGCAGAGAACCAAAATCAGTGAGAGACAGAAAGGGACAAGAAAGGATAGAGAAAGAAAGGCAGAGAGATAGAAATAGGTAAGGAGAGTTAGAAATAATCACAGAAGAACAGGGATAGAAAATAAGAAAGAAACAATAACATACAAAGAGAGGAAGAAAGAAAGAAAAAAGAAAGAAAGAAAAATAAGTAGAGAGAGAAAAACAAAGATAAAGGGAAAGAAAAATTCAGACACTCACACATACACACATATATATATAAGAGAGAGAGAGAGAGAGAAAGAAAAGCAGATTAGGGATATATCTGTCTATCTATCTATCTATCTATATATATATATATATATATATATAAAGAGAGAGAGAGAGAGAGAGAGAAATAAATAGGGACAGACAAAGACAGAGAGAAGCAAATAGGAGAGAGAGAAAGAGAAACAAAGATGGCGAGAGGCAAAGAGAGAAGCAGAGCGTGAGAACGTATGGGTTGTGCAAGAAAAAGAGATTCAAAGAGACTGAAGAAAATATGGAGAGAAAAGAGAAAGAGAGAGAGAGGGAGAGAGAGATAGTCTGAGTTTCTGACTGGTATAATTTATGGTAACACATATTAAATCATTTTAAATCATTTTATTATGAGGAAATAACTTTTTGTTGACTATAATAATTTGCCTGATAAGAAATTTGTTTTATTCACGTTTGGCGTCCCAGGGAAAAACAAATATAATAATGAGAAAAGCTTAGACGCTGGTTTCCATCAGGTGACATGAATCACTCGCACTGAGGCACGAACATTACATTTAAGAAGACAGATAGTATATATATATATATATATATATATATATATATATATATATATATATATAATTTGTTTGAACATCTTTTGTAATCGATACTCTTACTGTTTTGAATCAAACTGTATATTCATGTATTTATCTCTACATGTTTGATCATTCCCGATGAATTTTGTTAAGAAAATGTGTATGAAATATGCAACCCCTAACAATATAGAAAAAGCCACTAATTGATCTGGTGCATCTTTGACCACACGAACATGAATGATTCCACAGTTTAATCGGAGTTAAATCAATCCTTATATAACACAAATGTCGATTCTACGAAAATAAGCATCTCTGCTCTGAAAGTGTATCGTAATGTCAACAAATGTAAACATACGGAAACAAAACTATTACAGCTTCTATCTATCTATCTATCTATCTATCTATCTATCTATCTATCAAAGCCTGTTTCTCTCTCTCTCTGTATCTATCTATCTATCTATCTATCTATCTATCTATCTATCTATCACAGCCTGTTTCTATCTATCTATCTATCTATCTATCTATCTATCTATCTATCTATCTATCTATCTATCTTGAATAATCTTAATTTAGGCGCGATCTTGCTCCTTAAAAGAAGCTATTGATTTTGTGTTTATAAAAAACCCCGATAAATTCTCACCTTATGCTTGTTTTTGACAAATATATTCATATAATTCTCTCCCTCCCTCTCTCCCTTTGTTTCTATATCTGGACTGTCTTTGTTTCTCTCATCGGATGTTTCTCTGGATAACCACAAGGTTTTCACTATATTTTTCAGGCCAGAACGTTCTGCTCGTTGGCGGTACACATTTTCTCCACAAAATGTAGAAACATTCCAGTTCCTTGATTTGTGTTGCCGAGTGAGTCTCTCGGCTTTATGTAAAAATATTAAATGAAGCGTTGAGATTACAGTTTGTGTCATGTCAATGTTTCGTGTGAGTTTTAAAAATGAGAGAGGGGCATCATGTGCTTTTCTTTAAGATAATTAATCAACGTACATACGGATAGTATGGGCTGTGTGCATACATTTAAAGTAAAGGGATTATCCTACTGCTAAGATATTTGTTGATGAACTTCTGAAAAGACTTCGTTTTTTGTTTTTTTTGTCAGATTGGCTTTTACCTTGTCATAAAATACTTGAACGCAAAAAAAAAAAAAGAAAAAAAAAAGAAAAAAAAAGGAAATAAAAAATAATAGATCAGCTAACTTTTTCGTTCAGCTCAGGAGAAAATAACTCAATACAAATGGTATAAATATTAAATTAATAATTTATTTTGTCTATATAACAAAATACTGGAATATTGTAGTACTATTTACAAATTGCAGAAGATCGTAGGAAATTAAAATAAAACAAAAATTTCTTTAATACCAATCGACACCAAATTATACTGAGAAAACAAATCTTTGAGATATCGACGGGGCCAAACATTTATCTAAGAATGTAAATATTTGATTTGCAAGACAGTTTTTAATAAATATATAATTATTAAAAGAATGAAAGAATGAGACAAATTTTAAAAGAACGGAAAAATAACAAAATAAATAAGAATAATAACAGCAGCAAAAATCATCAACCGTGACATTAATAATCAAAATTATTTACGATAAATGATGATGGCTATATTGTGACAAAAACGACCAGCAAACGAATTTCTTTGAAATTCGATTAATAAAAAAATAGGCAAAAGGATTTTTATATTGCCATTACAAGCTTTAATTTCCCACCCATCATCAGCTGATCGGATTTAATTCATGCCAACTATCCCTTAAAATGTTTCGAAGATAAAGTCTGGAATAGAGCGAGGCGAAGTGAAAATGAACGGAAGAGAATAACGAACGAATTAAAACGAAGACAAGCGTAGCAGTCAGAGAGAGAAGTACTTACCGGTTTTATGAATGCTGTCAGCAACAGTTGGTTCCTGCTATATATGAATGAACTCTCTCACTCATCCCTTGATATAGTTACGTATGAGCAACTGTGTAAATCCACAATGTTCTGAATTTGCGTATAAATATGAATAATTAAATAGCAATCGACCCGTAGATTTGTACGTTAATAATGAATATAATGGGTGATGGATTGGGTGTGCAAGGATGGAGAAAATAAATGAAACAGCTGTGGTTGTACTAAATGTTATTGATGAAAAAAGCCTAGCTGTACTAATGAAGCCGCCGTCGCAGTTGTGCTGTTAGGAATTAGAAGCTGGTGCATATTATAGATGCCTTTGTTACTGCATTCATATTTTTAAGAGCAATATTCGATTTTTTCTTTGTCTTAAAACCTACAAATCTAATTTTTTTTCCGTTTTTATTTGTTAAAATTATTTGTCCGCAAAATTCAGTGCATTTTTAAAAAAATTCATTCATCTGTTATCATTAATTGCATTTATTTTTTTATTTGTATTTATCCAGGATTTAATTATTATTAATTTTTTTTTTGACTATAAATATTGTATTGCGAACTATACAAATTTAAGGAGCATAATCCGCTACGGGAATGAATTCAACTGACTTGTGGAGATTGGCAATCCAGAATATAAATTGGATCTATTCTGGAATACTTCAATTCCGTTTGTTCGGGAACGAGATTTGCAAAACAGTGATACCAGGAAGAAGAGACGGATAGCTGGAAAAATTTAAAAAGAAATAAAAGATAGAATAAAAAATACAGATATAGTGGGAGGGGGACGGTTTCAAGAAAAGGGGAAAAAAAGAAGACAAAAAGGATTGGCGGTAGAGGAGGAGGAGCAAAAAAAAAAAAAGAGAAGAAAAGGAAAAAGAAAAGAAAGAAATTGGAAATGAATGGACTTTTAGCTGGGATAATCATAGCCCTGCCACCCAGTTCATCACAACACAGTGAACGCTCGTACTGGACAGCTTGGGCGTGTCCGCGTCCACATACTCAGGCCGATCTGTGCGGGCCAAACGATGAAACAGCCTCTCAAACAGATTGGAAAATAAAGAACACGCTGATTTAAAGGAATCACTTATCAAAACTAAGTTTTACAGCAAACCAAAAACAGTCACTTGTATACAAAATGCACTTGTTCTGTCCATCAAACTCAACGTGTAGTACGCAGGTCTCCTTAAGATAGATACATTTCTTTGACAAAGGCTGAATTTCATTTAAAGAAATGCACACATAATAGTAATACTTTCTTTCATATATATATATATATATATATATATATATGCACACACACACACACACACACACACACACACATATATATATATATATATATATATATATATTACCAATATGTATTACTAATTATTCACCCAATGCATGTCACAAGAGCCACTCAGGGTAGGAGTTTACTGAATGAGGTTGTTATAAGTGGAAGAGAAAAAAGAAGAAGCACAAAATAGCGGTTAAACCTAGATTTAAAGTGGTTAGGAATGTAATGATGATTTTCTAAGCGTAGATTAGAGGTGGCACAAGACCGATAGTATGGGACACCCAGTGAGGATCAAGCTCTTTCTTTGTAATTGATCTAACGGGACAAACCTGTTAACTATTGCACCACGTCGGGGCTGTCAAACGATTTACAAAGTGTATATGGAACAACTAGTGAGGATCTATCTATCTATCTATCTATCTATCTATCTATCTATCTATCTATCTATCTATCTATGTTAATCTGTTCATATCTATCTCAGTCTGCTTATATCTATCCATTTATCTATCTATCATTACTAGTGAAGACAGATAATTTTTGTACCAAAATTTACCAATACAAAACTCGAGAGCCACTCAAGGCTGCTGTGTAGTGTATTACCTTAATAAAAAGCGAGAAATGAAGTTCTTGGAGCTATGCCGGAAGGATAATGTCGAACTTTAGTCTTGAAGAGGTGAAGATTTAATTAGTGAATAACATTACAGAGTTCCCTCGGAGATGTTAGAAGTATGGTATGGAATTAGACTTTAGAAAGAAGCGAAAACCCAGTTATAAAAAGGAAAAAAAAGCCATAAATATCTATCCCTGTTCAAAAGACTGGGGTGGAGTGTAAACAGGACAAGAGTGGAAACTATGTATTGCTATTGAGAGAGAAGGAACATTAAAGAAATAGTGAAAAATATGACAGTGCAGTGAGAGACGTTAGAATTATGGTGTACTAGAAGACTTGATAAGGTAACGAAAACCCTATCCTCAACAGGAAACATAAGGTAAACCTCTAACCCTGTTTAAAAGACTGGAGAGCAAAGTGAACCGGACGAGAATCAAACCTAACAACTGGTATTCTGAAAAAGTTTTAAAAAATTAATAATGAAAAATATGTTAGAGTCTAATAGGAGACGTTAGAATTGTAGTTAGTGTGTAGGAAGACTATAGAAGACAGTCAGTTAAGTGCCATACGTGATGCACGCTTTGGGCGATCAGGTCTCGAAAGAGACATGACTGACTGGGCAGAAGATTATCCCGCAGTTGGTCGCCACTGCTTTCTGCAGTAGACTGGTTGCCAGCCAAGATTATAGAACCCAATCTGTCCTGTTATTTAACCCATAACTGGAGGAAAGAGACTGGCCTAATACCTATCCCAAGGGTATTTGTGCGTAAGTGTATGCAAGGAATTCAACTGGAATTCGAACTCGGCTCCCCGATTTGTCGTTCAGAGCCGATATCCACTGCACCGCAATGCACATCCTATAGAAGTGCCTATCCTGAACAGGGAAAAAAGGGATAAAACTCTGTCCTTTTTCAAAGGACTGGGAGGTGTGTAAATCAAACGAACATATCTATTGCAATTGGTAGGGAAGGAATATTAAAGAAATCGTGGAAAATACGAGAGAATGCAGTGGGAGACGTTAGAAATATAGTGTGCAAGAATACTTAAGAAGAAACCGAAAACCCTATCCTAAACAGGAATCAACCTCTGTCCCAGTTCAAAAGACTGGGGAGGAATGTAGACCGGACGAGAGTCGAACCTATCTCTTGTTATTTGTAGAGAAGGAATATTAAAGAAATAATAAAAAATATGCCAGAGTGCAGTGGGAGTGATTAGAATTATGGTGTGCAATAATAAGGGACCGAAAACCCTATCCTAAACAGGAATCAAGAGATAAACCTCTGTCCCAGTTCAAAAGACTGGGGAGAAATGTAGAACGGACGAGAGTCGAACCTATCTCTTGTTATTTGTAGAGAAGGAATATTAAAGAAATAATAAAAAATATGCCAGAGTGCAGTGGGAGTGATTAGAATTATGGTGTGCAATAATAAGGGACCGAAAATCCTATCCCAAACAGAAGACAAGAGATAAACCTCTGTCCCAGTTCAAAAGACTGGGGAGAAATGTAGAACGGACGAGAGTCGAACCTATTTCCTGTTATTTGTAGAGAAGGAATATTAAAGAAATAATAAAAAATATGCCAGAGTGCAGTGGGAGTGATTAGAATTATGGTGTGCAATAATAAGGGACCGAAAATCCTATCCCAAACAGAAGACAAGAGATAAACCTCTGTCCCAGTTCAAAAGACTGGGGAGAAATGTAGAACGGACGAGAGTCGAACCTATTTCCTGTTATTTGTAGAGAAGGAATATTAAAGAAATAATAAAAAATATGCCAGAGTGCAGTGGGAGTGATTAGAATTATGGTGTGCAATAATAAGAGACCGAAAACCCTATCCTAAACAGGAATCAAGAGATAAACCTCTGTCCCAGTTCAAAAGACTGGGGAGAAATGTAGAACGGACGAGAGTCGAACCTATCTCTTGTTATTTGTAGAGAAGGAATATTAAAGAAATAATAAAAAATATGCCAGAGTGCAGTGGGAGTGATTAGAATTATGGTGTGCAATAATAAGGGACCGAAAATCCTATCCCAAACAGAAGACAAGAGATAAACCTCTGTCCCAGTTCAAAAGACTGGGGAGAAATGTAGAACGGACGAGAGTCGAACCTATTTCCTGTTATTTGTAGAGAAGGAATATTAAAGAAATAATAAAAAATATGCCAGAGTGCAGTGGGAGTGATTAGAATTATGGTGTGCAATAATAAGGGACCGAAAACCCTATCCTAAACAGGAATCAAGAGATAAACCTCTGTCCCAGTTCAAAAGACTGGGGAGAAATGTAGAACGGACGAGAGTCGAACCTATCTCTTGTTATTTGTAGAGAAGGAATATTAAAGAAATAATAAAAATATGCTAGAGTGCAGTGGGAGTGATTAGAATTATGGTGTGCAATAATAAGGGACCGAAAATCCTATCCCAAACAGAAGACAAGAGATAACCTCCTGTCCCAGTTCAAAAGACTGGGGAGAAAATGTAAAAACGACGAGAGTCGAACCTATTTCCTGTTATTTGTAGAGAAGGAATATTAAAGAAATAATAAAAATATGCCAGGAGTGCAGTGGGGAGGATTAGAATTATGGTGTGCAATAATAAGGGACCGAAAATCCTATCCCAAACAGAAGACAAGAGATAAACCTCTGTCCCAGTTCAAAAGACTGGGGAGAAATGTAAAACGGACGAGAGTCGAACCTATTTCCCGTTATTTGTAGAGAAGGAATATTAAAGAAATAATAAAAATATGCTAGAGTGCAGTGGGAGTGATTAGGAATTATGGTGTGCAATAATAAGGACCGAAAATCCTATCCCAAACAGAAAACAAGAGATAAACCTCTGTCCCAGTTCAAAAGACTGGGGAGAAATGTAGAACGGACGAGAGTCGAACCTATTTCCTGTTATTTGTAGAGAAGGAATATTAAAGAAATAATAAAAAATATGCTGAGTGCAGTGAGGATTAGAATTATGGTGTGCAATAATAAGGGACCGAAAAACCCTATCCTAAACAGGAATCAAGAGATAAACTCCTGTCCCAGTTCAAAAGACAGGGGGAGAAATGTAGAACGGACGAGAGTCGAACCTATTTCCTGTTATTTTGTAGAGAAGGAATAAAGAAATAATAAAAACAGCCAGAGTGCAGTGGGAGTGATTAGAATTATGGTGTGCAATAACAAGGGACCGAAAACCCTATCCTAAACAGGAATCAAGAGATAAACCTCTGTCCCAGTTCAAAAGACTGGGGGAGAAAATGTAGAACGGACGAGAGTCGAACCTATTTCCTGTTATTTAGAGAAAGAATATTAAAGAAAATAATAAAAAATATGCCAGAGTGTGGGGAGGATTAGAATTATGGTGTGCAATAATAAGGGACCGAAACCCCTATCCAAACAGGAATCAAGAGATAAAATCCCTGTCCCAGTTCAAAAGACTGGGGAGAATGTAGAACGGACGAGAGTCGAACCTATTTCCTGTTATTTGTAGAGAAGGAATATTAAAGAAATAATAAAAAATATGCCAGAGTGCAGTGGGAGTGATTAGACTATGGTGTGCAATAATAAGGGACCGAAAAACCCTATCCTAAACAGGAATCAATATTAAACCTCTGTCCCAGTTCAAAAGACTGGGGAGAAATGTAGAACGGACGAGAGTCGAACCTATTTCCTGTTATTTGTAGAGAAGGAATATTAAAGAAATAATAAAAATATGCCAGAGTGCAGTGGGAGTGATTGTTAGAATTATGGTGTGCACACAAGGGACCGAAAATCCTATCCCAAACAGAAGACAAGAGATAAACTCCTGTCCCAGTTCAAAAGACTGGGAGAAATGTAAAACTGACGAGAGTCGAACTCTTATTTGTAGAGAAGAATATTAAAGAAATAATAAAAAATATGCCAGAGTGCAGTGGGAGTGATTAGAATTATGGTGTAATAATAAGGGACCGAAATCCTATCCTGAACAGAAGACAAGAGATAACCTCTTGTCCCAGTTCAAAAGACTGGGAGAAATGTAAAACGGACGAGAGTCGAACCTATTTCCTGTTATTTGTAGAGAAGGAATATTAAAGAAATAATAAAAAATATGCCAGAGTGCAGTGGAGTGATTAGAATTATGGTGTACACAATAAGGACCGAAAACCCTATCCTAAACAGGAATCAAGAGATAACCTCTGTCCCAGTTCAAAAGACTGGGAGAAATGTAGAACGGACGAGAGTCGAACCTATTTCCTGTTATTTGTAGAGAAGGAATATTGAAGAAATAATAAAAATATGCCAGAGTGCAGTGGAGTGATTAGAATTATGGTGTGCAATAATAAGGACCGAAAATCCTATCCCAAACAGAAGACAAGAGATAAACCTCTGTCCCAGTTCAAAAGACTGGGGAGAAATGTAAAACGGACGAGAGTCGAACCTATTTCCTGTTATTTGTAGAGAAGGAATATTAAAGAAATAATAAAAAATATGCCAGAGTGCAGTGGGAGTGATTAGAATTATGTAGTAATAATAAGGGACCGAAAATCCTATCCCAAACAGAAAACAAGAGATAAACCTCTGTCCCAGTTCAAAAGACTGGGGAGAAATGTAGAACGGACGAGAGTCGAACCTATTTCCTGTTATTTGTAGAGAAGGAATATTAAAGAAATAATAAAAATATGCCAGAGTGCAGTGGGAGGATTAGAATTATGGTGTGCAATAATAAGGGACCGAAAATCCTATCCCAAACAGAAGACAAGAGATAAACCTCTGTCCCAGTTCAAAGACTGGGGAGAAATGTAAAATGGACGAGAGTCGAACCTATTTCCTGTTATTTGTAGAGAAGGAATATTAAAGAAATAATAAAAAAAAATATGCCAGAGTGCAGTGGGAGTGATTAGAATTATGGTGCAATAATAAGGGACTGAAAATCCTTATCCTAAACAGAAAACAAGAGATAAAACCTCTGTCCCAGTTCAAAAGACTGGGGAGAAATGTAAAACGGACGAGAGTCGAACCTATTTCCTGTTATTTGTAGAGAAGGAATATTAAAGAAATAATAAAAATATGCCAGAGGCAGTGGGAGGATTAGAATTATGGTGTGCAATAATATGAACAAAAATCCTATCCCAAACAGAAGACAAGAGATAAACCTCTGTCCCAGTTCAAAAAGACTGGGGAGAAATGTAAAACGGACGAGAGTCGAACCTATTTTGTTATTTGTAGAGAAGGAATATTAAAGAAATAATAAAAATATGCCAGAGTGCAGTGGGAGTGTGATTAGAATTATGGTGTGCAATAATAAGGACCGAAAATCCTATCCCAAACAGAAGACAAGAGATAAACTTGTCCCAGTTCAAAAGACTGGGGAGAAATGCGTTAAACGGACGAGAGTCGAACCTATTTCCTGTTATTTGTAGAGAAGGAATATTAAAGAAATAATAAAAATATGCCAGAGTGCAGTGGGAGTGATTAGAATTATGGTGTGCAATAATAAGGGACCGAAAATCCTATCCCAAACAGAAGACAAGAGATAAACTCCTGTCCCAGTTCAAAAGACTGGGGAGAAATGTAGAACGGACGAGAGTCGAACCTATTTCCTGTTATTTGTAGAGAAGGAATATTAAAGAAATAATAAAAAATATGCCAGAGTGCAGTGGGAGTGATTAGAATTATGGTGTGCAATAATAAGGGACCGAAACCCTATCCTAAACAGGAATCAAGAGATAAACCTCTCTGTCCCAGTTCAAAAGACTGGGGAGAAATGTAAAACGACGAGAGTCGAACCTATTTCCTGTTATTTGTAGAGAAGGAATATTAAAGAAATAATAAAAATATGCCAGAGTGCAGTGGGAGGATTAGAATTATGGTGTGCAATAATAAGGGACTGAAAATCCTATCCCAAACAGAAAACAAGAGATAAACCTCTGTCCCAGTTCAAAGACTGGGGAGAAATGTAGAACGGACGAGAGTCGAACCTATTTCCTGTTATTTGTAGAGAAGGAATATTAAAGAAATAATAAAAATATGCCAGAGTGCAGTGGGAGTGATTAGAATTATGGTGTGCAATAATAAGGGACCGAAAATCCTATCCCAAACAGAAGACAAGAGATAAACTCTGTCCCAGTTCAAAAGACTGGGGAGAAATGTAAAACGGACGAGAGTCGAACCTATTTCCTGTTATTTGTAGAGAAGGAATATTAAAGAAATAATAAAAAAAATATGCCAGAGTGCAGTGGGAGTGATTAGAATTATGGTGTGCAATAATAAGGGACCGAAAATCCCATTCCAAACAGAAAACAAGAGATAAACTCCTGTCCCAGTTCAAAAGACTGGGGAGAAATGTAGAACGGACGAGAGTCGAACCTATTTCCTGTTATTTGTAGAGAAGGAATATTAAAGAAATAATAAAAATATGCCAGAGTGCAGTGGGAGTGATTAGAATTATGGTGTGCAATAATAAGGGACCGAAAATCCTATCCCAAACAGAAGACAAGAGATAAACTGTCCCAGTTCAAAGACTGGGGAGAAATGTAAAAACGGACGAGAAAATGAACCTATTTCCTGTTATTTGTAGAGAAGGAATATTAAAGAAATAATAAAAAAATATGCCAGAGTGCAGTGGGAGTGATTAGAATTATGGTGTGCACACAAGGGACCGAAAAAAATCCTATCCCAAACAGAAGACAAGAGATAAACCTCTGTCCCAGTTCAAAAGACTGGGGAGAAATGTAAAAACGGACGAGAGTCGAACCTATTTTCTGTTATTTGTAGAGAAGGAATATTAAAGAAATAATAAAAAATATGCCAGAGTGCAGTGGGAGTGATTAGAATTATGGTGTGCAATAATAAGGGACCGAAACCCTATCCTAAACAGGAATCAAGAGATAAACCTCTGTCCCAGTTCAAAAGACTGGGGAGAAATGTAAAACGGACGAGAGTCGAACCTATTTCCTGTTATTTGTAGAGAAGGAATATTAAAGAAATAATAAAAATATGCCAGAGTGCAGTGGGAGTGATTAGAATTATGGTGTGCACACAGGACCGAAAATCCTATCCCAAACAGAAGACAAGAGATAACTCTGTCCCCAGTTCAAAAGACTGGGGAGAAATGTAGAACGGACGAGAGTCGAACCTATTTCCCTGTTATTTGTAGAGAAGGAATATTAAAGAAATAATAAAAAAATATGCCAGAGTGCAGTGGGAGTGATTAGAATTATGGTGTGCAATAAGGACCGAAACCCTATCCTAAACAGGAATCAAGAGATAAAACCTCTGTCCCAGTTCAAAAGACTGGGGAGAAATGTAAACGGACGAGAGTCGAACCTATTTCCTGTTATTTGTAGAGAAGGAATATTAAAGAAATAATAAAAAATATGCCAGAGTGCAGTGGGAGTGATTAGAATTATGGTGTGCAATAATAAGGGACCGAAAATCCTATCCCAAACAGAAAACAAGAGATAAACCTCGTCCCTGCTTAAAAGACTGGGGAGAAATGTAGACTGGACGAGAGTCGAGTCTTTTCTGCTATTGTGTGAGAAGAAACAAAGAAAAACTGAAAAATATGTCGGTGTACAAGGAGAAAATTTAGTATTGTAGTGTGTAAGAAGACTTTAGAAGAAACTGAAAACCCTATCCTTAACTGGAAACAAAATATTAACCCCTAAAACTGTTCAAAAGACCGGAGAGGAATGCGAAACGGACGAGAGTCAAAGATATCTACTGTAATTGGGAGAGAAAAAAAATTAAAGAAATACTGAAAAATGTGTCCAGTGGGAGATGTCAAAATTATAGTGTGCAAGAAAACTTTAAAGGGAACCGAATGTCCTAAAGAAGAAAGAGATGGACCTCTATTTCTGTCCAAAAGGCTGGGGAGAAAAGTGAACGGGGCGAGAATCGAACCTATCAACTGCTATTCCGAAAGAAGTAATAAAATTAAGAAATAATGAAAAATATGTCAAAGTCCAATGGGAGATGTTAAAATTATATTGTACAAAAAGACTTTAGAAGGAACTGAAAACCCCATCCTAAACAGGAAAGAAATTATAAATCTCTAATACTATTCAAAATACTGGGGAAGAGTGTGAACCGGACAAACCTATCCATTGCCATTGGAAAAGAAGAAATATTAAAGAAATAATGAAAAATATGTCAGAATCTAATGGGAGACTTCAGTTATATAGTGTCCAAGAAGACTTAAGAAGAAACTGAAAACCCCATTCTAAACAGTGAGCAAGAGATAAACCTCTAACCCTGTTTAAAAGACTGGGGAGAAAAGTGAGCCGGACGAGAGTCGAACAAATCTACTGCTATTGGGAGAGAAGAAAAATTAAGGAAATAATGGAAAATATGACAGAATTAAGTGGAAAACGTTAGAATTATAGTGTGCAAGAATACTTAAGAAAGAAACCGAAAACCCTATCCTAAACAGGAAGCAAGAGATAAACCTCTGTCCCTGTTAAAAAAAAAAAAAAAAAAAAAAAAAAAAACTGGTAAGAAGTGTGAACCGGAGGAAAGTCGAAACTATCTATTGCTATTGTGAGAAAAGAAAAAATATATATAAATAATGAAAAATAAGTCAGAGTCTACTGGGAAACGTTAGAATTATAGTGTGCAAGAAGAATGCACCGAAAACCCTATCCTAAATAGTTAACAAGAAGTAAATCTCTAACCATCTTCAAAAGACTGGAGATAAATGTGAACTGGACGAGAGTCGAGTCTATTTAAAGAAAGGAACATTAAAGAAATAATGAAAAATATGTCAGAGTCCAGTGTTAGAACATCAGAACTATAGTGTCTTTAGAAGCAACCGAAGAGATAAACCTATATACCTGTTCAAAAACTGGTGAGGTGTGTAAACTAGAAGAGAGTCGAGCCTATCTGCTGCTTTTGGGAGAGAAGAAACAAATAAATAAATAATGAAAAATATGTCAGAGTCTAGTGAGAAACGTTAGAATTATAATGTGCAAGAAGACTTAAGAAAGAACCGAAATATATTATCCTATAGTCTAATGCACGAGTTGCGTATGATGATCTTCATAAGATGCATCTGATGATTGCAAAGTGTATGAAAGTTCAAGTCGTGCTTTAGACGTAGGGTAATATGTTTATAACCAGACGATCGGCCGCCTGATTGTTGATGTGTTTTTCTTCTTAACATTATTTCGAGTTCTTGGTTTGCAATGTCAGTTCACTCCAATTGAAGTTTTCAAGTTTGTGACGATTCAAAAATGTCTTTGTTCGCTTCTCACCGAACCTTTATAGAAACTGCCGAAAGTTGGTCTTTGTGCGTGGTGGGTAGCGGCGGCGGCGGTAATTCGTCTTCTTTGCCTCAGCTCGGCGCAACAACTCCCCGAGCCTCTATTTTTATGCTTCTCCCAAATACACTGGTGGTGAAGATGACGAATCCAATCTTTGGCCAATGAAATCACTTCCGCCTACGTCCTTGGGCGGAGCCACCCTTTTCATTGTTCTCTTCCCTTGGTTCAACTTATGAAGCTGCATTTATTTTGGTGACATCACTTCTTTTCGACTTTTGCTTTTTGATGCCAAAAAAATAATCTAGCTTTTAGGTCGATATAATCTTTTCGAACCAAATTTTAAATTTCATTTTATTCTCATGGAATTTAACCTTTTGCACTCATCAAATATTTCCTTTTATTTGGGACAATCCTTTCCGAAAATTCAAAAGCTATGTTTTGTTTAAAACTTTTACTTTTATCCGCGGTGTAACTCAGTCTTGGAAATTTTAATTCCACTTCTCTCCTACTGTCAGAATTTAACTTTTGTTTTCACTTATCAAATATTTTCTTTATTGGTGACAATCCTTTCCGACAATCAAAAATTATGTTTTTTATTTAAAATTTTTACTTTTATCTGCGGTATATTTCAGACATCCATAGTATTTCTCTTAGTCACGCCATCTCCACCTGTCAACAATAACCTCCTTTGACCCAGCTGATTATCAAATAACACACCTGCAAAATATGAATTCGTTCATATCTCTCGGCTTTGGGTTTTGCGACCTCTTGTTTTCCTCTGCACATAACGGAATAAATCTATTTCCCGCGTTCATATTTTTCAGTTGGTACTTTTCGATTTATAAAAATTAATAATACGAACCAACACAATTTCTTCCGTCTGATTTGCAATAATTAATAACACCACTAATATAATTACTTAGGTCCGGCCAGGCTAAAAATAGTGTTACATCGGTACTTGTTCATATATACTTAATAGCTGTGTTTTATTACATTGACCACTGTTCTATTAACACCTGATAAATATCTATATATGGGTGTGTATCTGTGTGTATACACATTTGCATACTTATTTACACCCCCCCCCACACACACATATATATATATATACACATGAAGAAGTGAAGAGGAAAATAAGTGAAAAAATATAGAGAGGAAAGAACCAATGGAAACGCCTAAGAGATAGAAATTTTAAATTTTAACCGGAAGTAAATTGCAGACAGATACTGACATACGTTACACGGTCACACTTTCTATATTTTCTCTCTTACTTTCCTTTTCACTTTCTATTTCTCATGTATCTTTTCTTTTCCTCTTTTTTTTTCCTTTTCTAGATTTCTCATCTTATTTTCTGATCTTTTCTTTCATTTTTCTTTTCCCCGCTTTTTAAATATATTTTTACCTCGTACAAAAAATAAAAATAAATAAAAAAATAAAAAAAATAAAAGGAAGTGGTGTTTTTTAATTTTTTCCTCAATAAAACGTTTATCACCATCATTATTAACTACCTCATAAGACATTGTTCTTTTAATGTCGAAACAATATGTACAATTTTGTAGTAGTTTGTAGTTTGTACATGTTGTAAAGTAATAATTAATAAATATTCATTGCAATATTTTTATATTGAGCACTGTTTTAAATTAATGTTTTGAACATTGCAGTTATTTTCTTCGTTCCTTATTCATTTGTATATATATATATATATATATATATATATATTAATCTGTTTTAGATACATACACAGATACATATCCATGGCAGTTGTCTACCCGATTGCTAGGTAATAGTACTAGATATTTTTCATATTTACACTCTTAATATGCCCCGATAACTGAAGGTATCGTAATATTTTCAATATTCAGAAATGTTGAATGAACATTTCGACACAAATATATATATATAGAGAGATAGATAGATAGATAGATAGATAGATAGATAGATAGATAGATAGATAGATAGATAGATAGATATGTATCACAGGAATCCCAATTCTATTTGGGTTTGTTATATTCACATAGGCATAAATAACTTTCATATAAATCAACTTCTTCTGTATTCCTTCTATGGGTTAATTAGTAAGGCTTCTATCACTAAATCATTATTATCACTCCAAAAAATCTTACAGTCTAAAAATATAAATTATGTGTCACAGAAATTTTACAAGCCTCCTTTCATCATTATATATCACAGAAATTATATTTTGTAGACATTTTACAAGCCCCTTTCATCATTATATATCACAGAAATTATATTTTGTAGACATTTTACAAGCCCCTTTCATCATTATATATCACAGAAATTATATTTTGTAGACATTTTACAAGCCCCTTTCATCATTATATATCATTAGAAATTTTACCCCCTTTATTTTGTTAGACATTTTACAAGCCCCTTTCATCATTATATATCACAGAAATTATATTTTGTAGACATTTTACAAGCCCCTTTCATCATTATATAAATAAATTCACAAGAAATTATTATTTTGTTAGACATTTTACAAGCCCCTTTCATCATTATATATCACAGAAATTATATTTTGTAGACATTTTACAAGCCCCTTTCATCATTATATATCACAGAAATTATATTTTGTAGACATTTTACAAGCCCCTTTCATCATTATATATCACAGAAATTATATTTTGTAGACATTTTACAAGCCCCATTTTCAATTTCATTATTATATATCACAGAAATTATATTTTGTAGACATTTTACAAGCCCCTTTCATCATTATATATCACAGAAATTATATTTTGTAGACATTTTACAAGCCCCTTTCATCATTATATATCACAGAAATTATATTTTGTAGACATTTTACAAGCCCCTTTCATCATTATATATCACAGAAATTATATTTTGTAGACATTTTACAAGCCCCTTTCATCATTATGCTTCACAGTAATGATATTTTCAGGAGTTTTACAAACACCTGTCTTTAATATATGCCACAAAAAATTATATTTCTTAGAAATTTTACAAGCCCTTTTTCATCATTATATATCACATACAAATCTCAGTCAGTAATCCTCTAACTTGATTAGCTCTTGGGCCTTCTAATAAGGGAACTATAAGTAAATAGTAGATGGCTTTTTTTTTTCGTAGAAGTGGGTCAATTCCTCCGCCAACAACATACCACCGATCTACTGTTTTATGTGATATTAGCAGCAGGCAATTTTATCCCTGAAACGGTTTAAGGAGGCAGAGTATTTATTTTTGTTACTTGAATTGAACTAATATTGAAAAGTGTAATATTTTTGTTGTGAGTAGGCTTGTTTACCAAAGATCATAACAATGGCTGAAAAACTACTTTATCGCTTTTACTCGGACGTCTTCCAGTTCCGGTCCTGTTTTGTAGAAGAGAATGTTGGTCGAACACGGTCAGAGAATACAAAATGCACGTTGGGGTGGGGGAGAGGAGAAAAATAGAACAAATTAGGAAAAAATGTAAAACAGAGACAAAAGAGAAGAAATAAAAAGTGAAAAAAAAAAACAGGAGAAAAAAATAAAATGCATAAAAAAAGAAGAAAAATGATATTACAAGCAAGCTGGAAACCAAAACGAGAGAGAGAGAGAGAGAGAGAGAGAGAGAGAGAGAGAGAGGTGGGCTATGTTGAAAAATGGTGTAATTGGATAGGAAATAAAGAAGGAGTTAAAAAATAAAAAAGAAAGAAAGAAAGCGAGAATAGGAAACAAGGGAACATGGTAATTTATCGTCACAATAAATCGTTTGTATTACACTAAATTCAATTGTCTGTCACCCACTGTCGTCAGGCATTCATCTTGGTTGGTAAGAAAACGGTTTGTCCAATTCGACAAGCCAGACATTAGTATATTCAATTGATTGTCCAATTTCTCCAATATCATTATATGAATTGAGAGTTAATTGGCACCCGTTTTCTTCTTCTTCTTCTTCTTCTTCTTCTTCTTCTTCTTCTTCTTCTTCTTCTTCTTCTTCAAATAATAATAATAATAATAATATTATAATAATAATAACACTTCCTTTGATTTCTTTCAGGGTGCCAACCAGAGACCAAAGGTCAGAAATAGCATCATGACATTTTCTACTGAGTATTTTTTAAAAGAAAAAGACAAAAAAGTGTTGTGTCGTGGCTTGTACCATGTGACATCCTGTCGCCCGGATGTATAAAAGACAATGTACGTTTGCCATTATCACGGACTTCGTAAAGTAACACCTACTACTTTGAGAGACTGTAAATATTGTATGTACATCTTGGTTGTACCACTCTGGTAATAAAATAGTTTATCTACATTTCACTGTGTATCTCTTCATTCCACGATACGGAATGTTAAAATAAAAGAAAAAGAAAATAGAATATGCAAGAAATTTATTTATCACTTTATCAAATGATTGATGCGTAAATTTTATTCTGGATAAGTAAAAAAGTACAGAAAGTGTTGTGTCGGGGCTCGTACCATGTGACATCCGGTCACCCGGATGTATAAAAGACAATGTGCGTTTAGCACGGGGGTTGTCATTATCACGGACTTCGTGAAGTAACATCAGCTACTGCGAGGGACTGTAAAAATTGTATATGTCTCTTGGTTGTACCACTTTGGTAAGAAAGTAGTGTATCTACATTTCACTGCGTATCTCTTCATTCCACGAAATAACTGTTGTGGGGTTCTCCTTTTTCATAAAGATGGACTCATCCAGAGTATACTTATACTACTGCTATAGAAGCAAGCGGGGAGAATACCGAATTTATCACAGAGAGTTAACCAGAGAATACGAGAGTCCAGAGAGAGATTAGCATTCAGTACACAATAGTTTATAGTAGCTCTGTGCTCCACGCATCGAGAAGACGCAGTAACCATCAGCTTCCGACGAGGACATACTTAATATACAACGGCTTCACTTCCAGAGACTTGTGCATATGCTTTTTACTAACCCGCATTCCTGGACTATTAATCTTCATTCAAGTCTGTATCCTTACGTTAATACACTTATTTTCTATCTCAATTACTAGTCGTTGTTCATTTATTTGTGCGTGCCCAATTCCCGGGATCCACAGCAATAAGAAAAAATAAAACAAATAAAAAATAACAACGTAAGACAAAGCCCCTCGTAAGGTGTAAGCTGTATTTGTGAGTATAAGTTTTTGTATTTCTTCAAGGCTTAAGCTGCCAGGGATCCCATTCTTTTTAAATCAAACCGAGGGCTCCAACTACAACTGAAATTTAGTATTTGTCTATATTTCGATCACTGGGGTAAACGTCCTTATGTCATTAAGGACACATGGCCCAGTGGATATAGACGTTGGTTAGTTCCTGACTTGACTCTTAGAGTTGTGATTTCAATACCAGTCTTTTTTCTTTTTGGTTTTTAACAATAATGTCCGGCCTATTTGCTTCAATGTTTCTGTTTGTATAGATGGTGTACTGTAATCCCATAGAATGGTGACATTTTCTATTTCTGTAATCGGTGCTGGGTGATGTTCATACCAGTGTTTGTTCACTTATTTTCCATAGTGTTTGCGCATTGTCCAGCGTAAAAATTGCCCCACTCTATCGTGACGATTGTTATATTCATTTGGGGCAAGTACAGAACATCCTGAGACCAGATGGTCTATTGTTTCTTGGTATTTATCACCTGTATTTTGGATCCACATTATTATGTATAATATTTGCCTGAAGTTTCCTAGTGAAAAACTTTGGTTTTGCGCTGCAAGAATAAAGCCTTCAGTCTCAGACTTTAATCCAGATGCACGTAACCATCGATGAGTATTAACTTTATCAACATTGGATTATTCTGGAGATTGACCATGCAGAGATTTGTCTTGCCAGCGTTGTTTCATCTGTTCAAGAGCTTTATCCTTGGCTTTCTTTTTCATATTTTTTGTCGCAATAGTTGGTTCTTGACTTCTGTTTTGCTTTTCTACAGAATCTACTAAATGTAAATCTTGTTTGTATTTACTGCCTTCTTTCATTATTGAATATTTTTTCTTTCTGTTTTTATGTTGTTTGACTAATTGTATCATCCAGTCTTTGTTGTTTCTATGTATGTTAGTAAGCCAATAGTTGTTGTCTTGTATGACAATTCTAGCTGAATAAGACCTCTTCCTCCTTCTTTACGGGGCATGTATATGCAGTTTACATCAGCCTTTGGATGATGCATCTTATGTTTAGAAAGGAGCTTTCTTGAATTAGAATTCATTCTTTCAATGGTTTTTTTTTATGCTCCATCTTTTTATCATTCAAAGTGCACCTACTGTCACTGGTATGATTCCTGTTTTCAATTTCCACATTTACTATTTCAATTACCAGGTCTTTATATTTGACATTTTTTCGAATTCCTTGGTTGCTATATTACAATCCGCTGGACATCATCATCATCATCATCATCATCATTATTATTATTATTATTATTATTATTATTATTATTATTATAGTGTTTTATCTTTGCTTTGTATAGTACGAATTGCTCTTGTGGTGATACCGAGCAAAGCGAGGGACCGGATGTTTGCACTCTCACGACCAGAAAGAAAATGACCAAAACTCGTCGGTGCGCACGCCGGCCTTACGCAGATGTTACGGTTAAAAACTAAAAATTAATTAAATATTAAATTCCAGTTCGCGAGCCTACGCGAATTTTAATTACCGGCCAATGGGAAGCCCAGAATCAAATACGGATGTGAATTCCCAACACGATTGCTTCCCCGACGGCTACAATCTCCAGGAGTTTAAATGTAAGGTCAATAGACACCTCCTAACACACTAACTTGCTCCCATTCTATCAAACACTCTTCCCATCTTCCCAACCCTCATCCTCGGTATCTATCCTTACCCATCTATCTCCTTCCTCCTGACATTCCCTATATCTAACCACTCCTTCTCTTTACCTTTCCCTCTGTAGCCCCATGCACAATAGTGGCAGTGGAATGCCTTTGCTGGGGTTGAAATGATTAAAAAAAAAGTAATTTTAAGAGACAAGTTTTTACTTATCGGAATTTATTTGAAAACACATTAGATACGATACAAACAGAAAAACACATAATTGTGATCACTGTATGGAGAGAGATCTTCAGATGATTGAGTAGTCGTCTATAGCTATTTTACAGAATTTACAGCTGCCATGAATTTGATCCACGTATTTGTTTCTTCCTTTTAACATAATTCCCAAAACCCCTAATCACAACAATTAATCTTTTAGATGCCATATTCTACTGATTTCTATCTCGAGATCCTTAGATTTACTTAGTTTCTCAAACGTTTGCAAAGATGTTTTAGTCGCCTGGGACTGCGGAAGACATTTATTTTCAACATGAATTTTCACAATTATGTCCTCTTGAATTCTCTATCTATCTAGACAAATGGTAACCTCATAATTCCGTTCAGCTTGCGATGACTTATAATCGCATCAATTCTATTTGAGATTATTATTATAAGTTATGATACGGAGTTGAAGCCCTAGTTGTCTTCAATAATCCAAATTTGATGCCAATCATTAACATCGCAATGAATGGCAACGATAAAAATATTAGCATCAAGAACAATAATGCACAACAGATATAATGGTTTGTTAAAGTATTCACTAGTGAAACAATTCTGAGAGAAATAAAACCTTTGCCAGGGTTCATCATTGGCGGCCATAATCTCAACGATGTAAGATACACAGACAACACAGTTCTGATAGCAGACATGGAAAGAAAAATGCAGGACCTCCTACAGATAGTAGCAAGAGAAAGCGAGAAGAAACGACTAAGCAAGAAAACTGAATGCAGGGTCATCAGCAGAAAGAAAACCCCAGAATGCCAACTACAGATCGGAGAGACTGAAATCAATCAAGTAAAGAAATTTAGATAACTGGGAAGCATTCTGACAGAGGATGGAAAATGCGAAGTTGAGATCCCAAGACGCTTTGGCATGGTCAAGGACCCATTTTAAAAGCTAACCAGAAAGACAGTAAAATCTCATTGGAAACAAAGAAGAAAGTGATGGATTGCTATGTGATATCTGTCCTTCTGTGTTACAGTGAATGTTGGACGATCTCCTCATGGATGAAGGAGAGGCCTGAGGCAGCAGAAATGTGGTTTTACAGATGGATACCATGGACTAACATTGACTAACATTGAGGTGTTGGAGCAAATGGAAACGAGACGAAAACTCATACTTAAGATAAGGGAGAGACAGATGAGTTTTCTGGGACATGTAATAAGGAAGGAGGGCCCGGAGATTTCAATACTTACAGGACGGGTAGTTAGAAAGAGACACAGGAAAAGCAGTGCGAAACCTACTTGATAGGCCTAAGCAAATGAATGGCGGAGTAGGGTTTGGGAGAGATACCAAGATGAAAAATTTTGAGTGATAAGAGACAGAGCCAAGTGGAAGTTCTTGATCGCATACGTCCTCAAGGTACACGGCCTATGAAGAAGAAGAAGAAGAAGAAGAAGAAGAAGAAGAAGGTATTCACTATCGACATTAAAGACAAAAACAATATCAACAATTATTGTAATCATGGTTGCATAAGTTATTTTGTAGCAATATAAATGAAATCAAAAGACCAATTATTCGCTTAAATTTGTTAGTATTGTTTTTAAAACATCCTTAGAATATTTGCTTCCGTCAATAAAGGCACACGAACTTATTGTCAACGTCAATTTTCTGGAGGGTGTAAGTCTGAGAACCTTTAACGAAATTCTTCTTTTAGTTTGAAATCACCATCACATGTAGAAATCTTTGATAACCAAATGTTGAAATCATCCCCGATCAAATGATGAAATCGCCCCAACCCATCTTTGAAATAAACTCCAACAGAGCAGCGTAATCAACAGGAAATTTTCTCAAAATGTTGAAATTACCTCTATCCAAACAGTTAATTTACCTCCAACAAAACAGTGAAATCACTCTAAACAAAACGATGCAATCACCTCTGACAAAATGGTAAAATCACCTTCACTCAAACAGGGAATCACCTCCAGCAAAATAGTAAATTCACACCAAACAAAAGGTTGAAATCACCTCCATCTAAACAGTGAAATCATTTAAAGAAAAACGGTGAAATTACCTGCATCCAAACAGCCAATTCCTCTCCAACAAAACGGTGAAATTACCTCCATCAAAACGGTGAAATTACCTCCATCAAAACGGTGAAATTACCTCCATCAAAACGGTGAAATTACCTCCATCAAAACGGTGAAATCACCTCAAGCAAAACGGTGAAATTACCTCCATCAAAACAGTGAAATCACCTACAACAAAATGGAGAAATCGCCTCCATTTAAGCAGTGAAATTATCTTGATACAAACAGTTAATCACCTCCAACAAAAGGGTGGAATCATCTCCATCTAAACAGTGAAATCAAATTCATCCAAACAGTGAAATTAAACCAAACAAAACAGCAAAATAGCCTCCAACAAAATGGTACAATCACTTCAATCCAAACAGTGAAATCCCCTCCATCCAAACAGGGAAATAACCTCATAGAAAATGGTAAAATCGCCTCTATCCAAATAGTGAAATCAATCTCAACGAAACAGTGAAAAAACCTCCAACAAAATGCTGAAACCCCTTCCATCCAACCGTGAAATCACCTCTAGTTCGCAGAAATGTTTGAAGCATACCTGGTCCCGGAGATTCCAAACCTGCTCTTTTGTTGCACTAAAGAACGAAATTTGCTGTTATACCAGCTCCAACGTGACAATGATCGACACTGAGGACGGGTAGGAAGGCAATTACCGTTGGAACATTAGCTTTCAGGCTAAGATCGATTGCATTATATATTTTATGTTTGTCTTCGGATAGTTCACGGAAACGATTTGAGTGATGCCTGGTCCCGGAGATTCTAACCCTCATTGCACGAAAGTTAGTGGTACGGGTAGAATACACAGACTAATGTAGGTGAGTTTAAAAAAGATTATTCCAAGAGATTTTTGACATGGAAAAAATCTTTCTTTCATAGACTATTGAATAGAAAGTAGTAATATTAGCTATGGCCACAAGTGCTGACTAATAGACATTCGTGTCAACGTTAGTGGAGCGAACAAGAAAAAAAACCCCCAAAAACACGTGATTTCTTCAGCTGTAAGCTGTTTGTTTTCAACCATAAGAATAATGAACGTTACAACACGTAAACTTTCATACCTTTCTTACACGCATACACCATCTCTTTTTACATAGATTTCGGTGGGTTGCGTTGTGATATAATGAATAAAGAGCTCAGAATATATATGAGTTCGAATTCAATCCGGGTTAGTAACATTCACGTACGCACAAATACCATTTAGAATCCATTCATTTCCCGAAAAAAATATTGTTATTCACAAAAAATTGTTAATTAGCTCGCAAAATTACCAGAGAGTTGATTCAGCTTAAACAGCACAACTGGAAAAAAAACCTGTCAGGTCATATTCAATACCTTTAAACCGACTAGCAGTTGCATCATCACTGAGAAGTTCTTGAATTTTTAATTATTGCGAGGACGAGGTGTACTGTCAAGGAAGACAGTTACCTTGAATGCTTATAGGGACTTCAAAACGCAGCCCTCAAGTGGAATTCGAATATAAGTTCCAACACTAAAGATGCTGAATAAATGATCGCTTCTGCTCCAGTTGGTATCTGACTACTCCTATGATGCTCTACCTTTACAAGAACCAGATTAGATCGAAAATAGAGTAGTGCTGCCATATATAAGGGCTGGTGATGCCCGTTATATCCCACATAGAGACCAATTTCAGGGCATCTTTCGTATATATACCCCCAAAACAAAGTTAGCAATAAAACGGAGGAGACCAGCAAATAGGGAGACAAAGTCACAACTAGGGACATCAAAGATTGGTTGGTTAATGTGTTCAACAGCATATCAACTTCTTATGGGTCATTTAATGCCGATATTGAATTTTCTTGGAAGTTTTGAACTAATAAAAATATGTTATTCTGCTTTCACAATTGAGTACATTGTAGATGATAATCATCTTTTGTGTATATATATGTTTATGTAGACATAATTACTGGAGGCGGTGATATGTGATATTTATATTTTCCATTCTTTTACTCTTTTTTTCTCAATTGGAGTAGATAGACTAAACTATCGCCCGGTTCACACTCCACCAACGTCTATTGAACAGGTGTAGAGGCTCATCCCTTGTTCCCTGTTTAGGATGTGATTTCCGGTTATCTCATTCCAATCTTTTACTCTTTTCCATTCTTTTACTCTTTTTTTTCTCAATTGGATTAGATAGACTAAACTATCGCCCGGTTCACACACCACCCACGTCTATTGAACAAGTGTTGAGGCTTATCCCTTGTTCCCTGTTTAGGATGTAGTTTCCGCTTTTATAAAATTAAATTATATAATTCCGAAATAAATTTATTTTGAAAAATTTATAAGAATAATTATATAACATTCGAAAAAAAATAATAGATGAGCAAAAACATCAGGATGGTTAAATAAGTCCATAAAATTTAATAATTATTTTGCATTATTGAAAATTTTTTAGGGTAAGATTATAAAATCGGGTATTTTACTAAATTACACCGGCTCTTTACTGGCTCTTGTATTGGAAACATGGCGAAAAGATATATGACATCATTGGAACTTAGAAAACTGATAGTCAAGTGACGTAATGAAGATAAACTCTCGATTGGGAATATTTCAAAGAGTGTGAGGAAATCTAAAAGTGTTATTATTAGTATTTTAAGAAAACTTGAGAAAACTGACAGGCCTAGAAAAACTACTGCAAGAGAAGACAGATGGATTGATAAAGAAAAAAAAACTAATGCTAGCCTTGGAATTAAAATATCAAGGCACATTATTTCCCGAAGACTTAATAAAATAAATCTGAACAGTCGAGTAGCCTTTACGAAGCCTTACATTTCTAAAAAGAATCAAATGAGCCGATTGAAATTTGCCACTGAACACCTATTAAGAACAGTGAGATTGTGTTCATTTCAGCGATGAATCAAAATTTAACCTGTTCGGTTTTGACGGGAGAAGGTTCATTGGACGCAATCCTAATGAACGATATTTGCCTCAGTGCACTAAAAGTAGCGTTCAATTTGGAGAAGGAAGTGTGATAGTGTTTGGCATAATTTCATTTGATGGTACGGGACCTCTTGTTAGGCTACACTTTAAAATTAACGCAACTGTATACAAAGAGATATTGAAGAAACATTTAGTACCTAATTTGAGAACTGCATTTAAACAACCAGCTGTATTTATGCATGATAGCGCGCCATGTCACACAGTGAAGCCTGTTAAGACATTTCTTTCTGAGGAGGATGTTACTGTTATGGAGAGGCCTGCTCAAAGCCCAGACATGAATCCTATTGAGAATGTTTCGAAGTTAATAAATAAAAGAGCTAAGAAAAAGAGTCCAACAAACGTCGAAGAACTATGGACTAATTTGAAAGAAGAATGGGAAGAAATATCAGTTAATGAATGCAAGACATTAATTCGCTCATGTAGCAAAAGATGTCAAGCTGTTATTGAAAGTAAAGGTTTTTCACATCAAGTACAAACAAATTATGAACGCTATTTTCATTAGGATATAATGTATCCATTATAATAGTATGATTTTGTTAATAGTTCTGATGTTTTTCATCATCTATTTTTTCGAATGTAATATAATTATTCTTATAACTTTATCAAAATAAGTTTATTGAGCTTTATGTTTCGGAATTATACAATTGACCTTTATTTTCTTATTTTTCCTTGATAAAATGTTCTATGAGCTTTAAAGTAAAAAGTTATTTCACATTTAAACTTTCTCTTAACATCGTTCTGATCTTTATGCTCGCTAATATATATATATATATATATATATATATATTAGCGAGCATAAAGATATATATATATATATATATATATAAATTAACAATGTCGCTGACGTGAAGTAGAGTCTCTATTAGAGATCCTATGTCGAAATGTACATCCGACACCTTTGAATTTTGAAAATTTTCTCTAATATATATATATATATATATATATATATATATATATATATATAAAATCTCAACACGTCATTTAGATTAGATGAATTATAATTTATATTATAATTCATTTCTATGAGCTAAATTAGCTCATTTCATCAGACCACACAATATTCGTTCTATTTGGTACAAACATTTTTACCGGAATCTGATGAAATAATCTAATTTAGCTCATAGAAATTAATTATAATTTATAAACAATCTAAATGACGTATTGAGTTTTCCTTTATAAATATCATATTGCTCTGAGCTCTCTCTACGTATATAAGACTTAATATTTTATATTAAGTTGATCTTGTTGGATTATCCTCGCCGTTTCCAGACTGGACATCTATATCTATATATATATTGTCATCCGCAGACAGATCTGTTTTGCCGTATCACAGTACGGTTAGACTCCGATTGCTTTTTTACCCAGGATTGAAACCCGACGAAATGGCGTCAGTCGGCGACTCTACCCCTGGGCTAGAGGCGTTCGGTGGAAGTAGGCAGACTTTTTAGCGCATATCATTATACGCGCCCAATAGCTAGAGCGCTCTAATTCATTTCACTGAATGAGCGATATATATATATATATATATGAAAAATCAATATTAATTTTAAAATTAATTTTTTTAATCAAAATATCTAAGCTTAAGAGTGCAATGCCCTGTTTACTTTACTAAAAAAATAAATAAATTCTTTTGAAATTAAGTTCCGAAAAGACCGATGTATTTCTAAATAAAGCTTTTTTCATTGTGTCTGCTAAGCTAAATCACCACCCACACATATTAGAGGAAGGCTTCTTCAACTACAATGTATAATTGTTGAGTTTTCATTTGAAACCAGATTTTTTTTTAATTACCCAAAATGGAACATCTTGAAATATTTTATTGCTGCTAACAATTATGTCTGCATTTATTTTGGAAGTTTAACAAAATTTATAATTTTTTATTTTTTGTTGCTGTGTTTCAGCAATTATCATTCTATTTTTTTTTAATTTTTTTAAGAATTGGTTTTGTAAGTTTTCGCTTTTCATGATAGTTCTACTGTTTTTGTTTCACACAATATTGTCAGCCATTTTGAAGTTTTTGCTGATGAAATAGTTTTTTTAAATTTTATTTTTTGTAAAATGAATCTCGCTAAATTGGGAAAAATTAAAATAAGGAAAATAGAACGCGTTATGCAAATTGTCGAACAATGGAGAATCAAACTAATAAAATAAAGAAAGAGAAAAATATATTTAATTGAAATAACAAATTAATATTATTTTTCTGTTAGCAAAATGACAACAAAATACAATCAAAGCAACCCAATGCCAATTTGTGTGATCATGCAATTAACATACAGTGCTTCTATAGTTTGAGGTCTACCTCAATATATCGTCGACCCATGTGCAGCGCGGAAGGCTACCGTACCCCTCCTCTCATGTGACCATCATGTCAGGTGAGGTCTGACATGGATATTTATGTCTCCCATTTTCTGAACACATGAACTGCCCAAGAAGCAAACAAAGCTCCTAAATCAGAATCCTCCTTGGCCTGAACAAGTTAACAAATATTTCATTTTTACTGATAAGAAAAATTCCAATGATCTATTCGTGCCATTCCTAGAAAATATACGAAATGTTTATGCCGTAATAAATATATGTATTTGTTATAATGAAACATCCTATCACCCCCGACAGTTGATTCGCCGAAGTAATTAAGAAGTAAGGAAGTACGAGACAATTCAACTTCCGTTCCCATTCCGTCTTGACTTACCCTTTTATTGAACTCTCTGATAATTGTACTTTTCCGTACAATAAACTCTGTTATTTGTTTACCCTTTACGTGCTGTGTAAATCTTTCCACTTGGAATTTATCTTGTTATTTATATCGTTCCCGCGATATAACAGTGGCGACGAAGATTCGAAAAGAACTCACAAGGAAAAATAGTATCAACTACTAGTATCAATAGTAAATAGTATCAAATCCATATTGGACTGTGGTAAGAAATGGCTAGTAACTTTTAATGCTTCTAAAACGAAGCTACTCTCAATTAACCATCATCGACAATCTCACCTACCTCCCATTAGCATGGACCAGGCTTGCCTCCCAGAGAGTAAAACACTGTACCTCCTTGGTCTCACACTTTCAGCGGACCTCAAATGGAATGACTATATCGAATCCATTGCTAAATCCGCTGCTATGAAAGTCGGTTCTCTGTGTAGGGCCCGGAAGTTTTTTCCGTCTAAATCTATCCTGCACATTTATAAATCTACCATCCGCCCGTGCATTGAATACTGCTGCCATATCTGGTCGGGTGCCCCTGCTGTTCTCCTCGTGCTTCTCGATAAGGTTCAGAGGAGGGTCTGTAATGTGATAGATACCGACTTGGCAGACCGCCTGCAATCTCTCTCCTACCGGCGCGACGTGGCTTCCCTGTGTCTCTTCTATAAATACTTTCACAGCTTCTGCTCCGATGAACTTAGAGCACTAGTGCCCCCTAAATACGAATTTGAACGAGATACTAGATTAGCAACTAGATCCCACCCTTTTACAGTGAAACCGCTAAAATGCAGCCGTAACTTCTACTCCAACAGTTTCTTTCCTCGCACTTCCCGACTGTGGAATTCTCTTCCAAACGATTGCTTCCCCGACGGCTACAATCTCCAGGAGTTTAAATGTAAGGTCAATAGACACCTCCTAACACACTAACCTGCTCCCATTCTATCAAACACTCTTCCCATCTGCCCAACCCTCATCCTCGCTATCCTTACTCATCTGTCACCTTCCTCCTGACATTCCCTATGTCTAACCACTCTTTACCTTCCTTCCCCTATGTAGTCCCATGCGCAATAGTGGCAGTGGAATGCCTTGCTTGGGGTGAGATGATTAAAAAAAAAAATTCACTTTCAAAATTCCATTACACACCTATGGATAGCGTAACTTTTTCAGCCTACTTCAGAAAGTACGAAACATTTTTTGAAAAGGTGCCAGTTGTTGTCCGACGAAGAAAAATCTTGTTATTATTACAAAAATTAGGCACAAAGTATACGAATTTCATCCTACCGAGGAAACCTGAGAATTTCTCGTGTACAGAAACGATTGAAAAATAGTCGAAAATATTTGGCGAATGTGGCAGTTATTTCGCACACGTTATAAATGCCTAAATATTGTTAAAGAAGATGACGAGGATTTTTTTATACGCTGGAAAAGTGAATTCGCAGTATTAATTATTCAAGATCAAGGAAATTAACAAATGAATGCTTTAAGTGTCTAATCTTTATTTAAGGGTTAATGCAACAAAGGATAAAGAAATTCGTTCAAGAATACTGTCAATTATGGAAAAAGGTACGGAAATAACTTTGCAAAAAGTGACAAAGGGTTGTCAAAAGTTAATCAGTATAAAACGGGACAATATAAGTATAGAAGAGAAAAATAAAGCCCAGGTACGAAGGGTTAAACAACGAGTCCGCAAGGAAGTAAAATATTACGGCAAATCATGTGGTGGAATGAAGTAAATGTTATTTTAAAAATAGAAGATATTATGAATGTGGCCGAGAAGCTCATGACGCTACAAATGCAAAAAGGAAAATGACCAAATGTCCAAAAAGATAAATACAGTTTTATCTAAAAAAGATACGAAGAAAAATTATGGCAAAAGAAAGTATGTAGACGTTAACGTTAAAATAAATGGTCGGACTATAAGCTGTCTGCTTGATACCGGAAGTGACATATCTATAATCGACGAAGTAACATGAAAGAAATTGGGACGACCAAAATTACAAAACACTGAGAAAATTGCTAAAGGTGTTCTGGAAGAAAGTTAAAATTCCATGGAAAGTCTCATTTGACAATAAGATATACAAGGCAAAAATCTACGTCATATCTAGAAGAAATTCAAACCTATTTGGTATTGACTGGATTGTGCTATTTAATTTATGGTAAAAAAAACAATTAGTACGTTTTGTAGAAAATCAAATGAGTCTGGTATTGAGAAATTCAAATACACAGAAAAATTTGTTAACGAGTTAAAAAAAAATGAATTTACGGGAGTATTTTCTGACGGACTTGGTTGGTATATAAAATTCAATCTAAGGGAAAGTATAACCAGTTTTTAAACTTAAAGGAAAAGTAACATTTTCATCGTTAGAAAATAATAGACAAAGAGTTACAAAGACTAGGAGAAATTGGAATAATTAAAATCCACGGTGTACGTAAAAAAAAAAAAAAAAAAAAGAAGAAAATAAGAGTATGCGCTGTCTTTTCAACAGTATTCAATGAATGTTTAAAAAAACCACAACTATCCGCTTCCTACGCCGGAAGAAATTTTTTCAAAGTTGAATGGAGGCAAAATTTTCTCGAAAATTGATTTATTCGAAGCATATTTGCAAGTCAAAGTCGAGGAAGAATGTACAAAATATCTAGCTATTAATACGCATAGAGGGTTATACACCTTAAAAGGATTGCGTTTCGGGTTGAAAGTAGCACCGTCTTTATTTCAAAAAATTATAGATACTATTCTGGCTGGTCTAGAATTTGCAATGGCATACTTAGATGACATATTAATATCTAATAGATAGTTTTTTTTCTAATCGTCTGATATTTTATTGGTATAAACACCCGACAGCTTCAAACACTATAAAAGCGTTAGACGAAGTATTTAGTCGTTTTGGAGTACCAAATACATTTGTAACCGACAATGATACCATGTTCACCGGGAGAGAATTCAAAGATTACTGTGATTCGTTGGCAATCGAACACGTAACAACACCGACGTATAATCGAACGGACAGGCAGAAAGATTTGTCGACACATTTAAGAGAGCATTAAGAAAGAACAACGGAATCGACACTGAAGAAAAAAGCATACAATAGTTTCTGGCGTTATATAGGATAACACCAAATCAGAATACAAATGGTAACTTGTCACCTGCAGAAATGATGTTTGCAAGAAAAATACGTTCAGTGATCGAGAGGATGATACCAAGTAAACAAAAAGAAAATTTATATGAAAACAAATGCAAAATTGAAAACGTATAAAGATGGCGATAAAGTTTTCTTTAGGAACTATCGGACAGGAAAGTGTTTTTGGGAGGACGGCACAGTTACAAAAAGAATCAGAAGAATGGTCTACATAATAAAGAAAACAATTTTCTGTAAAAGACATATAAATCAGATGAGACCCCGATACATAAAATCGTTGAAAATGACGAAGAAGTACCGATGGGAATGTTACCCGACGCTTTCCAGACTCAACCTCCCATTAATAGTGAAGTACCGACATAGGTAACTCCAAAATTTGTTGATTCTCTAAAATCTGAAGCTATACCAACTCGAAACGTGAGGAGAAAAAGTGATAAGAAGAGGAAAAGGATTAACCGCCTATGTTCATATCTGCTCGCAATGAGTGCAAGAGAACCCTAAATCACGCCAAACGGTTGTTTGCTGAGAGAATGCGACAGCGCATAGCTGACCGCAAGTTCGGCTCCAAGGACTATTGGAAGATTTGCAAACGAGTGCTCAAAAATAGGAAATCCTCAATACCTCCTTTAATCCATGAATTTGAGGTTCTCACGTCATCTGCGGACAAAGCTGAGTGCTTTGCCTGCAGATTCCCATCCAACTCCACATTTGACTCGTCCGGAGTACACCCACCCGACTTCCCTATTAGAACTGAGGCCAAACTGCACGACGTATATATTACCGACAGTAGTATCCCGAGTAATTTCAAAACTCGACCTCCATAAGGCGTGTGGAGACGATGGAATCCCAGTGATAGTCCTTAAGAGGTGTTCTCCTGAACTTTCCCCTGTCCTCTCTAAACTATTTAACTACTGCCTTTCTGCTTCCTGCTTTCCTGCTTTCCTGCATGTTGAAAGTTCTCTTCAGTCATTCCTGTATTTAAGAATTGTGGTGAATCCTCGGACCCATCCAACTATCGCCCTATCAGTCTTCTACCGATATTCGGGAAAGTATTCGAGGCCATAATCAATGCTGAAATAGTTCATCATCTCACTGCCCACAAACTCTTCTCTGACAGGCAATATGGCTTCCGCTTTGCCAGGTCCACGGCCGACCTGCTAACAACTGTAACGGAGTACATGCTCCAGGCCCTTGATGAGTCTGACGAGGATCGCGCGGGTGCTCTGGACATCTCCAAGGCTTTCGACAGGGTTTGGCACTCTGGCCTCCTATGCAAACTACGGGGTTACGATATTACCGGTTGCCTGCTTGACCTAATCCAATCTTTTCTAAATAACCGCAAAATGAAGGTCGTTTTGAATGGGCGTGCCTCTTCATCTAACAGCACGAATGCTGGTGTCCCACAGGGCTCTATCCTGGGCCCGACGCTCTTCCTTATTTTAATCAACGACCTCCCAGATGAGATCAAGTCCCAAGTAGGCATCAACGCAGATGATACTACAATATACTCCCGCACAAGTAAGAAACCTGTCGTGGCGGACAGACATAATCTCACTGCTGACCTTGAGCGGGATCTACACTGTAGTGAACTGGAGCAAGAAGTGGCTTGTCAACTTCAATTCGTCTAAGACCAAGCTGTTGTCTGTCAACCATTACAGGCAACCTCTCCTGCCTCCCATAAGCATGGACTAAGCGATTCTCCCGGAGAGAAATACACTACACCTCCACGGACTTACCCTGTCCTCAGACCTCAAATGGAACCATTATATTGAATCCATAGCAAAATCTACTGCTAAGAAGGTTGGGTCACTCTGTCGATCCAGGATGTTTTTTTCCGCTTGAATCCATCCTGCATATATACAAGTCAACCATCCGTCCGTGCATGGAGTACTGCTGCCATTTATGGTCAGGCGCCCCTGCCGTTCTCCTCAGTGTTCTTGACAGGCTCCAAAGGAGAGTCTGTAATGTGATAGGTACTGATCTGGCGGCTCGACTACAGCCACTTCCCCACCGTCGAAATATGGCCTCCCTTTATCTGTTCTATAAATACTTTCATGGCTTCTGCTCGGACGAACTTAAGTCACTGGTGCCTCCTCAACAGTTGTTTACTCGTGCAATCAGATTGGCAACTGGGTCCCACCCATTCACAGTCAGGTTAGCCAAATGCAGACGACAATTCTACTCCTGCAGCTTCTTCTCTCGCACTTCCCGCCTGTGGAACTCGCTCCCATATTCTTGCTTTCCTGACGGCTACAACCTCCAGAAATTTAAATGCAAAATCAATACTCATCTACTAACCACTGGACTCTAGCTCTCTCCCCACCCCCGTATAACCTTCCCTTTCTCTCCACCTATGTATCTGTCATCGCACCTGCTTTCTCAGCTTTCTATTGCTCCTTTTTAACTAGTTTGTACTCCTCACTCTTTTCTAATTAATCTTTTTACAGTTATGTAGCCCCCTGCATATCAGTGGCATTTCCGACTCGCTCGGGGTGAAATGATTAAAAAAAAAAATGTCCAAATCCAAAGAGAAAAAATCTTAAAAGCAAAATTCTAGGGAAGAATTTAGCTCAGAAGAAGATGTTATAATGGAACATTATGGTCGAAACGGGAGGTAGACCTCGCGCTATGGTCGAAACGAGATGTAGATGTCACGCAGTAGTTGAAACAGGAGGTAGATCTCACACTATATTCCGAAACGGGAGCTGGACCTCACGCTATAGCAGCACCTAACATATGCCTAAAGTGTACATGTTAGAAACATTATAAAAGTGATTTTTTTTAATGATATCGCTTCATGCAAGGCAGTAAAGCCACTAAGACACAAGGTGTTGCAGAGTGTGAAAGAATAGTTCGCGATAAATAGAAGAGTAATCAAGAACACGGTAGATAACGACTGATATTGCATTTAAATTTTTGAAGATCAAATTTGGCTAGAAAGCATGGGGCTGCAAGAGAATACCACAAGCGAGAAGTGCAAGAAAAGAAACTGTTAGCATAGAACTTACGGCTACATCTAGCCAATTCAACTACGAATCGAGGAGGCTTTGCCGCCAATCTAGTCAGTCAGTCAGTTAAGTGCCATACGTGATACACGCTTGGGCGATCATGTCTCGAAAGAGACATGACTGATTGGGCAGAAGATTATCCAACAGTAGGTTGCCATTGCGTTCTGCGGTAGACTGGTTGCCGACCAAGGCTATAGAACTCAATCTGTCCTGTTATTTAACCCATAACTGGAGGGAAGAGACGGATTAATACCTTTCCCAAGGGTATTTGCGCATAAGCGAATGCAAGGAATTCAACTGGAATTCGAACTCGGCTACCCGATTTCTCGTTTCGAGCAGATATGCACTGCTCCACAACGCCAATCTAGTACTGCGCTTAAATTCTTAAAGTTTAAGTTTCATAGCGAAGAGCTCATCCAAACATTTAACATGAAAGTTTTTACAGAAAAAGTGCAGGGAAGCAACATTACTTCGGTGGGAAAGTGACTGCAACTTAGACACCCAGTCGCAGCCAATAATATTCACATGAAAATATTTTGCTATTTGAATTTGCTGAGGAATCAAAGTGACTATTGTATAAGCGAGTTCTATGACTATAAAATACTCGTAATTATTCTCCTATTGTATCGTTAAATACCTTTGGATTATCTTTCAGAAAATATTACAATTGCAATAATTATGAATGCTTGTCATTATTTTTGGTAATAAAGGGGTAAAAAATGAAAAGATTTGAAAGTGCAAGTTTTTCATATCGCTGAAGCACTCGTTCCGTCCGTGCATGGAGTACTGCTGCCATTTATGGTCAGGTGCCCCTGCCGTTCTCCTCAGTGTTCTTGACAAGCTCCAAAGGAGAGTCTGTAATGTGATAGGTACTGATCTGGCGACTCGTCTGCAGCCACTTTCCCATCGTCGAAATGTGGCCTCCCTCTGTCTCTTCTATAAATACTTTCATGGCTTCTGCTCGGATGAGCTTAAGTCACTGATGCCTCCTCAACAGGTGTTTACCCGTGCAACCAGACTGGCAACTGGGTCCCACCCATTCACAGTCAGGTTAGCCAAACGCAGACGACAATTCTACTCCTGCAGCTTCCTCTCTCGCACTTCCCGCCTGTGGAACTCGCTCCCGTATTCTTGCTTTCCTGACGGCTACGACCTCCAGAAATTTAAAAGCAAAGTTAATACTCACCTACTAACCACTGGACTCTAGCTCTCTGCCCTCCCCTGTATAATCTTCACGTTCTCTCCGCCCATGTATCTGTCATTGCACCTGCTTTCTCAGCTTTCTATTGTTCCTTTCTAACTAGCTTGTACTCCTCACTCTTTTCTAATTAATCTTTCTACATTTATGTAACCCCCTGCACATCAGTGGCGTTTCTGCCTTGCTCGGGGTGAAATGATTAAAAAAAAAAAAAAAATAAGAGTGTTATCACCTACGCTATCTTCCCCTTCTTTTTTACTTTCTTTCTTTCTTTGAAACCAAAGAGATTCCTGCATATATATATATATTTTTTTAATCATATCACCCCGAGCAAGGCGGTAACGCCACTGATGTGCAGGGGGCTACGTGAGAGTGAAAAGATTTGGAAAATAGAAAGCCGGAAACCACATCCTAAACAGGGAACAAGTGATGAGCCTCTACACCTGTACAATAGATGGGAGTGGAATGTGAACAGGTGATAGTTTAGTCTATCTACTCCAATTGAAAAGAAAAAAATGAAAAAGAAAAAGAAAAAAAGAAAGGTGAAAAGATTGGAAAGAGAAAGCCGGAAACCACATCCTGAACAGGGAAGAAGGGATGAGCCTCTTCACCTGTACAACAGACGTGGGTGGAGTGTGAACCGGGCGATAGTTTAGTCTATCTACTCCAACTGAAAAAAAAAAAATGGAAAAAAAAAAAAAAAAGAAAAAGATAAGTGAAAAGATTGGAAAAGAGAAAGATCTTGGTGTCATGAAGATGCATACATCTTGGTTTTCCCTCACAGTAATATGATTGGCTGGTGTCAGCCATAAATACAGACTAAGGCGGGGACACCTAGGACTACGCCTGTTGGAACGCCTATTGATTACGCCTATTGCATAAGCCTAGGCATAAGCATACTGCATACGATTACGACGAGTACCAGTTCATTACAGCTACTTGATAGATTGTTCTACCCGGTAACATTTGCCACTTCGAATAATATATATCCCTTTCCGAGACATATCATATCTGTTTCGTCTGTCCTCGCGACCAAAATCAAATTTGTATTTATTTATTCAAACGGTAGTGTCTGGGCGTAACGTACGTGCTAACAAACTAAGAAACGAAGAAACAAACATATATATATATATATATATATATATATATATATATATATATATAACGTAGAATACTTGCTATATGTCAATTAAATTCCGATAGAGACGAACTCTAAAGAATTCAATGTTAAATTTATTTATTTAATTTAACAGAGTAGCTGAATTCATTGCATTCACTTACGCGCAAATACCCTTGGGAAAGGTATTAATCCATTTATTCCTTCCAGTTATGGGTTAAATAACAGGACAGATTGGGTTCTATAGCCTTGGTCGGCAACCAGTCTACCGCAGAAAGCAATGGCAACCTACTGCGGGATAATCTTCTGCCCAGTCAGTCATGTCTCTTTCGAGACATGATCGCTCAAGCGTGTATCACGTATGGCACTCAACTGACTGACTGAATATATATATATTGAAAGATGAGATACGCGCACACACATACACAGACACACACACACACACACACACACACACAACACGCACACACACACACACACACACATATATCTATATATATACAGTAACAATTCTAAAATTAGATACATTAATACTTTAGAAAAAAATGAACTCAACACTAGTTTAGAATACTCTGTTAAAAACAAGGTAGGCAGAAATAAGTAGAAATCACGTAAACCATTATTAAACCATTATTATTATAATTATTATTGTGGGTTAAACCATTATTATGGTTTAACCCACACTTCAGTCGTAATGTCCAAACTAACATTGGTAAACTATTTCTAAACTTAATTCACAAACATTTCTATCATTCATCTACACTAAAAAAAGAAACTTCAACAAAACTAGGTCAAAGTCAGTTCCAGTTGCGTTGAAAACCATAGACAAATATATTTCACAACATTGTGCTATGATATCAAATAAATATTTGGCCCACTTAAACAACATCCCTCCCCCAACTAATAGCAAAAATGACCCTTCTGAAAATAAGTGCAACTACCGAAAAAAGAAAACCTGCTCATTGAATGTCCAATATAAGGCCGAAAGTATTGTTTATTTTTTAAATTTTTTATGTATTTTTTAAATCATATCACCCCAAGCAAGGCTGTAACGCCACTGATGCGCAAGGGGCAACGTAAGAGTGAAAAGATTGGAAAAGAGAAAGCCGGAAACCACATCCTAAACAGGAATCAAGGGATGAGCCTCTACACCAGTTCAATAGACATGGGTGGAGTGTGAACCGGGCGATAGTTTAGCCTATCTACTCCAATTGAAAAAAAAAAGTGAGATGATTGGAAAAGAGAAAGCCGGAAACCACATCCTAAACAGGGAGCAAGGGATGAGCCTCTTCACCTGTTCAATAGACGTGGGTGGAGTGTGAACCGGGCGATAGTTTAGTCTATCTACTCCAATTGAAAAAAAAAGTGAAAAGATTGGAAAAGAGAAAGCCGGAAACCACATCCTAAACAGGGAGCAAGGGATGAGCCTCTTCATCTGTTCAATAGACGTGGGTGGAGTGTGAACCGGGCGATAGTTTAGTCTATCTATTCCAATTGAAAAAAAAAAGTGAGAAGATTGGAAAAGAGAAAGCCGGAAACCACATCCTAAACAGGGAACAAGGGATGAGCCTCTTCACCTGTTCAATAGACGTGGGTGGAGTGTGAACCGGGCGATAGTTTAGTCTATCTATTCCAATTGAAAAAAAAAAGTGAGAAGATTGGAAAAGAGAAAGCCGGAAACCACATCCTAAACAGGGAACAAGGGATGAGCCTCTTCACTTGTTCAATAGACGTGGGTGGAGTGTGAACCGGGCGATAGTTTAGTCTATCTACTCCAATTCCTCGAATTCATTCGGATAATAATGTTAAATTTTACTTTGAAAGCACTCCTAACAGGTGGAAGATAAGATTTAACAACCACATGTTGTCTTTAGACAACAGTAAATACAGAAAAAGTACTGCTTTATCCATACATTATTGAAATTGAAAACAAGAAGAACCCAATTATTAACTGGAATATTGTAGCTAAATCCAAAATTTACAATGTAAAAGTAGATAAATGAAATCTATGCTTTTTAGAAAAACTTGTCATATTAAACTATATCAATAATTCTAATTTGCTTAAGAAATGATTTAATGACCACAGCCTGTCATAGAAAAATAATAATTACTTAAATTCTTAGATATTGATTAATATAGATTCCTCTTTACGTTTGCCTATTCTTTCTTTCTTTCTTTCTTTCTTTCTCCCGCAATATTACTTTTAACTTTTATGAATTGAACTCCTTTTATTTTGGCTCCTTACATTGATTAATTTTCATTCTTAATCGTAAATTTTAATTCTTAATTTCTTTTATCATTTTTCTTTTCTTTTATTTTATTTTTAAATTTAAAAATTTAATTTATCCCTACATTTTTTATGTACATATAAAATTTGATTATTTACATTAAGACACGTAATTTACGCCTCTTTGATTTCTTCTCCCTTCTGTTTATAATTTCTTATTTTTATATTAATTTTAATTTTAAATTTAAATTTTAAATTTTGATATACATTTAACTGTAGAGTATTTCAATTTTTTATCTTGTTATTAAAAAGCAGTAACTTAACTTTATAAGATTTAATTCCCATGGACATCGAGTGAAGTTTAAATATATTATACTGTCAGTTTGAAATATGCATCTGATGATTTTATAACGCATGAAACTCTGAGTCAAGACATGGACGTAGGATTATATATATATATATATATATATATATATATATATATATATATATTGTTAAATCAATATATATTAAATATTGTCATTTCGCGCTATCACGCGGTGTGACGTCATAGAACCGCATTGCAAATTTGAGAACTGCGTTTGTTATTTTTGGTAACTATTGCCGTTGCCTAGCGGAGTTTTATGTCAACACAAAATAAAATCGTCGGTGATGGTGGATGTTATTGTATTACTGTCTAAATAAGCTTTCTGAAGATGGCTCATGTGGGTCGAAAGCTTAGAACCAAATTAATAAAAAATTATCCAAATGTTGGAGAGTTTTTGTCTTTATTTTCAACTGAAATTAAAGCCAAAATACGACGTTTAGAGCGGCTCGTGATTAAACATAATAGACATTCATTGTCTCTTATATTTAACAGTATATGTTCAGAAAATTATTTGCTGCCTCGATACACAATATATATATATATATATATATATATATATATATATATATATATATATATGTTGGTTCTAAATTAGGCAGAGAGTAGGTAGAATATGTTGGTGTATCGGTTATATGATTACAATGGTGTCTATCATAATTATGCTAGTTGTAGTATTGTACACAATAAAATTTACATGTCAGTATAATAATTGTATTAGTGAGTGTAATGATATATGTAATCTCAAAATAAATCTTATCATTTATGTTTCGCGTATATTTTTGCCAGTATATATATATATATATATATATATATTAAAAAATGATACAGGAAGAGAGCTCCATGTAATAAAATATTACAGAGCAAATATATATTAAAAAAGGATTAATTCAAAGATGTTGAATGGCCATTTCGATATGAAGATCCCCACGGGGGACAACACATCACCTCAGCAACAGAGTTTCTGAAAGGATTTTTATATATATATATATACAAATGAATAAAGAACGAAGAAAATAATTGCATGGTTCAAAACATTAATTGAAAACAGCGCTCAATATAAAAATAGAGCAATGGATATTTATTATTAATTATTATTTTAGAATATATACAAACTACAAACTACAACAAAATTGTACATTTTGTTTCGACATTAAAAAAACAATGTCTCATCAGGTATTTAATAATGATAGTAATAAACGCTTTTTTGAAAAAAATCACTTCCTTTTATTTTTTTTATTTTTTTCTCACCTCGTACGAAAAAATTTCCAAATATAAAAGGAAGTGAGTTTATTAACATCACTATTAACTTCCTGATGAGTCATTGTTCTTTCAATGTCAAAACAAAATGGACTATTTTCTAGTAGATTATAGTTTTCTACTAGAAAATTGTACATCTACAATCTACTAGAAAGTTGTATATATATATTCAAATTCACTCTCTCTCTCCCACACACACACACGCACACACACACACACACACACACACACACACACACATATATATATATATATATAAACATGTTACGGAAATTAACGAATTTTAACGAAACTTGGTTATAAGCAACCGACAATTTGTAATGAATTATTTTGAACATTATTTTTATAAGTAACATGTTTACATTTGTTGACATGACGATACATTTCAGAGCAGATATGTTTGTTCACGGTGAATCGAAAATTGTGTTATATAAGCATGATAAAAAACTCGTC